>CM017566.1:26420561-27020561 GCA_007844125.1 Sinonovacula constricta | reverse complement strand
TCAGACACGTGAAAGTAAAAATCATTGCAGAACTTACTTGTAATGTTGTATAATTTGTTTCTTGTTAAAATAAAAGTATTTCATAAAAAATTATGTTGCTTTGTTCTTTAAAGCATAATGCACTAACATTGACCTCACCCTAAATTTAACATCGATCATTAATGCATCTAAAAATGAGATTTATTTTTTTCCTGTCACAATTTCCAAAAAATGTAAATCTTGTATCAATAAATAACAGTTTATTTCTGTGTTAAGGTCAGGATAAACTGCATGTTGGTGCATAATTTCACCTTAGTGTATTTTTTTATTTGAAAAAAGTTAGCCATATCATACAAACAGTTTTCATCTTTATAACATAACTTTAAGTGTAAAAAGGGAATTAAAAAATGAAGCAGACATAGTTAAAAAACATATTTAATTCCAAAAGGCATTACATAATTTTAATACACTTGAAAAGCAATTGTTAACTAAAAAAACAAGCCATGAACTCTTTCTTAAAAAAATATAATTAAAAAAATCAGTTGACTGCAGCATAACTTTTGAGTGTTCATTGTCATTTTCAAAGATTGAATCCTTTGTAAACATGTCCACACACACACATTGAAGAACCCAGCTCTGTAATCATTCACTGAATGTCCTGGAAAAAAGAGGAGTCATTTAGCATTGGATTTAAGCTAATTTTTATGCCCAAACTATTAATATGTGTATAATACACTGGAATGTTGAACTCGTCCAATAAACCAGCAGACCCCGGATCTGGTAGAGCAATCATTAGTCCGTTAGCTCCAGGTACGGCAGGCACCAGGTTCAATCCCGCATACCAATCGTTAAAAATTGTAGTTTTGTAGCTCCCTTAGAAATGCACTAACAAATATATGGCGAGTTCCATGACTTGTTGATCTGGTGTCAGGATAATGTGACTGGGTGTAGTATCGTGCCAGGTGATCATGGCATGCTATACAGTGAAGGAAGAACTATATGTCCTTCAAGTGAACACTGTCTCCGGATAAATGAAATACTGTTGGGGTCGATAAACACAATAAACAAAAAAACAGCAAATACAAGTACTAGTAACTCTAATCAGTAAATTAAGCAATAGGTCTGTTGCACAAAAAATGTAAAATTAAGATGCAAATGATTCATACAGTGTATTACACAAACGTTTCAACTGTTCAACTTCATACAATTTCTGTTATGCAAAATCTATGTTTGCTTACATTACACTTTTTCTTTTTTATCTATTAGGCATTCCTTTGAAATATTACACACAATTTTAATACACATGGCCATGTATATATAAACAAACAAATAATTTAGATTTAGGAAAGTTAACTGCCATTGTAAATGTGTTTGTTGGGTTTATCTTCAATTCACCTGTATATCAATTATCTAGATACTTTGTCCACTTGATGCATATATGTTCTGCCTTCACTGTGTATACCATGTTGTGAACACCTGGCATAATACCAAACCCACTAACATTATCCTGACACCAGATCAACCAGTTGTGGGACTACCCTTATATTTGCTTGATCTGGAGCCTCACTCTACCGATTGGGCTACCTTGTCTTGCTCCCTAAGTATCACCAACCAACATTGATGGCCTGCTGTGCTTCTGTGTATATAAACAATTCCTAACAAGTGGGATGAGAAGTGGACTCTTCAGTTTAATTTGTACATTTTGCTCATACACTCCATAGGCTCTGATTTCCAAGTCAAGAATGATTTAAAGTTAAAGCTGTCATATGCAAGACCATAACTTAGGTAATTTTCATTTTGATAATAATGCAATTTTAATTGGTAAGATAGAAGGCTAAAATGAACTTACTGGCATTTGACTGAAGTACATTTCCTTGGACCATTGTCAGCTTCACCATGTCATATCAAGGGGTCAATGGCTACATCAAGGGGTCTACGTGGTTGAATGAGTCATAGGGAGGCCATTCAGTTGGGTCCAAAGTGAAATATGACAGTTTTGTTTTCCTGAAGAATAGTACAAGACAGGAATATATTTACAAGCATTTTAAGTTCTTATCCACATTTATTCACAAACTAAAGGATGAGCTCTAAGTGTTTAACAGTATGTTTAATTAAGAAAATACAACCAATTAGAAAGGGATCTGTTAAGAATATAAAGTTAAATCAAACACAGTGACCTTAAGTCACCATACAAAAAGCAAAGCATGAGCAAACTAGTTTGTAACTGATTGTTTTAAATTGGACATTATTATAGCTAGAATGATAAATACTATTTTTTAATAGTTTGCTTGCAGAAAAAGCATTTTAATGCTATGAAGGGATTGGAATTTCATAACTAATGCTAGTGTAAATTTTATCACCAAATAGCCAGTTTTGTATGCACACACAGGGGTGCAAAGACAGCTAGCCACCTGCAGTGAGGATCTGCACTGTATGCCTTGGGCTCACAGTAAATAGGTCTCTGAGCAGCAACGGGTTAACTAAATAAAGACAGAATAATTCTGTGATGGTGGCAAAATCAAAATAAAGAATGCTTACCCATATTTTTCTTATTCTTCAGCAAATCATTGTGACCATCTAGACTCTTTTTAGCCCTCAGAGAAGACTCCAGTCCCATTCTCTCCTACTACTCATCCTCATGTACAACCTCCATTTTTTATCATGGCTTTTCTTTATTTTTCATGGTGCCACAACTGAAGACATCTAAGAAAGAAAAGAAAGTCTAATTAACAAAAATGTTTTTGCTTAAACACTAAATAAAAAATTTGGTAAAACAGGCAGAAAATGACGATAGCAAACTAAAGACTTCTTTACTTTTTTTTTTTAAATCTAGGCATTTAAAAGCAAGGAAGAGCCACTACTGGCATTGATACTACAATAAAGTTTGGGGGAGGTACAGTCAAAATGGCCACATTACACATGCAATTTAAAATATATAAAGAATGAACAAAAAATGTAGAAATTAATAAATACTTAAAAACACTGAATTTTCACCCATATTCTTAAATAAACTGGCCAATTTGGCTGTGTCAAAATATAATATGGCTTAATATAACTACTGCCAGATGGGACTAGTGCCAGTTACTTTGTCCTAAGATTCAAATTAGTGCAATAATGTTGAAAGAATTATGGCCCTGTATGCTAGCTTGCACATGTTTTAGCGACTGCATGTATCCCAATTGTTTGAGATTCCCCCCTAATCATGAACATCTGTAAATAAAGCCGACTTTTTCATGATTAGTGACTAAAAATAAGCATTCGACACTTGCTTTCTCTTTGGCCTCGTCCGCAAAAATAAAACACACTTAAAATAACTAGAATTCGTGTATAATCATGTAAAACTACCAAATATTTAATGAAAAATACTATTTACTTACGGTCTCCAGCGACTCCAACGGCCATTGTTCTCGTGAAACTTCGCGACCTCACGTTTATCCAGTGAGGTAAGGCTAATTAATTTCCCGAATTCATTTGTTTACATTTGCTGACCTACGGACCTCAATAAACTACATTTTTGTGCAATATACTTTTAAAAAAACATAAGCAAATGTGTTATATATGTAATTTTGAATTAATAATTCATTTTTAAACAGATATGCTTTATTCCCAGTATTCCCGTGTTTGTTACTCAGGTGTGTCCCTTTAACATCCATTTTAACCCAGAAGTATTAAAACACACACAGACACACACACATTTTAAACGGTAACACAACTAAAATACTTTCTCGTGTCAAGGTCAAAAGCAACGGATGTTTTGGGGTTAAATCGGTATCCTACCAGTTCGTACTTTTCTAACCGGTACGTATGTGTTTAGAATATTTGATCATATGTCCATTAAAGGACCACATAATTATAGTTGTATTGTATATCGTATTTCTTGAACCGTGGATATGATGATAAATTAAGAGAAAAAATATGTATTTATTGATTTATTCACCGTCTTGAGCACAGTCTGGGATGGAAACGACCTAGTTATTTTTTCTTTAAACATGACATCATCTTTTCGTTTTTGTTGGATTAAGTAAAAATACATATTTGTGATATTGATTTTACAATTCATTGCGATGAATTGAAAAGAAAACCCACCGATTAATGGAATGTTTGAAGCATTTTTGGGGCCATCGTCGGTTATCCCCCGTTACATTACTCCGCTATGTATGGAGTGTAACGGAAGAAAATACTGTGGTTGCCGACGATGTTTTGGGGCGGGGCTAAAAATATTGACATCCATAATTTGAATGCGATGACGAGCACAAAGGCGAATATCTGCACCGTTTGTGTGCATGTGTGTTGTGTGTGTGTGTTTTTTGTGCTGTTTTCTTGTGTGTGTTTTTTGTGGATTTTTTTTTTGTTTTGTTGTTTTTTGTTGTTACCGGCAAAAATATTCACGATAAATACAGTGGTTTAAATGATGTATTTTTTAAACCGAACGAACGAAAGTTCAGGATTTATTTGTTTAATGAATCAAGATAAATAAACTTTTATAAAAATGTTCATAGATATGTTATCCCGCTCAAAGGGTCAATTTTCTTCTTACGTTAAGGACGACGACTCAACGGAAAATACGAGCCAGTTCACGATTTCAACTAGAAAATTGATTTAATGAGCAATACAAATCAAGGGAAGTAACCAGATAAACCTTTGTCAAATTTACATGTCGAGTTATACCCCTTGCCTATATCTTTCTGCCACACCTTCTTTTATTTAATCTCATTGGTACGTAAACCGTGGAAGAAAAAACAAAACATCTTGTAGAATTGATGGTTTTAATTATTTTTCACAATTTGTGATCAAAAAATAAAACTAAGCATGTTTTAACTTTAAACAACAATTATACAAACGTACAACTGTCGGGATCTCACCATTCGCGTAGATTTTAACGATTATTAAAACATTTTCAACATGAAATTTATTAAATTTATTGTTATGTACAGAAGTACACCAGCGTTTAAGGTTACGCTAGTCAGGTTAAGGGGTTGTTTATCGTAGTAGTCATGACGTATTTCGCATGACGTATTTCGAATGACGTAGCATTCTGGTAACTGCTAGAAAGAAGGATTATGCCAGGAAATTCATTTGTTTGTTTTTAACAGTGTTTCGAGAATGTTCTGGTTTCGTGATTGTTCTAGAGACTTCAGCGTTCTAGCAATTTTTTGGGTTTGTTAGCCGATTTAAGTGGGAAGTTTGGACATAAAGTTTGGGCATAAAGTTTGGACATATAGTTTGGAAATACACGCAGCTTCTATATTGGGACTTACGTGGACTTATTATATTCTACATTGATAATGATATAAATATTAAAGTGTTGGATTTGGAATTATATTAATAACATTCGTGTATTGTTCTACTTTTGGATTATTTCAACTGTGCGTATCTACGAGGACATTCTACCGAAAACTCTTCAGGATTATTCGACGTTGGATTATTAATTGGACTATTAACGTGACACCTCCTAAAGGCACAAACTGTAAGCTAACATTTATTTTGCATTCTCTAATTTTGTCTGATATATTTGTTATTATTTTGTTACGCCAAAGATTTAATTGTTTATTAAAATTAAACATTATTGTACTAGTTTGTTGCTTGCTTGTTCTTTCTGTTTCAACATTTCCTCGTTTAGTAAACGTGCCATTTGATTAATAAATCTTAAATAGCGACACCGGTCGTAACATTATTAAATGTTAATTGAAATTTAATGATTAGCGACACTCTCGTTCAGTTTTAAACCAGTAGCACAGTGACATCAAAAAATCCCCGAAACAATGAATGTGTGTTGACTCTTTTTATAGGAGGTATCCAACAGTTCAGGCGCGTATCTGGACCGTTTTTGAAGTTACGCACAATTACAGGGGTAATAACCTTTGTAATAATACTTTTTAATATATTCGGTTCTTTTCTACTGAATAACAGGTAAAATGCGGACATGCGAAGAACTTGACGCAAAATATGAACGACTAACTCCTGACGTGTATAAGTTTAGTCATTTTTAACCTTTTCAACATGATTGGTGTGGTAAAAAGATGTTATAACATAGAAACTACGGAAATAAAATAAATCATTCCTAACCCGTTTTAGGCATCGACTTTCTTCGTGTTTTTTGGTACTTTTAGATTTTCGATTTTTTTCGAACGGAGGTTATGCACGTGCATAAAGTGCGTAATGGCAGAAACGCGCCTGCAACAGTTTGCCTATTCATGTATCTAACACATGTAACAGCATATCACCCCTATTCTGTACACTTTGTTTATAACTGCTGCACAAACCTTTACTTCTGTTTAATTAAAGGATGTTATAACATTACCCCCAATTTTAGACAGTACAAATCGTGAAATACAGTCAACTCTCGTTATCTCAAATTTCAAGGGACCGTAGAAAATAGTTTGAGATATCCGAAGTTTGAGTTATCCGAATTTAAGGATAGTTTGTGTAAATCTTAAAAATCTTACCTGCTACACGACGACTGGTAATGACTGAAATTCCTTGTTATATCTGCCACTGTACACTAAGTTTCTGCAAGTTTGTGTGGTTTTGCATGTTTAAAGTGTTATTAGATATTTTACAATGTAATTTAATATTCTTCTTTTTATTGTAGGTTGTTGCGTAAGTGCATGGCCTAATTTTGTATACCTAAAGCTGATACCTGCAAGTTCTCAAAAACCTTTTACAACAACACGTACAAACTGAAACACTTTAATCAGCGTTAATAGATTAACGAAATTGTTGTTCATTAAATCAGCTAATTAAATAATAATCGATTAACCTCTTCTCTAAATAATGTGAAATCCTGATTGCCGATAATTGGCGATAAAACTCGCGCCCAAATCTTCGCGAGTTTCATGGTAGGTGTGAAAATCACTATTGTTGCCGTTTTGCATCTTATAGCAATTTGAAGTTTGAGATAGACCAACTGATTTCAACAGTTTTATACGTGTGGGGACAAATAATTTAGTTTGAGATATCCGATAATTTGACATATCCGAATTTGAGTTAAGCGGAGTCGAACTATATAGAAACTATAGGGAAAAAAACGGGACCGTAGAAAACAGTTTGACATAACCGGAAATTTGAGATAACCGATTTTGAGATAACGAGAGTTGACTGTATATCGTTTTAAAATATTTCCAAATTTATAAACAAGCAAGACCTGGATTTCAGCTAAAATAGATATCGACGTAAGAGTTAATGATCATAGTGTAACGAAATCTCAAAAGTAAGTGGTCACGTGGTTTTCTTAGTTTAAAAATAGCTAACTGTGCAGCGAGGCTCGGATAGAAAAGGTCTTTGTAATGACAAATGGAGTGTTATGCTTTACTTTTCACACTTGTGTAGGACACCAATAAACAACATTTGGTGTTAACTTTTTCAGTTAACATTTATTTTTTTGCTTAAGAGAAAATAATTTCCAAAAATTGGATATACCTTTAAAGGTGGTATTCAACAGATTGCCTGTATCATATATATAATAGTAAAAATATCTGATAATTGTTTTGGGTATTTTTCCATAATTTTTGCAGAAAAAAATAAAACATTAGTGAAAGCTTTGACGATTTTAAGCAGTATTTAAATTTTAGAGCAGTAAAACTCGTTAAACAACACTTAAATGTTCATTCTCTTCAAATCTCTTAATAAGACTTATTCATTTAAGTGATTCCTGCTAAAAGTAGACATCGACGTCACAACGGATGACGTAGGTGACTTAAAACATAAGTGGTCTCGTGACTTTGTTAGTTTAAAAAGAGCTAACTGTGCAGCGTGGCTCAGATAGGAAATACATGTTTGATAAGACAATTGTGACGTTATGGTTCACTTTTTAGACAGGTGTAGGACATCAATTGACTGCATTTTGCGAGATCTGTTAAGGTAACAATAGTTTATTATGATCTTTTATGAAAACAGTTTTGGTCCAAACTGTCGGATAGCACATTTAAATCCATTCTGGAGACAAATCTATATAATAACAAATCATGATATTTTATTAAGAACAAACAAAGTATATTAAAGAATAAAATTTAATAAAAAGGAATGGAGTTGCATGTAAGATATCACAGTACAGAATGACAATATCACACAGTGTTCATTTACCCAGTAATTTATAACTTTTAAACATTAAGCTTACATCCATGTCTAACGCTGTAGCTGGTATCGACCCATGGCAAACGGTATGTATTCCTACATTTATTTGTCGGTAAACACAATTTTCCCATTTATCTGGAAGCGGAATTATCGGGCAAGTTACAGAAATCACTAATAAGTTCTGCTAATCGTCAGATGTCAATGGTAAAAACGGCCAATGGCTTCTGTCTAGCCCCAGTTTTGTTTGGGTCTACTTCTTGCGCGGGAGCCTTCTTTCACTATAGCGCTATTCGAACTCTCTGATATTATCGCACACAGACAACGTAACGTCGTTCCCAAGTTAAAATGTACATATCTTACAATTACAGTCGTACAAAAATTTAACAATAGCGAGCAAATACATAAAAAAATAAAAACAAGTCCAATAGATTGCATCGCATATCTTGGACACCACTTTATATAAAGGTTCATCAGCTCTGAATTCTCTAAAATTGTTTTCGAAAGAAAAGTTCCCACATTTTAGAAAATGCCGAAATTTAAATAGTAATGCCCTCAGGAGACGTCTACATACTGAACTGGCAGCAGACAATTACTTTAACAATGCAACTGTTACAATAGTGTTCTTAAAACACAACTGACGTCATGTACGCTTCTGATAAAGATAATCAGCAAAGAAATATTAAAAATAGAAATTAACAAACACTTGAATAACATGTAGGTGTGTATGTGCTAATTTAAATGCTTACACAATCAGGCCCGTAAATTCGTTTGCAACTTTAAAAGAAAACTTCGCTGGCTATTAAAAGCTGATACTTTTTAATGCACAATGTTTAAAAGAAAAAAATATAAGAAGGAAAACTGATTTATCAAGGGTGCACATTCATGCCATGAGTACAAGCAATGTAAAAAGTGGACAAATACAGACATGTATAATTAATGTTTAATTGAAAATAAAACGAATGTAGATCTACCACATTCCCAGATAAAAAAATAACATTCATTTACACTCGATAATTCGTAATGCGTAATAAATAGTGATTTAACATAACATTTAGTCAAGTTTCATTTATAAGTTCTGTTTTATATATAAAAACAAATATTAATTAAACCACAATGAATCACGAACATTACTTCGGACCCCTAGATAAAGCGTGAACACATAGTCCCATCTTAGATCGTATTGTCTTAAAGTGTGAGACTGTAAATTATTGCAAAATGTTTTTGGTCATTTGAAGCATAAAAATAGTATCCGACAGTTGGGACCAAATATTTTTTCTATAATAGCCAAATAAGGCATTGTGACCTGAAAAGGTCTTGCAAAATGATGCTCTCCGATACCCTAGGTCAGTTATCAGTAATATCAGTTATTACAAACAGGTATTTCCTATCTGAGCCACGCTGCAGAGATAGCTAATTTTAACTATGAAAACCACGTGACAACTCACTTTTGAGCTTACGTTATATCGTCATACGGGTAATTTGCTCTGACGTCTGTATTTTTAGCAGAGATCACTTTCGTGATTATTTATAGATTTGGAATGGTTGAACTTTAAGAGTGTTTTTATCGCCATTTGTACTGTCATACAATGAAGGCAGTGTTCAAAACCGACTTTACTTATACTTAAGTGCGAGTTTATGCAAAAAATATGCTCTAATACCCCAAAGCAGTGGGTTTTGTTACATGAATTTGAAATTGGCAAACTGTCGGACACAACCTTTAAGAACTCTCTTAAGCATAGGTCAGCCATAAACAGTACACTGATTTGCTCGTATTAATCAAAGTTAACATGTTTGTTGGGTTTATTGGGTCTATCGATAGTCCCAACAACAATATTTCAGTTACCTGGAGACGGTTAAACCTGTTAAATTTGTTTGGGTCTATGCGTCATATATATTTATTTAGTTTAAACTATGTTTATACCGCGTTAAAAGCTTGTAAAGTTGTCAAGAATATTTAGAAAAAAAAAAACTAAACTTGATACACTATGGCCATAAACAAACAAAATAACAAAATATTTTTTTAGTTCTAATGATACATTTTTGTCTAAATGAGTGATATTTTATTGAGAGAATATGCAGGCGTTCCAGGAAATATGCCCTTGATTGCAACATTCGTAAAATTCACATTCTCGTCAAATTCATTTTACCGTCACGATGATAAGGATACTATATATAAACATCAAGGCAAGATGAACATGCGGCTAAGACAGTCCTATCTACATACACATACAAATGATAGCAACCAGATACACTGTGCTCATAATAATTTTAAAAATAGGATAAAAAAAGTCAAGATAATATAATTTCTCAATTTAACAGTTTTCGTGCGTGTATTGCTTCTTTCAAAATAACTTAAAATGTTTTTAAAAAATCAAAGAAAAGCTGATGTTTCCGGTTAAACTTATCAAGTTTTGACGCTGTGATAGTTTAAAATGACACAAAAACATCTATAATGGTTACAGTTTCCGGTTTATAGCTGCTCAGCTCCACACCCGGTGGGTTCGAGTCCTGCTCGGGGAGGAAACTTAATTGTTAATCGTTTAGTTTTCCAGCTGACGTACGATGTGCCGGCTGTTCTATCCAGACACATGTCCGGGAACTTCCTTCAAAAATAATTGCTGAACCTCGCTATAATGACAATTATTGTATCGCTGATATGTATTTAATCACAAACTAAATGAGAATATTTGTTATATACCAAATCATGTGTATAGCATGACAGTACTGTTTTAACATAACAATAACAATATTATAAATACAGTACATATGAACAGATATACTTTAAATAAATAACTTTATAATACAAATAGTTAACAAAGTTAATAAATATATATGTACATAACACTTTGAGTGCAAACATTACGTACAGGTAAAAAGGTGGGTATACAAAATTTAATGAATAACAATGGCGAATACAATATATGCATTTGAGACGGAAAAAAGACGCTCATAGTTTCTTATTACAATATTTGTCATAAAATAAAAATACATACATGTATATGTAGGAAGAATGATTAAATCTACAATTTTAACATGCATTTGAGAACACTGACTTTAGTGAATAGTCTCCCCTGCAAAATCTCTCAATGCAAGTAGGTCCTTTCATTTGAATTACTCGATTTTTATGCTTGTGCTTGAGACTGTATGTTGACTTATCCGCCTTTCTTGTGTTACACATGTTAATCATCAACAATATTTTATTTTTCTTGTTTAAATTACAATCTCTGTAAGTATTTAAACGGATTTTAAGCTTATTTTTAGTTAAAAGTAAGAACAATTCAATAATTTTAAATGCACTATCTGCAAAAGAACAGGCGATAAAGCACAAGAAATCCAACTAAAAGGACGAACCTCATGTTTGGACTACCTCGGATATTATCTAACAATTTCCATTTCACTAAATTACCACATTATCAATAAAAATCTGAACATATGCCACAAATATCATTGTACCGACATAAAATTAATATCTTAAACTGTTGTTAGATATTGATCATAATGAAAATGATAAAATATACCAAAACCATAAAAAAATCGATTGAACTTTCACACTACCCCCAATTAACGCCATTTATCATCCAAGGGAAGTAACCGCTGTTCTGTTTATCTGTTTATTTTTCTATCTTTAACTAGTTTTTCCCCTCAGGTTAATCATCCAAACGAATTTAACCTTAACAAAACACGTTTTTCACTTACATTTAATAAGAAACTTATGTGCATTTATATGTATATGTGTGCCTGGTTTATTCTTAATTTTTTATGTTTGTTTTATATGCATCAAAAGGTCACAGGACTTGTTGTCACATACAACAAACATACGAGTTAGGATCAATATCAATCGCACACATTATTACAAAATATGTCAGACTTTTAATTAAAAAATGTTGCTCTCAATTTATATTCCTGATGTATTCTGTTCTGTGACTAAGCCTGATTTTTTAAAACAACATTTCAGTTAGGCTCAGGAACGCCGCCGCCATATCAGCGTTAACATGTTTTCCCTTAGCCAACATTTTAAGGTATATTTGCTATTTCATAAAATGGCAGCTACAAAGCGTAAATAAACTTTCACAGCTGCATTTTACCCACAAATAGTTGCTGAAGGTCTTAAAGGATAAACGCTCATGACGTTAGGAAGAGCTATGTGCAGACTGATAGTCGCACGGATTTCGAACATATTCCAAGTACACTACTACCGCCGTACGCTATCAGAACAGGATCTTTATATAGTCAAATTCAGGATAACAAGAATTTTAAACAAGTAACAGTCAATTAGATTTTTTTTCCGAAGGTATACGAAGGATGACGACGACTCACGGAATCGCCCGAGAAGTTCCGAGTGACCAGTTAAAACGCCCGGTGACACCTACTGATCGTCCACGACCTCCCATTGGATAAGAGCTGCGTCATTTCCACCGCACGTGAGGGCCGTGCGAGTGTCAGGCGTGAAGGCAACGGCGGTGACGTCAGAGCTGTACACACGGACGTTCCGGAATTCCGCCTGTAATGTAAGGTTGCAACTCACTAAATGGATGAATATGCACTTATTTAACATGTAACATTTACATGATAGCAAAGACGAACATGGACTATTACGCAAAGTAAGATTACAGTCGTTTTCCTTGTTTGAACAGTTCGTTGCAAGACTAGAAACATGTTAACTTTTATTTCATGAATAGAAACAGTTCCTTTAAGTATTGTCTCCATAATAGTTTCTATCAAAGTTGATAATACGAAAAAAACTATTTCTAAAAAAATCACATGATGATAACGGTGATGATGACGACGACAATGATGATCTTAAAAACGACGTCAATGACGACGATGATGATAATACCTTTTCCTTAGAGCAGGGGTATTTATAGAGCCGGACGCGGCCTTTGTTGTCTCCGATGATCATCAGGTCCCGATAGGTAGACCTGTTTACCACGCGGATCAACTCATCTTTCACAAGGTTCGACCACGGACCTGAAAGGACCACATGTTATAATTTGCCAGACCGTATAAATCTTTGCCAAGATAAATTGGTAATGTATTCCGTAGCTATGACAAGAAAACCGTTGATACGAAGCATCAAAAGCGAGGCAAACGATTAAAATAAATTTAAAAGAAATTGTGACATACATCTTTAATCTTAAAATAAATAACATAAAATAACAACATAAAATTAAAAAAAAAGAATTCCATGTACCGAATTTTGACCCGTGTTTTATCAAGGTTATGAAAGTCCGAACTGAAACTGACTTTCCCATGTGCAAATTTAAGTGAGCATTCATTCTATAGGCAATAACACTGCTGAAGTGTCCTTTTTTTCCCCTTAACTTTGAGAGCGGCCGCTACTGCGGCTATTGCTCAATTGGTAGAGCATCGGCTTGCGGATCGGGAGGTCGAGGGTTCAAACCCCGGCCAGGTCAAACCAAAGACTTTAAAGTTGGTAGTAGTGTCTTCTCTCCTAACGCTCGGGGCTAGGGGGACAGCATTACGCATGATTCGTCGGTGTTAGTATAATGGACCGGCCGGGTTCAGTCCCTGGGCACCTCAAAAGTGCCTCATGTGCTATAATGATAGAAATGTCATCCCATCCCATCCAATAACTTTGAGATATTTTAAATGTTGTTTTTATAATGCTTAGTCGCAATGAAGATATTATGGTTATGATGCCCTGCTGAGAACGGCCCTTAACAAATCTCTGGGTAGAACCACCGCCGCATGACAGGTGTTACTGGTTACGTAACCTTAAAGCTCGAACCTAGCAACCTACGCAGTAAAGAATTTCATGGTTACAATGGAGATTTCAGCCGGTATTCTAAGGATGTCCGCGTGGAACATGCTGGGTATTTATGTGAAACAAGCTTAACAGATTAATCAAGTTAATTAAGCCACCAACCAATGAGACTGTAGGCCACGTTGCATGTGTTGGTGAACCAGTCCACATCCCGCATCATCCGGGGAATCTTGATCTGCTGCATACTGTCCACGTCCCCTGAAACACCAATCAATCAATCAATCAATAAACAAATCAATCAGTTAACCATAGCATAACCAATCTTATCAACAAAGTCAGTAATTTATCGATTAAGGGTAACATCAATCAGGAATCAATTAATTAAATCACAAATACAAAGAACGTATTTTGCTTTTGTGCTTTTCTATCCCATTATGGCAGGATGTCTTTTCTGTTGGACTTGAAGCAATTTTGTCTCATTTGTTCAGAACTACCGCGTCAATCTTGAAGCTAACACTGACAGAAGATTAGCTTTATATAATTTGTAGTTTTTTACATTTTTTACATTACATATATCGCGAGCTTTGTTTTAAGATTTTATTTTTTATTTAACGACCCTCCTGTATTAAGCGACCACTTACAGAAGATGAGCTCATGATCATGGGCAACACTCTGGATACAGCGACCGTCTGTGGACCAGTCCAAGTGAGACACGCCGCTGTTATGGCCCTGTGAAACATATCGATGCGAATATTTGAGATAAAACTCTTAATACAAACCAAATGGTAGACTATAATGTCTAAAATGGCGAAACTTACTGAGAAAACCCAACAACAACTGTATGTTGTAGAAGCGATACATTCTTCCTCATTCCTATTAAGAGTAAGATTTTGGATCTTCTAGAATTTTGTTTTGGTTATTTATCTGGTTGGACAATTCAAGTAAGAGTTTAAATCTACCCATGTTCTCTGCTATCAGTGACATATTACACTAAAGTATATGACAAGTATTGGCACTTACGTGTTTCTTGTATATTCTGATATTACTTTATTACCATTTGTTTGTTTGTTTGTTTATTGGGTTTATCGTCCCACCAACAGTATTTCAGTTATCTGGAGACGGTGTCCACTTTAAGCAGATATAGTGCTGCCTTCACTGTGTATAGCATGCCGTGAACACCTGGCATGATACCACACCCAGTCACATTATCCTGACATGGGGCCAACCAGTCGTGGAACTACCCTTATATTTGCTTGAGCGTTAGCAAGGGAGCTATACCACTACCATTTTTAACGACTTTGGTATGTCGCGGCCCGGGATCGAACCCGGGGCCTCCCGTACCTGAAGCCGACGCTCTACCGATTGCGCTACCAGGTCCGGTATATTACCATTTGTAATATTTCATCTGATAAACGAAAAAAAGCTGACCTGCCCTCAGCGCCCCCAAATGAATTTAATTACATAGTCATGCATTGGCACATTTCATTTGGTACATATCTTGTTTAAAAAACGAAGAAACACAGGCTACATACTCATCTAGAGCGCTGAGGTGAATTTAATATTAAGTAGACAGGCGTTTGTTATTATTTCTTGTAGCAAAAACTAATCATAGCGACCAACCCTGAGAGCCATGTTGAATTTACGGAATGTCTGTCCCCTGTCGTGTATAGCAAACACACTGATCAGCCCGTCATTGCATCCCATCGCCAACAGGGCTCCATCTTGAATGTAAACACAACATTATTTTTATTGGTAAAACAAAACATATTCTGTTAATACAACGTCATATATTGCCTTGTTACACATACATTATTCAACACACCTAGAACAAGGTAAAAAATCTAAAGCAGAACTGGACAGATCAGCAGAAAAGTTTTTAAAAATCGGCGTGTACACTATTCACTTTCTAACATTTTATCACTTAAATGTTACTTATTATTAAAGAGAATAAGAATCCATTATCATCCAGTTCCATGATTGTTAATTTCAAATACACATTTATAACCTCAGCCCCTAACCAAGTGGGTTCGAGTCCCGGTAGGGGAGAGAACCCACAGGTGGCGAGGTCTTCCAGCTAAACAGCGGTGCCCCGTTGGTTCTACCCAGTCATAATATGTCTAGGATTTTCCTTTACCAATAATTAGCTAGATGTTGCCGATATGACCATATTTCTGTTGGTGCGATGTTACAAAAATATGATAGAACCCTGCGACAGGTCCTATCGGCTGAATAGTACCTACCCGGCGAGAAGGCCAGACAGCCTATAGGCTCGGTTCCCACTTGCACAGACGCGATGTGCATGCCATTGTATGAGTTCAGCACCTCGAACGTGCCCTCCGCGGTTCCTATGGCAACCAACTCATGACGATGATCCACCGCCACCCCCGTACACGGGGCCTGTACAGGGTGTAGGTCAAGCATTATTTATCAAATATCAAATCATAACGATAACCGATACTTCTTATGAATAGATTTACAACACGGTTGAAAAACCTCCAAAATAAGAATGCACAATGCTAATAATGTGTACTGCTATAAAGTGCAAATTATTGTTTAGCATTTTTGAAGAAAATATTTTTAGTTTGTGCTTAATGAAATCTTCGTTTTAATTAACTTTATAAATACAACATGTTTTGTAGACGTGTTTGGTAACAAGGTATCATACCCTTGCTGAGTATTACTAAGAAGTTCTTGATATTATGTCATATATATATTCACATAAAGTATATACCGATAAGTCACCATCATGCTCATAAACATGTCGGTGAACGAAAATATCAAATCAACATTTTATCAACATTGCATGGAAGCTTTCGGCCCAAACTGAGCGTCGAACCCACAGAAACCCTCAGTGACGTAGCCCGGCCCAAAATGGGCCTTAGCCCGGAGGAACCCCAGTGACGTACCCCGGCCCAAAATGGGCCTCGAACCTACAGGAACCCCAGTGACGTACCCCAACATGTGCTCTCCAGATGACCTTGTGAGTGACCAGCGACCATTTGTATACCACCTGGTCGTAACCTGCTGAGACAAACGTTGGTTCGAATGGATGGGGTACCACCCCCGCGATACCCTCACTGTGGCCCTGAAATACAACAACAATACTATCAACATTTGTGTTGTTTTTAGAACATCGATACTGATATTGTTGTTGTTCGTTAACATGTTCGTTGTTGTTGGTAAGTGTTTACATCTTAATTGTTGGTTTACATTTCGTTTTTCTACATTTCTGTTGTTGTCATATATTTTTGTAGATGTTTGACAACTTTTTTGTTGTTTGTATATATTTATGTTGTTTGTCTGCAGAGTGTTGTTTGTATATAGCTTTGTTGCTATAAGTATACATTTTTATATGTTGTTCTTGTATAATCTTTACTAAAAATCGATATCACGCATATACTATATTAAAAACAACATACATTAAGCTTTCAACATCGCGCTCCTGTTGTTCAGATTTTAAGAAGATGACACGTTTTAGTGTCGTTGTGACCGGAGAATATAATGAGAAAGTCAACTGATAACTTCACTATAAACATTTTTTTCCTACTCCTCTTTGTCGGATCTCATGCGTATCCCCTTCAATACATGGCTCGCCAAGCAGGTGCGAATTATTGTTATCGCCTACTACATTACTGACATATTTGTAAACTTGCTAAGCAGCAATGAACATGCTTGAAAATAGAGTTAATCCAAATAAAACAAATCCTCTCGGTGACCTATGTTTATGATCAACAATATTTATTGGTAAGCCTCTTTCAATAGGCACTGCTACCTTCTCTTGAGTATTTTAAGTTACTATTGTGAGCATGTTACTTATACTTTACCATGGGCTATCAGAAGCAAGTTTCGGGTCATTAAAGGCATCTCGAAAGGAATGTGGTATCCCACTGAGCCAGGCCCCCACATGCTATGACCAGACCTGCTAATTGCTGGTCATCACTGCAGGGAGTCTTTAGCCAACATAGTACTAGACTGTCACAGTAATACCTCTGATGGGTTAATGCAAAACTAAATTACCTGCTAGTATGGATGTGAGACAGTAGGCTAGTTTTACACAAAGCCACAAACATTATTGTTAGTGATAATGTGGGTTGTTTACTATATGATCCCTTACAAATTCTTTATTGCATTAATTACTAGGTGTCAATTTTGTAACTGCAAGATTATGTATTTATTTCATAGCTAAATATTTAATTTTGAAAATACATGAGAGATACAAGTTTTAGTATTCAAAATGACTCTGAATGACATTATACTGACAATGAATGACTTTTTAAATTGCTTTTGTTAGAAACGTTTCGTTACATTTTACAAATCAAAATAAAATATAACTTTAAATATATATGAGAACTAAAAGAATGAAAGAAATAACAAAATGTATAAGAAATAACAAAATCAACCAACAAAGTAAGAAAGAAAACAAATAAAGATTTATATATATATATATATATATATATATATATATATATATATATATATATATATATATATATATATATATATATATATATATATATATATATATATATTGGATTGCGTAATTGGTATATTCACAACTTTTTCCTTTACAAACTGTGAATGAATATGTTCAACCCCCAGATATAGCATACATACACTTGGATCTTGAACAATACCTGTGTGACAGACACATCGTTACAGACTGTGGCAGCCTGGCTTATCAGAAAACAGATGCCCTCACATGCTGGGTGGGGCAATAAATGGGGGGGGGGTCACTTATATAAGGCTTTTGAGATCCCTTTAATCGGATATTATACTGAAGAATGTTGGATGTTTTGATTAAATGATTTTGTAATGTTGTTTATTGTCATACATAATCTACATTGGCTTGTGCACATGTAGGCGGCCGATTTGTGTATTATTGAGTCAGTATGGCGAATGGGTACATGTGTTAAAACAGAAAGTAGATAACGGATTATAAAATATCAAATATAGAACACTGGTATTACAAAGAGTATAATATCATTATAAACCAATTAATATCGCAGCTACAATTGTATAAATTAGTTTAAATAGCAAAACATATTATTCTTACACAAACGCGGAACTATTTACAATGCGGAAGCGCAAATCCCCTAATACGTCGTGATGAAGAACTGGCTAAACACCATCCTTGCATAGAATACCTTGTTTATTTCACATAAGAACCAAAAACGGACAGTCGGCTCCGATTAACTCTGTAAACAACATACAGAATAAAGGCGACGTACAATTTATGTTTTTATGCGCATTATCCCCTCATTATAATAAATGTCTTGACAATCAATGCACAGTCTTATCTACTGACCAACTACACACCAAGCTAAGTAAAGATATCGCTAGAGACTCGGCAGTAAATAGTACAGATCCTGATCTGAAAGCTCCCAGTGGTACTTGGCTGACATGTATCTACACTATTTGTCTAAGCCTATAAATTCTTAAAGAACAGAGATATTCTCACCCACCTGTACGAGATATTTGAACTTAAGCTGCATGGAGCCATCGAGTATTGCACTGTGTGTGGTGCCGATGTAGAGACGACCGTCATTGCCACCGTCCGTCTGGGTGACGATGGAACGCACACTGCCTGCCTCCACCGGGATCTAGAGACAAACACACAACTAACACATGTACATAACTAAAAATATGGGAACCTCCGCATCACATCAGATTCCGTCTGCAAACAAAATCTCACACAATTCTCCGCAAAAGCAAAGTAACTAAGAAAATTAAGACAAGTATTTGATTTAAACAGCACTGAAAAACAAAAACAAAAAATCAACATACAAGTCAACCAAATACTGTTCGGCCACGGTCGCCCTCTTAGTAACAATAGCACCGAAACAAAACTGTATTACCACTGGCAACCTAAACAAGATTTTAAGATATACTGACAAGATGGATACATTGACTTTTTTTAAATTCGTTATTTGAGTGTTGACGCAAATATTGTATACAATAATTCATGGAGAAAATGACCTAAACAATCTCTTGGTAGAACAACTGACACACCCATCTCAGATAAAAGATCTCCTCTGATAAAAATATTTACCCATATGAGGACTCGAACCTAGCCTTAAAGGGTTTTGACGTTTAGTGTTGGCGACTCTTACCGCTGTTGTTGTTGATGATGTTGGTGGGGAACATACCAACGATAATAATAAAAGTATTATGGTTATATTTTTTTTGCTGTTGTTGTTGCTTATGATGATAATGATGAAGTTGATATAACTGTTCAATGTAACAATGATGCAGCGATTGATGATGATAATGATAAAGTTGATATAACTGTTCAATGTAATAATGATGCAGCGATTGATGATGATAATGATGAAGTTGATATAACTGTTCAATGTAACAATGATGCAGCGATTGATGATGATAATGATAAAGTTGATATAACTGTTCAATGTAATAATGATGCAGCGATTGATGATGATAATGATGAAGTTGATATAACTGTTCAATGTAACAATGATGCAGCGATTGATGATGATAATGATAAAGTTGATATAACTGTTCAATGTAACAATGATGCAGCGATAGATGATGATAATGATGAAGTTGATATAACTGTTCAATGTAATAATCATGCAGCGATTGATGATGATAATGATGAAGTTGATATAACTGTTCATTGTAATAATCATGCAGCGATTGATGATGATAATGATGAAGTTGATATAAATGTTCAATGTAATAATGATGCAGCGATTGATGATGATAATGATGACGTTGATATAACTGTTCAATGTAACAATGATGCAGCGATTGATGATGATAATGATGAAGTTGATATAACTGTTCAATGTAATAATCATGCAGCGATTGATGATGATAATGATGAAGTTGATATAACTGTTCAATGTAATAATGATGCAGCGATTGATGATGATAATGATGAAGTTGATATAAATGTTCAATGTAATAATGATGCAGCGATTGATGATGATAATGATGAAGTTGATATAACTGTTCAATGTAATAATGATGCAGCGATTGATGATGCTAATGATGAAGTATATATAACTGTTCAATGTAATAATGATGCAGCGATTGATGATGATAATGATGAAGTATATATAACTGTTCAATGTAATAATGATGCAGCGATTGATGATGCTAATGATGAAGTTGATATAACTGTTCAATGTAATAATGATGCAGCGATTGATGATGCTAATGATGAAGTATATATAACTGTTCAATGTAATAATGATGCAGCGATTGATGATGCTAATGATGAAGTTGATATAACTGTTCAATGTAATAATGATGCAGCGATTGATGATGCTAATGATGAAGTATATATAACTGTTCAATGTAATAATCATGCAGCGATTGATGATGATAATGATGAAGTTGATATAAATGTTCAATGTAATAATGATGCAGCGATTGATGATGATAATGATGAAGTTGATATAACTGTTCAATGTAATAATGATGCAGCGATTGATGATGATAATGATGAAGTTGATATAACTGTTCAATGTAATAATGATGCAGCGATTGATGATGATAATGATGAAGTTGATATAACTGTTCAATGTAATAATGATGCAGCGATTGATGATGATAATGATGAAGTTGAAATAACTGTTCAATGTAATAATGATGCAGCGATTGATGATGCTAATGATGAAGTATATATAACTGTTCAATGTAATAATCATGCAGCGATTGATGATGATAATGATGAAGTTGATATAACTGTTCATTGTAATAATGATGCAGCGATTGATGATGATAATGATGAAGTTGATATAAATGTTCAATGTAATAATGATGCAGCGATTGATGATGATAATGATGACGTTGATATAACTGTTCAATGTAACAATGATGCAGCGATTGATGATGATAATAATGAAGTTGATATAACTGTTCAATGTAATAATGATGCAGCGATTGATGATGATAATGATGAAGTTGATATAACTGTTCAATGTAATAATCATGCAGCGATTGATGATGATAATGATGAAGTTGATATAACTGTTCAATGTAATAATGATGCAGCGATTGATGATGATAATGATGACGTTGATATAACTGTTCAATGTAACAATGATGCAGCGATTGATGATGATAATAATGAAGTTGATATAACTGTTCAATGTAATAATGATGCAGCGATTGATGATGATAATGATGAAGTTGATATAACTGTTCAATGTAATAATCATGCAGCGATTGATGATGATAATGATGAAGTTGATATAACTGTTCAATGTAATAATCATGCAGCGATTGATGATGATAATGATGAAGTTGATATAACTGTTCAATGTAATAATCATGCAGCGATTGATGATGACAATGATGAAGTTGATATAACTGTTAAATGTAACAATGATGCAGCGATTGATGATGATAATGATGAAGTTGATATAACTGTTCAATGTAATAATCATGCAGCGATTGATGATGATAATGATGAAGTTGATATAACTGTTCAATGTAATAATGATGCAGCGATTGATGGTGATAATTATAATATTTACCTGTCTTGTCTTGACATCACGGAAGTTATTGTTTGTATCCCATGCTTTTATCTCACTTCCGGATCCCGACAGTAGCGTCCCATCCTTCAGCAGACACAGGGTTGAAATAGATGACTGCAGAGAGAACAGTATGACCGTTTATTTACAATTCATCAAGTTTATTGACTCCGAGGAAACATTCAATCAAGTTATAATGAAATTAACTTCTGATATTAACATACTTCTCTAGGCATCGAATATATCAATACAATCGACTGAACTGAAAAATCAAACCGATTGATAATCACATGACAAATTGAACCCGCTTCTAAATTGAATCCAATCACTGATCAATCGGTCCAGCTTATAAATCGAATCAATAGATAAATCGAACAAACTTACACATCGAACAGACTGATAAATCGAACCAAATGAATGAAATTATTGATCAATTACACCAATGGACGTTGTTTGTTTATGTTTTCAAATACATCTCAGCGACACAATAATGGTCATTATAGCTTTATTTTAGAGGAAGATCATAGACATTATGTCTGGGTAGAACCACCGACGCACCTCAGGTCAGCTAAGAGATCTTCCTAAGTTAAAGTCCTTTACCCGACTAGGACTTGAACCCACGCGGTTAAAGGTTGGATAATCATAGGCATTACAAGTCGGCCTCTCTAACACTTGGCTACGGGCGTCTCTCACAGACACATTGAATCAACTGATACATCAAATAAACTGACACACAAAACCAACAGAAAAATATGCCCAGTTTGTAAACTGAATCAATTAATAACTCAAATAAAATAATGAATTAATTCCACTGATTTTTTTAAATCAGCTGTGTATAGAATCGTATGATGTATTGAATCCACGTTTGACGGGAATCTGCAGAATAACCGGATAAGCGGAGATATATTTAAAGGTGATATCCGACAGTTTGCCTATATCTAATATATGTAACAATATCTGACCTTTCTTTGGGGTATCTGTGCATACCCTCTGCAGAAAAAATTCATACTTTATTCTAAGCTTTGACGATTTTCAACTGTATCTCAATTTTGGAGCAGTTATTCAACACTTGTTCAATCTTTTCAAATCTATAAATAAGACCGATTGGGATTCCTGCTAAAAATAGACATCGACGTCACAGCGGATGACGTGGATGAGCTAAAACATAAGTGGTTACGAGGTTGTCTTAGTTTAAAAAAAGCTACCTTTGTAGCGAGGCTATGGGAAATACATGTTTGTAATGACGATTGTGGTGTTATGGTACACTTTTCAGACAGGTGTAGGACATAAATAAACAGCATTTTGCGAGATGTGTTCAGGTAGTAACAGATGTTAAATGAACATAATTTTGGTCCAAACTGTCGGACCCTATATAAAGTGGTCACGTGGTTTTCTTAGTTTAAAAATAGCCAACTGGGCAGCGTGGCTACGATAGGAAATACATGTTTGAAATGACGATTGTGACGTTATGGTTCACTTTCCATACATGAGTAGGACATCTATAACCAGCAGTTTGCGAGATCTGTTCAGGTAACAGTGGTTTATTATGATATTAAATTAGAAAATACTTTTGGTCCACACTGTCGGAAACCACCTACATGGGTAGTATCCGACAGTCTGGACCATTTGTTTCTATTATGCAACCAAATACATTATTACCTGAAAAGAACAAAAAAGAAATGCTGTTTATTGGTGCTCTGCATTCATGTGAAAAGGAAAGCACAACACCCCGCTTGTCAATACAAATAGGTATTTCCAATCCGAGCCATGCTGCACAGTTAGCTTTTTTTTAAACTAACATAATTACGTGACCACTTACCTTTGAGATCACTTTACATGATCATCCGGGTAATCAGCTGTGACGTCGATATCTATCTATCTATTTTTGGCTGAGATCCCCATCGCGCTTTTTTTTAGATTTGGAAATAATGTACGTTTAAAGCTATATATTTGTCGATTTGTACAGCCTAATAATTGAGGTTATGTTTTAAAGAGTACACGTTTATGAAGGAATTGTGCACAAATTCCCCAGAACCGAGGTAAGATGTTGTTACATGTATTAGATAGCAAATTTTCGGATACCACCTTTAACTGTGACGTGTACAATACTTACGTCATGAGCCGGGATGACAAACTTGCACGTGAAAGCGTCTGTGGTGTCACGATCCCATAACATTAGGTTGCCGCTCGTGTCACCAGTTACTACGTCACCGTTGCTAAGGAACGCCAGACAGTTCACAGACTTAGGCACATCCTCCTGCGGAAGTAATGATGTCACAATGATAAGGAACCTCGTATAACTAGGTCAGCATATTTAACAAAATGGCTGCTATTTTTAAATCTTTAGTTATTTTTTTTATTTTTTTTACAAAAATGGCATTCAAGGAACAGATCGTCAGATACAAAATAGTTCTGGGCCCACAATTAAATTAATCATAATAAAAATACATTTTCAACTGCAATATAATTATTTTTTAAGCAGAGGCCTGTTTGGAAAGAAAAATGGCCGCCATATTTTTATTGTTTTTGTTGTCCAGCACTTTTCCTGTCATAAATAGAGAATATGCATGCTAAATCTATGTTTGTATTACTAATCAAAAGATTATTACTTAAGTTCCATAATAATCTGTTCCATTTTCGAGACAAAGTTTAGGGTAATGTAGTCTTGGACGATAAATTTGACATTTGTATAACAAATAGTCTTTTGTTTATTTAAAAAAAAACACCAACAACTTTACAGTTGTTACACATGACATTAGAAAAAATACATTTATAATCACAAAGTTATAAATAAAACTGCATTGCTAATTTTAATAAATATTTTCACAATTCGCAACATATTTATATTAATTCATAAGAAACATACTCTTTCCTTTTGAAAAGGCATGAAAACAACACGCCAATATGCAATGTATTATTTATCTCTGCAAATGTTTAAATCACAATTTGGCATAAAACAACAGAATAACAACAACAAAAAACTCAACAACTGACACAAACAACAACTTATGCATATTTTAAAGGATACATAACACATATCTAACCTCATCCTGATATCATGTATATATGACCAGCCAATAATGTAACCACAATGAATCCAATCGAATTCAACTGTATTCTTATTTCTAAAAATGGCGATCAGTCAGGGATGGATCCCCCTTCCGCAAACCAGGCAAAAGTGTAGAGTTGTGAAAACAAATACATGTAAGCTTAAAAAAATACTAAGCTTTTAAAGTAAATTTTGTCTGTTGGCTGCTTAGGTCGAAGTTAGGGTCCATTACTGTGTATATAGATAGCATTTATTGCGATAAAGTTGAATGAATCTTGATTCATACCCACCCCCACCAAAATTTTCTGGATCCGCCCCTGCGATCAATAGATAGAAAATTCAAATTAACGGCCATGCATATATAAACATATAGCATAGAAATAATGTTCTTGCAAAATAGTCAGGATAAGGTTATTTTTTTGCAGAATACTAAGTATAAAAATTATAAGAGTGCAATAAATGGATTCCACTGCAAAAAGACAACATAAAGCATACAAGTGTTAGCAAACATAACATATAATCGTGATTTTTACAGTTACAATGTGACACCCACTAATTAAGTCAACCCCCACAACAGTTACGTCATACTAAACAGCAATCACGTGACCATTGGGAAAAAAAGACCCACGCTGACATATAACATATTGGATACCTTAAAAAGTGTTGATGTTTTATACCACACACGCACACAAAATGAATCAATCTACCCATTTAAGCTGTACCACACTAGTATCACTTAAAACAACATTTATACATAAAAGTAATATAAATATAAATTTTAATCAGATTTATGTTATATTTATGTTGTGTAGGCAGTATTTAGCCGTTCAAAACGCACGGATCTGTGAAACATCAGTAAAATACCAGATGGTGGAAGGGGCGAGTAAATAAAACCAATTTGCTCTCCAACTTCGCTATTAAATAAACAGACGGATTGCCAACAGTTTATAGAATGTTCGTGATCAGTCGATAGTGATCAGAGGTTTAAATTGAAATTTTAACAATATTTTAACCTGAAGACGGAGATCACGCAGAATAGACGAAGTTTTATTGGTTTCAATTTCAAAATACATAACAGCGACAAATTATGATCTTTATGGCGACGTACAGATATTTTGGTGGAGAAAGACCCCAAACAAATGTCTGGGTAGAACCACTGGCGCATCGCAGGTCAGCTGGAAGACCTTCCCACATCAAATCTTCCACCCCGAATGGGTCTCGAACCCGCGCGGTGAGAGGCTAAGCAGACAGATGAGAAAAATTTCGGCGACTCTACCACTACGCCACGGGCACGTGTTGCCTTCATTGTGGTTATATAACGTGTACATATGACTTGATGTCACACTTAGAAATATACTTGCATTAATGAGAGACATTAGTGAATAGTCTCCCCTGAATAATCCCTCATTGCAAGTAGGTCCTCTCATTTGTTTTATTCGGTTTTTATGTTTGTTCTATTTGGAGTGCATGATGACTTGTCTGCCTCTCCTGTGATATGCAGGTAACCAATCATCAACAAACACTTCCATTTTCTTTTCTTAAATAAAAAATCTCTATAAGTATGTAAATGGATTTTAAGCTTATATTTATACAAAAGTAAGAAATTTCACTGTTTGTTATTCCAATGTATACAAAATAACAGGCGATAAAGTCAAAGAATTTAAACTAAAATGACATACCTACTGTTTGGAATACCTCGGATATTATCTATCAAGGGAGACAATTTCCATTTCACCAATGTACCCCATTAATAGAGAGACACAAACCGTACAAGAAACAGAGTCATACAGAGTTGTGTGACTTTGCCAGGACATAGAAATACTTCAAATCGAACATCATTCTTCATTTAAAATCAGCAGGTGGGCCATTATTAACGCGACATATATGCGAATCCTCCAAAACAACTAAATCGGATACGTGTAATGTGTTAATCAAATTAGTAGAGCTTGGTATAAATAACAGTTGATACATAGCATAACAGCAATTAACAACCACGAGTGATGGTGAGTTGAACAATGAACAACAGCATACACCCGTCAACAAACCTTTTTCTTCACCTAAGATGCAAAGAAAAATTAAACAATATCAATATACTGGTAGAGATGCATACAAAATATACAAAGATCTAACTGTCGCTTTACAAAAAATACAATAAATATGAATAAACACAACTTTATAAAAAGTGTACAAAGTTAGAGAGACAAACATGCATGTTCTAGTACATGTATTTTCTAACAGGTTCAAAATAAAATAACACAATAACAAGTAAATACAAAAACAAAAGAAAAAATGATAAAAATGTGCAGCTGTGTAACTGTACCTTGTCAAGCTTTAAATAAGAAAATGAAAAAATTATAAGATGGAACTAAAAATGGTAGTAATATACGATACAGAGCTATAAAACTAGTAAATACAAATGCCCCTCCTTTTTATCAACCGATCTTAGCTAAGACTTTTCAATGAGGAAATCTCTATTTAAAATTGGTTCAAATACATTAAGACGTGAAACACGCCCATGTTCACAATGGATGGCGTTAAACCCACCCCCCCTTTTTTTTTGGGGGGGGGGGGGGGTGCGGTAAGAGACCACATATTTCTTTAGATATATACAACAAATATTTTTATTAAGAAAAGCATTTTATCTTAAAATTACAAATTTCTAAGATTTTTATGGATGTGACACCTGGCGTTCACATTTTACAAGTTACAGTTTAATTTATAATTTTTTTCTCATTTCAAATCACTTTACTTGTAAACATCATGCAAGCTTAACTCACAAACATCTTAAAACCAGGCGTTTCACGATTGACAGTGCAAACCACACCTTTTTTGGCTTTAAAATCTGAAAATCTTAGGCATGCCATAGCAGTTCTCTGCTAAGTTAAATTCCGGTCAATCGAAACTACAGAAGGGTTGAACAGTACGGAACCCGGACCCGAGGGTAAACTCCATTTAAACTCGTATTTAACAGGTTGAAAAAAATGGAGACTTCTTCAGTATGCTTTTTTCCTTAAAGTCAGAAGCAGTGATGAGTAAGTTGTTTTATTTCTTTATTTGAAAAGAAATGCTTATAAATGTTCATAAAACAACCAAATATATCCACAATTAATTTAGACACTTAATATTCATGTTTGTGCAATCAATTTTTTAACGAAATGTGTGGTAAAAATAGACACCACGACATAAAAAAGACAAATGCGACGGGAAACAAATCTACAATTTCTAGCTTTACTAAACTTGATCACATGGATAGATTAGGACTCGAGTTCTAGTTATAAATAACGTTGATACTAAACTATAAATCATTCTATTGATTATATTCTACTTTATTATCTATAACCTGGTATAAAGCTTCATTAGTGTGAAGCTACATGTTGGTAAGTGCTTCCCAAGACGTTGGCTCAAAGATTGTATGGTCAAGTAAAATATACAGAAATGTTTGATTCATGGTAACGTATTGTAGGTCTGCTTAGTTCAGTGGGTTGGAGACATTAACTCAACAACAGTATTTCAGTTAACTAGGGACGGTGTCCACTGAGAGAAGTAGAGTGCTGCCTTCACTGTGTATAGATGGTTATCGTGTGACGTCATACATTTCCCAGCATGCAATGCGGTCCGCCATATTTGTGGTAAAGCCATTGTTTACTAATGTCTGCTTAGATCCCTACAATACGACGATTGAATCGATTTTTTCGCGAAAGATGTCGTGTGTAATGGTTACAAAGTGCAATAGGACTATATTAATATACTGGAGCTATTGTGCGTGAAAAGGACTTGAAGAAGACTAATTTGATCGCTTTTGATCCGTACTCGTCTTCGACGACAGCCTGATGACTTGCAGTCGGACATTGCATATCCAGACAGAGTGAACTATCTAGTGTTTCAGCAAAGTGCGACATCCAAATAAATATTGGTGGAGCTAGATCCTAGACTTGTGCCAGGGTAGAACCACTGCGCATTGCAGGTTAGCTGGTAAACCTCCACGACCAGGACTCGAACTCATGCACAGAGAGGCTGAGGAGTTACAAGTCAACAACTGCTTGGACAAGGGCACTGCTAAACTTTGGTTTTTAAACAGGGTTATTTATTATGTGTACTGTTTTCAATTCTTTACATCATGATATACTATTTTTTCATTGCTTTAAGTTCCTTAAAACCCATGTTATGGTTGTCATATTTATTATATGTAATCGAATACCATTACATGCTCCAATTTCCTAAGCAGTCTGCTTTTGCTTTTCCTGTTTATTGATCGATGAATTTACTGTCATTAAATATTTTTTACCGTAAAATGTGTTGTTTTTAATTCAGAAATGGTGTGGTTCTAAAAGAAGAACTGAAACTTGAATTCAATTTTCTGTGAAATTATTATTCTAACATAATGTAAGTTTGTTAAATTTGCTGAAAGGTAGGACAATGATAAAAATAAAAACACTATGTGCTATTATTTATTGACAAATGTCAATGTGAAAGCAAATCCATTTTAAATAGTTAGCTGTAACAGCTAGTTCCGGTTCGTTCTGAAAACAGTTTGTTTCTTACACTTTATTAGGGCTGGTATCTGGCAGTTTGGACGAAACAATTTTCTCTCATGCATTCAAATAAATGATTTTTGCTTGTAAAGATCCCGCAAAATGCTGTTTTATATTCCGGACTGGATCCTTTGGCTTTATGGTGAATAGTATCTTGGTAATGGTGTGGAGTGAAGTTATAGAAGTGGTGATGACAAGAGAAATTAAAAACGTTACTCAGGAATGAAGCCATACAGTTGACACTCTAGCTCATGCCATACTCAATACACAACCATTTACTTGTACCAATACAAACTGTCTAGGTTATGTATGACATTTTATTTTTGCTCATGTTGCCCCTGGCTATTTACAGCCCCTTGTCTGAAACCTGTTGTTTTAATAGTCGAGACCATATGGCTTTGCTTCCTGAGTGTCAAAGGCCAGGTGCAGGTGGATTAGCATTACTTTCTCACGTGTACATGTATTTTAGTTTAAAAAAGAATTTTAATTAAAATATCTGAGTAATTTTATTATCAATATGATTATACATTATTTCAAGTTAACTAAATTAAGATTTCTGCAGTATTTTAAGTAAAAATAGTAGTATTTGCCACGTTGGGGAGTATTTACCAGCAGGTAAATGCCAGTAAATACCACTTATAATTACCGGGGGTTGAATTTACCGCCCAACCTTGTTCTTACAGCCATGTAAAAAGTAAAGCATAACACATTGCCTGTCATTACATAAAGGGTTTTTCCTATCTGAGATAACTTGAAATCACAACGTGCCTAATTAAAAATAATGGACATTTAATGCGATATTTTTAAGATTCACACTGTCGAACAATACAGTAAGTGTAATAACAGTCTTCACTTTAACTAAAGTTTATTCAAGCATTATGTATAAATTTCCAAGAATATTAGTAACATGTGTTGTTACATGGGTACAATATTAGCAAATTGTCGGATACCATATTACAACCAATACAGGGCGTTCTATAGACGCTGAACGTCAATGGTCATTGACTCCTCAGTCAAAATTTTCAAGGGTCAAATTCAAATATCTGGGGGTACATTTTGTGCATATAGCATCTTGAGGGGCACATACATATTTTTATGTCACTGATGACAACATTTTGTCTAAAATTGACCTTGATGGAAATTATCGATACTGTTGGTTGCTTTTTAGTTTATTTAGGACCAGTAAATAAGCAATATATTTTCTTAATTGTTTGTTAATTATCTGTATCTTAATAAAAACAATAAAATAAACAACAACATAGCAATTAACATTATAATATACATATTTTCTTTCGACTTTTAATGCAATCCAAAACACTTAAAAACGCTTAGCTACAATGAATGCTCCGTTCAAGCGCGAAAGTATAACGTCCGAAAGTTCTCTCGTCCTTTTCCCTTAGTTTGTACTGACGGCTGGTAATGACAAAAAATATTTCTGATCCGGATTATATATTTTGTGACATTTCACAACACTACAAGAATTAATCATCGTCTTCATTGCCTGTAATGGTCAATTTAAAAAAACCCTGCGCTTTCACGGTACTGATATGTTGATTCAGCTTACCACAAAGATGGCGGACAAACAGGTGCGCGCGCACCTTGGTGAAAAATCGATAACCATCTATAGCATGCTGTGAACACCTAGCATATTACCACACCCAGTCACATTATCCTGACACCGGGCCAACCAGTTGGGAACTACCCTTATATTTGCTTAACTGTTAGCAAGGAAGTCATACCACTATATTTTTAACGACTTTGGTATGTCGCGGGGCGGATTCGAACCCGGGGCCTCCCGGCCGTACCTAGAGCCGACGCTCTTCCAATTGCGCCACCAGGTCCGGTCAGTCGTGATTTACCATAAGTGATAGGAGGCACACGTACATTGTAGTCAGAAAACGTCCAATGTTAAGGTTGAGAGTTGTCAAACACATTACTATATAAAAGGTGCATATACAGATAGGTATACTCTAACCATGAGCTGATATTAAACGTTGAGCTTGAGTCTAAGACCATCATAAGGCATTTCATTGGTCAGGTTTTAAATTAGAACCAAAATCTGACCAATCAGATGCATGGGAAGGATCTTAGACTCAAGCTTTAGGTTCTATAATCTTGGGCCCTTGTTGCTGCTTAGTGTCAGACACTAAGTCTACGCTCTTTTGATTGAAGATTGTAGATATAGGTAGCTGTTTAGAAAATTTAAATTTGGTTTATCAATTAAAGTTAGCATTGAATAGTTTTCTTAGTTTGCAGTTTATTAACTTAGACACGGCGCCGTTTGAATATTTGCGTGTTTTAATGGCATTTTGAAATCCTGACATTTGCTTCTAGGTGGTCAAATATAACACATTAAGATGGGATATTTATGAACATCTTTCAAGTTTTTACCGCTGACCACCAATATTTGAGCCATTTCTTTTTTAAGTGATTATCCGCCGCTGTTTTTTTTTCATACATACGTGTCTTGTAATGTTTTTCTTTAATTTATCCGAATTATGAGATTAATCAATAAATTATATATAATTACACATTGTACATTTATTTTAAAATAGTTTACATGTCGGAAGAAAAAATGGGATAGACGCACAAGCCTTTTTTAAGCCATAGAATCAAAGAAACCGTCTTTATTTTCCGTGTGGAAAATACACATATGAATCCTGCATTCGAAAATGAAAGCAGAAGTTATTGTATGATTTATTGTTAATTAAAGTTTTGATTATAGGCTGTATGTAAGACAAGACAAGAAAATGAACTCTAGTTTCTCATCAATACAAACATAAGATGTATAAAAAATAAGACAGCAGCGGCTGTACACTTATAGAAGCTATTCGCTATTTTCGCCAATCAGAATACCTCGGATAATTCACGAATCATGAATTATCCGAGATGTTCCGATTGTATTTTCGTTTGCAAGGGGATGTTACTCTAACTATTCAAATTACAGGTGTTACCTCCCTTGTGGGTAGGCATTTTTCATTTTGTCCAACTGTTAGATTAATGAGCATGCGCAGGATGCAAAATACACATAAAATGTATCTAATTGCATGAAATTAGAATACGTAAAAGTGTATTATGCAGTATTATGATACAAGAAAGTTTAAAATAAAATTATGAATATTTCGGATATAAAGTATATAGCAGACCTACTCATGGGAGATAGCTAATACATTCATTTCATTTCGAAATTGGGGAATAGCGTTACTACAGTTATGCTACTGACAGATTCACTCACAATCAAATGATCGGCATAGTTGGCCTCCTGAGGTTTGGAAAAGCGAAAGACGTTATAGAAAGTAAGACAAAAAGAATGTCAATGGCAAGGATTGAAAGAAAACAAAGAAGGGAAAATTAATCAAGAAAATACACAATAGAAAGACATAAAAAAATCATTAATGTAGTAGACGTTAAAATTAAAAAGAAATGACAGATAGAGAAGAATAAGACTGATGTCATAGGAAAAAAGACAATAACAGGTAAAAGAAAAATAGAATATAAAGCAAAGAGGGGGAGAAAGAGAGAGAAAAAAGAAAGAGAAAGACAGACAGAGAGAGAGACAGAAGAGACATAGAGAGAGGGAAAGAAAGACAGAGGGAGACAGAGAGTGAGAGAGAGAGAGAGAGAGAGAGAGAGAGAGAGAGAGAGAGAGAGAGAGAGAGAGAGAGAGAGAGAGAGAGAGAGAGAGAAAGAGGATGATGAGAACTAAATTTACATATGAAAAGAAAAGCAGAAAGTAGAAAAACGTGAGAGACAGACAAATATACAATTCCATTTATATACATCCATTCTACTGATTTAGATCCATTCTACTGTAAAATTAAAGAATCCACACAACAACCACATACATAACCTTCAAACCTTAATTAATCTAAAAATATGCCCCTATAACAGTTTGTAAAAGTAGGAGTTTAACTCAATGATTTAATTCTAAAATGACACACCAAAACATATTAAGATTTTCGAAAACATATTAGATAACTAACACAACAAAATTACTTCTTCATATAATGAATGTTTAACGATGTAGTGTGCAACAAACTATTGGGCAAGAACATCTTTCTGGCAGTATATTATAATTTTAATATAATGGCCGTATAATAATATTCACTTATAATATTAAATATGAATAAATATTCTTCGTCGAGATCTGTTCGACGGAAAAAACAGAATAGTTCCGACTGTAATCAAAACTTACCTCAAAGATACCGCTGTTTCTGTCACGAAGGATCTTCGCTTCTTTCCGGCGGGCAGCATCGTAGAAAATTTTCCAGAAGTAGATATGTCTCGCACCATACGTAATCAGGATACTATTGTTGCTGCCGTCTGGATAGAATGTCGCGCAATGAACGGGGTCCGTGGAGGTCTGAAATGAGGTTAAAGGTCATATGTCAACGTCATATTTCAAGGTCATATGTCAAGGCCACACGTCTTGACTGCATGATAATAGTAAAAGTAACTGTATATACATGTCAATGTTACGTTTAAAGATGCAAAGTTTAGATATCAGAATTACATTCTATAGTTAATGGACGCGGTAACGAATCACCGTTACAGGGTATATATTATATATCAAGGTCAAATGTCAAGGTAATAAGTAATGATTTCATGTTTAAGGTGCAAATTTTAAATGTCAAGGTCAAATAGACAGATTGCAAATATAGGTCATCCGAAGGCAGCATTCATTTGAATTAAACACAGAACTAATCAGTTTCTTTCCTGTATTACTGTGCCAGAATTTAATAGTTGCAATCTATTTAGTTATACATATAAATCCGTCTTAGCTGCCCACTTCCTGGGACAGAACCAGTACTTAGGTACCGAGTCCATGGAGCAATATGGAGTAAACAGTCTTGCTCAAGGGCTAACATCACGCGGTCATTTTCGGAGTTTGAACCCGGGACCCTCCGAGGCAAAGTTCAACGTCATAATACTAGACTACTGGCGCATAATTTTATTCTGACAAATTGACTGGATTGAGTCCCGGAACTCCAAACCCCGGACCCGACGCTCTATCTAGTATGCCACAGGGTCCGGTAAATAGAAACTTGGTCCAGTATTAGGTATTCTGAAGAAATATCGAACACCATTGAAATCACTAACAACATAAAGCAATACTGTGGAGTGTGTATGTGTATCAACATGTTTACAAGAAATGTCCCTCTGTACACACCTGAAACACAACGTGTTGGTTGTAAGCAGGTAACACTTAGCAAATTATACACAGGCAGAGAAACCATACGTTAAGAAAAAAAAACACACAACTATTTATGGTAAAATCAAACAACATAAATAACATAACATAAATAAATAAAAGCACGTACTTAAACATGTATTTATCTGAAGAACAGTAATAAATGATACAATATTATGAATATATCTGAAGAATTACGTATGAAATTATGAAGATGATTTCTGTAATTTTACTTAAAAACTTAATGTACAAGAGACTATGTTGAATAACGAACTACGTCTACTAAATTGTGTCAGTGCTAATTGACAACAAAAAGGGTTATGCATTTTACACGCATTCATGCAGCATGCGTTAGGATCTTAAAATCCCCATTTTAAGCATTCATACAATTTGATTGAAACAACTCAAGAAAACGCAGAGGAAAAACTGTAACGGTTTGAAAACTGTGATAAATGCACATTTTGTATTAATTATGCAAACATGAACCTGTTTACACTATATTTATTGTTTTAATTTGCATCGACACAAGAAGTCGCTGAAGGGAAATGTGATTCCATGAGGGTAAATTAAATATTTAATAAGTTAGTAATTTAATATGTTTATGGCAAGCTATGACAGAGAAGCGTCATATTTTGTTGCGAGTGAAATTCATGATGAAAATGGCGGATTCATTGTCAATAAATTACTAAATAAGACACAAAGTGATGGGACAGATAAATGAACTGTGTGTTTGTTCATCACGAATTTGAACACTATAAACTATCTAGTGAAATACATTCTAGTGAGAAATAAGGTTTCAAAACTAGCATGGTAACATAAGAATTTCTCTAAAAAATGCGTCGTGAAAGGACTTTGACGAGGACATAAAATACAAAAGGCTTACCGGATCTTGTCTTATGTGGTCTAAAGCCTGTGTTTTTTAATTGTATACATTAGTGCATGCCATTGTTGATTTTACATTTACATTGGCCGTATCGAGTAGTTATACACGTCATTGTCGATAATACACAGGATATCTGGCATTGCTATACACGTCAATGTCGAAAATACATGGGATACATGGCATTGTTATACACGTCATTGTCGATAATACATGGGATACATGGCATTGTTATACACGTCATTGTCGATAGTACATGGGATATATGAATTTTGTTATACACGCCATTGTCGATAGTACATGGGATATCTGGCATTGTTATACACGCCATTGTCGATGGTAAATTGTATAAATGGCATTGCTATACAAGTCATTATCGATCATATATTTTACATGGGAGGTGTGGCGTAGTTATACACGTCATTGTCGATAGTACATGGGATATATGGATTTTGTCATACACGCCATTGTCGATAGTACATGGGATATCTGGCATTGTTATACACGCCATTGTCGATGGTAAATTGTATAAATGGCATTGCTATACAAGTCATTATCGTTCATATATTTACATGGGAGATGTGGCGTAGTTATACACGTCAATGTCAAGTATACACTGTCATTGGGACTAATGGTGTAGTTATGCATACCATTGTCGATTGTACATTTACATGGGATATCTGGCATTGTTATACACGCCATTGTCGATGGTAAATTGTATAAGTGGCATTGCTATACAAGTCATTATCGTTCATATATTTACATGGGAGATGTGGCGTAGTTATTCACGTCAATGTCAAGTATACACTGTCATTGGGACTAATGGTGTAGTTATGCATACCATTGTCGATTGTACATTTACATGAAGAATGTGGCTTGGTTATAATCAACATTGTCAATTATACTTTTACATGGATAATGTATCGTAGATACGCATCTCATTGTCGATTATACTTTTACATGGATAATGTGGCGTAGATATGCATCTCATTGTCGATTATACTTTTACATGGATTATGTGGCGTAGATATGCATCTCATTGTCGATTATACCTTTACATGGATAATGTGGCGTTGATATGCATCTCATTGTCGATTATACTTTTACATGGATAATGTGGCGTAGATATGCATCTCATTGTCGATTATACTTTTACATGGATAATGTGGCGTAGATATGCATCTCATTGTCGATTATACTTTTACATGGATAATGTATCGTAGATATGCATCTCATTGTCGATTATACTTTTACATGGATAATGTGGCGAAGATATGCATCTCATTGTCGATTATACTTTTACATGGATAATGTGGCGTAGATATGCATCTCATTGTCGATTATACTTTTACATGGATAATGTGGCGTAGATATGCATCTCATTGTCGATTATACTTTTACATGGATAATGTGGCGTAGATATGCATCTCATTGTCGATTATACATTTACATGGATAATGTGGCGTAGTTATAAATCTCATTGTCGATTATACATTTACATGAATAATGTGGCGTAGTTATAAATCTCATTGTCGATTATACATTTACATAGATAATGTGGCTTGGTTATAAATCTCATTGTCGATTATACATTTACATGGATAATGTGGCGTAGTTATAAATCTCATTGTCGATTATACATTTACATGGGACACATGGTGGTGTTAAATTGGCCAGATGGAGTAGTTTTCATTAATAGGCTAAAATAGGAGATAGGTCTTTTTATACATGTCACTGTCAATTAAAAATTTACATGAAAATTTATGGTAATACTATACATGTTATAACTTGAATTGTCAAGGTTGTGGTTGTTTCGTTATATCGACTCTACCCAGTGACGATATATATATATACTGGCGTAAGGCTTAGTTATATCCCGGGCCAAATGTCTGGGTAGAACCACCAATATGCCACTGGTCAGCTGGAAGAATGTGGTATTATAATCTTACGCATTCAATGAAACCCATACAACAATGAGCTCTGTAAATGATGGTAAACGAACAAAAGGATTACATGTTCGAGACACGAGAATATCTTTCTAATGTCAGAAAATATAACTTAAATAACGGCAAGACAAGACGATTATTATTTTAACATAGAGATATATTCTTTAAAATTGTTTTTATAATTACATTTTCAATATATAAAAATACAAAATTTCTTTAAAATATCAACGTAAAATCATTTTTATAATTACATTTTAATACATAAAAATACAAGAAAATACATTGTATAAGAAACAGTTGATCTGTCAATATGTAAAGTTTAGTATTGGCAAATTAATGTTTTACAAGAATTGGAGTGCAGCATTTAAAAGTACAAATGCAATTTTGTTTCAGCAATTTACAACACAATTACGTATAATAAAGACCAATAAATCCGATAACGAAATAACATACTAAAGAACAAAAAAGATAAAGAAACAATTATGGAAGGACAATATAAGAAATCAACATAGTTGCAATTCAAAACCTTTTTTATGCATGACTAGAGCAGTCATTTACGAACAGAGCAATACTTAGCAGTAGACGGAATATTATTGGTTCCAGAAGTCGACATTTTAAATTGATGAAGAAACTGTTTTCAATAGCATTTGGAAGATAATGCGTTGAAAGTAGTTTTTCAACACTAAATAAAACATGTAATGAATTGTTTTATACGTGCTTCTGAAAAAGTGTAATATTTTATTTACCGATAATGAAAAAGTGCAAAACCAAAATTAGACATTATAACATGTGACAAGAATAATTGTGTGCAGCTTTGTTACCTTCTGTATTCCGTGATGTTTGCAGGAGCAGATAATGAGATTTAAATTAATTTGACATGCAATTATTGTAATTAATATGTACCTGTTAGGACTTGGCACAAATAATGAGAATACGATCATATACAGCGGGTTTTATAGTAGTTTTACAGAATTTAATTTTCATCATTACTTTGTGTGACTTTATCAGAGAGAATTGGTCAATATTGGTAGTTTTTTAGTTTATTTATCAAGTATTGAGCATTGTGTATTTTAATAGAATGCAGAATAGTACAAAGTAGTTAAATGGCGGTAAAGGGGATGGTTTTAGACTGTAGAGTAGTTTAAATAGTCTTAACGATTATATAATTGTTTTTGCGTATATAGTAGTTTTATCGCGTATATAGTAGTTTTATTGCGTATGTTGTAGTTTTACAGCGTATAGAGGAGTTTTATCGAATATAGAGTAATTTTAATGAGTAAAGAGTAATTTTATTGTGAATGGGGGAGTTGTATCGAATATAGAGTAGTTTTATCAAGTATAATGAGATTAATCGAGTATTTGGAAGTTTTTTTGTTCTGAGTATTGAGGAGATTTATCGAGTACTGAGGAGTGTGATCGAATACTAAGAATATTTATCGATTATAGAAGTTTTATTGAGTAGTGAGAAGCTTTATCGATTCATGAGGATTTTTATCGAGTAGTGAGTAGCTTTATCGAGTACAGAAGAGTTTTATCGAGTATTGAGTAGCTTTATCGAGTACTGAAGAGTTTTTTTCGAGTATTGAGTAGCTTTATCGAGTACTGAAGAGTTTTATCGAGTATTGAGTAGATTTATCGAGTACAGAAGAGTTTTATCGAGTATTGAGCAGCTTTATCGAGTACAGAATAGTTTTATCGAGTACTGAGTTGCTTTATCGAGTACTGAAGAGTTTTATCAAGTATTGAGAAGGTTTATCGAATACAGAAGTTTTATCGAGTATTGAGTAGCTTTAGCGAGTACAGAAGAGTGTTATCAAATATTGAGTAGCTTTATCGAGTACAGAAGAGTTTTATTCTGGTATTGAGTCGCTTGATTGAGTACTGAATTTTTTTCGAGTATTGAGTAGCTTTATCGAGTACAGAAGAGTTTTATCGAGTATTAAGTAGCTTTATCTAGTACTGAAGAGCTTTATCGAGTATTTAGTAGCTTTATTAAGTACTGAATAGTTTTATCGAGTCATGGGGGTGTTTAACCGAGTGTTTAGGAGCTTCTTTGACTACAGAAGAGTGTTATCGAATATTGAGTAGCTTTATAAAGTAATGTGAAGATTTTTCGAGTAAAGAATAGCTTTATCGAGTATTGAAGAGTTTTATCGAGTATTGAGTAGCTTGATCGAGTACTGAAGAGTTTTATCGAGTATTGAGTAGCTTTATCAAGTCCTGAAGAGTTTTATCGAGTATTGAGTAGCATTATCGAGTACTGAAGAGTTTTATCGAGTATTGAGTAGCTTGATCGAGTACTGAAGAGTTTTTTCTCGAATTTTCACGCTTTATCGATTACAAAGTAGTTTAATTCAATCTCCTCACAGCGATTACGTCACGCGTTACTGACAAGGGAAGTAATCACTGCGGGGAGTTTGAGTTTAATTAAGTAAAGAGCATTTCTGTGAGGTAGTCTTATCGAGTATAGAGTACTTTTACCATGTACAAAGTAGTTTAATGAAGTGAAGATGAGTCTTTATAAAAGGGTAGGTGTATCGAGTATAGATAACAGAATATTAATTCCTTTGGGTAAATCGAATATACAGTAATTTTATAGAGTAAAGTATAGAGGAGTTTAAGCTAGTATGAAGTAGTTTCATCTACGATAAGAAAATTTACATTTATCGTTATGCAGGGCTTAAAGAAAATCCCATATAAAGTGTACATAATGTTAAAAACAATGTTTACTTTAATGGTACATAGATAAAAACAAACAAACAAAACATTTTAAATATAGAATAGCTGGCAAAAGATATCATTATAAATCTTATGATTTTAAACTTAAATGGGTATTTTCTTACAAGTTAATGTAATATTTTAAGGTTAGCTACCCGGCATTAGCATGCATCTAAATATAACAGAGAAACATACAAATACACATAATACCACGAATCACACACATCACACAAATACATGAAGTATACACTCTACTGCTAATAATATATAAATGTAGTATAAAAATCTATTTATGAAGAATATGTTTTCATACCTACTTAACATATAATTGATCTTTAAAAAATTATATCTTCAAAAATAATCCTTAAAGTGAAGTCGATTAAATTGGAGGGAAATGAATATTTATTTTATTTACAGATAAAAAAAGCCCAATCGATAATATGGTTATATATTATTAACAACATATTTTTAAAACTATTTTATTATATATTATATATTTTATTATAATTTTCTCTTATATTTACTATATAATTAAATAAATTGTATGTAAAAGTAAAATGTCGAAGAAGCACATGTAGTCGTAGTGAGAAAGAAAGGTTGAAGTTATTTCTACCAATATATCTACAGATGATCATTAACATGACCTCTAAAAGGTACAAGGGACATTACGTCAAGATCCGTCACCGTGGATATTTTGATTTTCCCCCCAAATATCCCAATTAGAACCAGGCCACGAATCCCACAAATCGCCATGAATTGATATATGTTAAGATTGGTATATATTAAGATTCGTAGTTGAATCGTAATCTGTTTGTGAAGACATTCGTGTTTACATTTTGGCCATGAACTTCCAATCTACAAAATCGTAAATACTTCGTAACATATTTGTAGAAATTTCGCAGTCACCTTTACTGAATGGGAACAGGACAAAATATCCCTTCGGACAAAACCTCAAACAATCCTGTCAAAAGGAGATTTAGTCCACCCCCTCTCAAAAATGGCATGTGAGGTTTGGTCTACCCTCAAAAATGGCATGTGAGGTTTTGCTGATCCCCTCAAAAATGGTATGGGATGTTTTATCCAAGCCCTCAAAAATGGCATAGGAGGTTTTGTCCATCCCCTAAAAATGACATGGGAGGTTTTGTCCACCCCCTAAAAATGACATGGGAGGTTTTGTCCACCCCCTAAAAATGACATGGGAGGTTTTGTCCACCCCCTAAAAATGACATGGGAGGTTTTGTCCACCCCCTAAAAATGACGTTGCCCGATGGAGGGTGTCTATAGGAGGTTTTGTCCACCCCCTAGAAATGACATGGGAGGTTTTGTCCACCCCTTAAAAATGACGTTGCCCGATGGAGGGTGTCTATAGGAGGTTTTGTCCACCCCCTAAAAATGACGTGGCCCGATGGGGGTGTCTATAGGAGTTTTTGTCCACCCCCTAGAAATGACATGGGAGGTTTTGTCCACCCCCTAAAAATGACATGGGAGGTTTTGTCAACCCCCTAAAACTGACATGGGAGGTTTTGTCCACCCCCTAAAAATGACGTTGTCCGATGTGGGGGGGGGGGGGTGTCTATAGGAGGTTTTGTCCGCCCCCTAAAAATGACGTTGCCCGATGGGGGTGTCTATAGGAGGTTTTGTCCACCCCCTAAAAATGACGTTGCCCGATGGGGGTGTCTATAGGAGGTTTTGTCCACCCCCTAAAAATGACTTTGCCCGATGGGAGTTGTTTATAGGAGGTTTTGTCCACCCCCTAAAACTGACATGGGAGGTTTTGTTCACCCCCTAAAAATGACGTTGCCCGATGGGGGTTGTTTATAGGAGGTTTTGTCCACCCCCTAAAAATGACGTTGCCCGATGGGGGTTGTTTATAGGAGGTTTTGTCAACCCCCTAAAACTGACATGGGAGGTTTTGTTCACCCCCTAAAAATGACGTTGCCCGATGGGGGGTGTCTATAGGAGGTTTTGTCCACCCCCTAAAAATGACGTTGCCCGATGGGGTGTCTATAGAAGGTTTTGTCCACCCCCCCTAGAAATGACATGGGAGGTTTTGTCCACCCCCTAAAAATGACGTTGCCCGATGGGGGGTGTCTATAGGAGGTTTTGTCCACCCTCTAAAAATGACGTTGCCCGATGGGGGTGTCTATAGGAGGTTTTGTCCACCCCCTTAAAATGACGTTGCCCGATGGGGTGTCTATAGAAGGTTTTGTCCACCCCCTAGAAATGGCATGGGAGGTTTTGTCCACCCTCTAAAAATGACGTTGCCCGATGGGGGTGTCTATAGGAGGTTTTGTCCACCCCCTAGAAATGACATGGGAGGTTTTGTCCACCCTCTCAAAATGGCGTGGCCCAATGGGGGTGTCTATAGGAGGTTTTGTCCACCCCCTAAAAATGACATGGCCCGATGGGGGATGTCTATAGGAGGTTTTGTCCACCCCCTAGAAATGACATGGGAGGTTTTGTCCACCCTCTAAAAATGACGTAGCCCAATGGGGGTGTCTATAGGAGGTTTTGTCCACCCCCTAAAAATGACATGGCCCGATGGGGGATGTCTATAGGAGGTTTTGTCCACCCCCTAGAAATGACATGGGAGGTTTTGTCCACCCTCTAAAAATGACGTAGCCCAATGGGGGTGTCTATAGGAGGTTTTGTCCACCCCCTAAAAATGACATGGCCCGATGGGGGATGTCTATAGGAGGTTTTGTCCACTACCTAGAAATGACATGGGAGGTTTTGTCCACGCCTAAAAATGACATAGGGGAGCGGGGGGCGTTTCTATAGGTTTTGTCCAACCCCTAAAAATGACATGGGGGTGTTTATGGGAGGTTTTGTCCTAAATTCATACTGAATAAATAATCTATGCGTATGTATTCGTAAGTAATCGCAAATCGAAATGATTTCGTGAAATATTTGTGCAATTTCAAATTGAATCAGAAAACTGCAAAATTCCCCGAATCCCAAACTTTTCTATTCGTGGCGATTTGTGATGTATGTGGAAAACGACAGTTAAGTTGTTAACCTCAAAGGGAAGATTTTAAGGGTTGCTATCACACCCGAGTCGCTAAAGGGGAGATAATTCACAAATTGGAATAGCTTTTACCGGAACAATATCGTCGACTTCAAGTTCCTAGAATTTATTTTTGACAATATAGTTTGACCACGAAGAGGTAAAAAAAAAAAACTGATGATAATAGAAGACGAAAATACCTACTCGTATAGAGTTATTTAATGCATGGAAATTATCGAAAAAAGCAATAAATCTGTTTTAAGACAACAAATTAAAAAGGATCCATTTAGCAGCTCAGCAAGCAAAATTTATAAATTATACGAAAACATTTTATATAAATATATATATATATATATATATATATATATATATATATATATATATATATATATATATATATATATATATATCTAATATATATATATAATTAATATTATATAAATTCTTAACAGCTGGTGTATAACTATACATACTTTAAGTTGCTGCAAATAGCTTGATAATTGAAAGTGTTCATGCTAAAATCTTTTAATCTTATAGTTCACAATTCATTACACCATACAGCAAACCATCAATTACAAAAGCAGTACTTTTACTATACAAGGAGGTCCCTAACCCTTACGTCATCATGACGTCATATACTTACGGTTGTCCTGGCAACTATCCGCTCTGTCTCCCAGTCCCACACGCTGAGCACGTGCTTCTCGCTTCCGTCTAAGGCCACCATGTATTTACCGGTAGACTGAGAAAAAAAGAACCATGATTGAGACTTAACTACACTTTTTTTTCTAAATCTACAATATGCTTGTTTTTGTGGGATTCGAACCCGGCGCCTCTTTGATTGCAGTCCTTGTATATGTTTGTGTTATAGTTACATTCAAATATCAACATAGCCTTTGTTATGATTCTGTTGCCAAGCGGTAAGAACATACAACTATGGTATGGTAACTTTCCAAGCCGTCAGCACATAGGTTCGAGTCTTGATCGGGGCTAGAATTTTTGCGTGGGGAGGCCTGCTGACCAGCGGAGCGCCAATGGTTCTACCCGGACATGTCTTATAAAAAATATCTGGACGTCGCCAGTATGTCCCTTCTTGTGTCAATGGTTTGTACCTAAAACCAAACAAGCCGTTGTATATGTTCGATTCTGTGCCTATTACTTGTACAATAATGCGCAATGTCACAAAGATTATTAAGGCATGTAAAAAAAATCAGGCGAGTAATTAATTCAGTAATTATGTTTGAAGGTTCTGATCCGATGATACGGACAACAAATGTGACAATGATAACCATGAATATTAAATGAAACATAACGAATAGTAAATGGGGCTGTTATGTTTTATGCCTCTTGATACCGTAAATTAATCTTTATAATGATTTACAAACCTCCAGTTTTATAATTGTCCACACGTGGATTAAGGAAATGTCTGTATCAGTAGTACGCTACTGTAGTCTTAGTCATGCTTACACATTGGCAGCATGCCACAAAAAGATGCCGTAATGCAACGCGCACCTGGAACACCGTTCCAGGTACTTAGTTACTTGTCCTGTCTGTTCACAAGCTATCATTCAATGGAAATGCATATTTGCAAACTGTACAAGCGTAGCACGATTTAAGGGCCGCAATAGATCAATTGGTAGAGCGTCGGCTTGCGGATCGGGAGGTCGCGGGTTTAAACCCCGGCTGGGTCAAACCAAAGACTTTGAAGCTGGTAGAAGTGGCTTCCCTCCTAACGCTCGGGGCTAAGGGGACAGCATTACGCCTGACTCGTCAGTGTCAGTATAATGGACCGGCCGGGTTCAGTCCCTGGGCACCTCATAAGTGCCCCTGTGCTATAAGGGTAAAAATGTCGCTGCACAGTATCGGTAAAAATGCCGGCAAATCATGTAGCACGATTTCTGCAGAAATCATGCAGAAATTCCCACAGAACAGGGGTCAAATATTGTAACATGTACATGTATTTGATATAGGCAAACTGTCGGATACCATTTTTAAGAAGCGATTGAATTGTCGCATTCCGATTGGTTAAAATCAACAGGTTTCGAACGATACATTCATTACATATGAATTACCAATCCAGATACCATCCCTTCAAATGTAATAAGAATATTTAGACTTAGGCTATAAAAATCTAAATTAGTTAAATTATTCTGGAAGTATCTTTTATTGATGGTAAAGGGGTAGTTGTGTCCATGTAGCAAACTAACATAGTACGATCTTTACCAAAGATATTTCGACAGTCTACATACATTATATAACAATTTATTTCAGAATTGTGTACAAGACATTCTGTTTATCTTCACCTATCTGTCATTTCACTAGATGTACCCAATAAATAGGTGGTGACTGGCAGAGAAATACATTCCATACAAGTAGAGAGGTGCCTGTGGCGTGTTCCCAAACTACCACAAAGCCTTTACCGGGTGGGTTCGAGTCTCGAGGTAATCCAAACACATGGTTAGGAGGTTTATAAACTGACCTTTGATGCGTGGTAAGTTCTACCCATATATTTGTCCGTGTTCTTTCAACAGATTAGGGATTAGGGATTAGCCGACATTTTTGCCGATACTGTGCAGTGACATTTCTATCATTATAGCACAGGGGCACTTATGAGGTGCCCAGGGACTGAACCCGGCCGGTCCATTATACTGACACCGACGAGTCAGGGGTAACGCTGTCCCCTTAGCCCCGAGCGTTAGGAGGAAAGCCACTACTACCAACTTTAAAGTCTTTGGTAAGACCCGGCCGGGGTTCGAACCCACGACCTCCCGATCCGCAAGCCGACGCTCTACCAACTGAGCTATTGCGGCCGGTCTGCGGAGTCTTTATTTGCAATATGTGTGTTAGTGCAACTAATATTATGACTATGGCAGAATCGGAGAATGTCAACAGAGTACTTACATCTTGGGAAAACCCAATGGACAGAATGCCGTTATAAAAGACACCAAGTCCAATCACAGAGTATGTGCTCAGCGACACGCCGTGCCATATTCGTATATGAGACTGAAATTATATTGGTTATTATAATAAAAACATCGTAAATAAAAAGTGAATAAAAGTCATAATAATTGAAGCAATAATGATTTCATAATTACAAGTGATTTATTAAATAATGAAATAATAATGGTAATGATAATGATAATATCAACAACAACACCAATAATAATAATAATAATAATAATAATAATAATAATAATAATAATAATAATAATAATAATAATAATAATAATAATAATAATAACAACAACAATTATAATAACAATAATAATAATAAAATATAACAATGGTCATCATCAGTGTCATGTTCATCATCCTCATCCTCATCACCATCATTATTTTAATTAAATAGTCACAGAAACATTCATTGAACAAATCATTGAAAAATAAATACAAAAAACAATAAGAGAAACAATAATATAATGAAGTCGAAAAACATAAAAAATACTAGAAACAATGAATTAATAATTAAGAAAGTATAAGCGTCACTAAGTGCTTAAGGTACTGACTGCGTGTTCGGATTCCTTGCCATGCAGTTGTCCTGTGGCCACCAGGTAGTTGTTGGGGTGGAGCGTCATCCTGGAAGAACAAGGTATTCAACACTGACTCGTGCAGCAGAACCAATTATGTACAGTGATATTCCTACTCTAACACAAAACACACACAAGTCCATAAAGTCAATTTAGAGTTATTTTGTCAAATTTATAATGATCCAAATCGAATTCAGGTATGAGAATAGTAATTTATATATACAATGACAGAAGATTGTGCGGAAACTATCACTAACTTTGGATATACTTAATTCCGGATATATAGAAATTCAATAAACGTTACATAGGATTAAAAAATGATTGTATATTTTAATTAAGGATTAATAAGAAAAAGTCACGTAGAATGTCGCCAATTGCACCTCATACTGATTTGAATATATATTGCATGTGCCTACCATAAATGATGTCCACGGACACTAATTTTACGTTATGTTTTTATATTAAGATAATAACATGTATCTCTTTATCTTTGGCCATTTCACTATGAAGCAGTATTAAAATTTGCAATCAAAATCAATCTAGGTAAGTGTTTGACAAAGAACTTCTCGTTGTTACTATTGAGAACTTTGTTTCTTTTTACATATCGCAAGCCATATTTTCAATGTAGGAATTTTCCAATGGTCATGTCTCAATTCCTGAAACACATTGCTATTTTTAGAGAAAAAAAGAGTTGCTTTACAAAAAGAAAAACACCATTACACTGTAATTTCTTCATTGTGTTTGTTGTAGACCCGCTGTGAGTCCCTCTCCTTGTCGTACAGAACGACCACGGAGGCGACGTAATACACCAACTCGCCAGTCTCCGGCAGGACAAGCAGGTTGTGACGAGCATCCCGACCACGGAATCCGTAACTAGGAAAGGTGAATTAAGGACGAGTAACCGGGTTACCAGGGGTGCAGTGAAAATATTTATAAATGAGTGGTAACTGAAGCATTATTATGAATAAATCATAACAGTCAAGATGATCGTAGTTTACTTGATATGTTTTATCTAAAGCAGTCTCTACTGCCATGGGTTTGTGCCAGGTTGTCAAGAAGCAAAAACAAAACAGTAAATTACAGACACAGACACACACACGCACGCACGCACACACAAACAACACACAAAAAAACAACAACAAACAAACAATAACCAAACTCTTGTCATTGCTAGGGTGTATTTTATCTGATAATTGATTTAAGAAGTATAAAGCCAGCACTTATATATTTAATCAATAATTGACAACAGTATATTATTGCTCTTGGGAATGTTTTGAAAGATACAAGAACATTATTAAACAAAAACATTGGAAACAAAAGCCTAAAGGGATGACAGCCATTAATAAACAATTAATTTATTTTATCATTACATCGTTTATCATACCAGCGTCCATTACTCACAAAACATATTATGTTATTTATCAAAATAATGACATTCAGTTTGACAAATGTCGAATCAGATTAAACATTAACGAAGGACTTTGAACACAGTGATGTTTAAACCGTGATTCTAACAATAACATTTTGTTTAAAGGACCATTTTCCTGAGAAGCAGATGCGACAAAGAACTTATTTTTTAATTGTAATATAACACGTGCGTCTTTTTTTTAGTTAAAATATCTAATTAATTCAACTAGAATAAACTGGATATGGCGCAAGTCTTCATTCTTATTCTAATTGAAGTCATCTAAACGAGCAATTGTAGTTCAAGACAATGGCAGTCCTATGTAATGGAGTGTGATGATTGCATCATAATGCATATTTAATGATAGTAATATCAAACAAAACAAACTAATAAATGTTTACGCTGCTGCATACGAAAGGTTTCCAGGTTCGAAAATATCGATTATACGTCTACATGAGGGGAATGTGACTATTTAACAATGAAAGAAACAACGGCGACAAAATAGATCTAAATTAACTTTGGTTAAAATAATCATAAATGTATTAATACTGACATACAGACAGATAAACAGAAAGTCAAAGGAGCATGTAAAGAAAGACAAACGATCAGACTGACATACTGGCGGACAGACAGATAATCGGACAGACAAACTGGTATGGCTAGAAAGACAAACGATCAGACAGACATACTGGCGGACAGACAGATAATCGGACAGACAAACTGGTATGGCTAGAAAGACAAACGATCAGACAGACATACTGGCAGACAGACAGATAATGGGACAGACAAACTGGTATGGCTAGGAAGCCGAACGATCAGACTGACATACTGGCGGACAGACAGATAATCGGACAGACAAACTGGTATGGCTGGAAAGACAAACGATCAGACAGACATTCTGGCGGACATACAGATAATGGGACAGACAAACTGGTATGGCTAGAAAGACAAACGATCAGACTGACATAATGGCGGACAGACAGATAATCGGACCGACAAACTGGTATGGCTAGAAAGACAAACGATCAGACTGACATACTGGCGGACAGACAGATGATCGGACAGGCAAACTGGTATGGCTAGAAAGACAAACTATCAGACTGACATACTGGCGGACAGACAGATAATCGGACAGACAAACTGGTATGGCTAGAAAGACAAACGATCAGACGGACATACTGACGAACAGACAGATAAACGGACAAACTGGTATAGCTAGAAAGACAAAAGATCAGACAGACATACTGGCAGACAGAAAGATTTACGAAAAGATAACAGGTACGAATAGGCAAACGATCAAACGGATTGTCACAATAGTAAGCATGGTGGTTTACTTCTCTCTCCACGGGCACACTTTCCTTAAGCGTGTCGTGGTGCTATTGCCTTACATGTCACTTATAGGCAATTTTTATATCAATAAAGGATACACCCATTCACATTTGAGCATCTTATCAGGTTTCGCACCATCGTCCTCCCCATCTATGTACGTTGGAGGAATAAACTCTGAAACATAAGAGAAATGCTATGCAGCGACATAAATTTATTGCCTGTATTTCTACCAAACAACAGCCTGAGGTCCTGCCGAACAAATGGTCCTAAAACACAACAAGAGGGTCATGGCGGCCCTATATCGCTCAAATGGGTGATGATAAATCGTTTTGAAGCAGATCCGAATAATTATGATTTTCTTAAATATAGAAGTTCGCAATCATCATTATTTGAAAATCAGTTTTATATTTGGTTAGACAAGACGTTAAAATGTTTTCTAAAGAGCCATTGTGGAGTGGAGTATTGTCGTACACCTTAAGGCACATATTGTTTTACTGATAAAATATTAAACAAAATTGGCATGGGCCCCCAAAAGGAACATGTACACCAAATATAACAAAACAACTTCTTTCAGTTTAAAGACAAGAATATTTTCATACTGTTACTATATAGAATGTACTGGGTAAAAGGAACCCGTCTCTGGTGGACATATTTGACTGATCAATACATTATAACTCTAGTGATATAAAGCACTGCTGTAACCTCAGCTGAGAATTCTAACGTTACCGATCTTCTCTACGTTAATTCGAAGTACACTTTCATTATCTTCTTTAGAGTTAGTTTAAATCTCAGTGGGAGCCACACGACGCATTTTCTTTCATACTACAGTTATGTATAACATGACTGTCCATGCATTGAAATAAATGCACGAAAAGCAGTTCCAGTGTTAGGCCCATTTTCAGGCATGACCAGACCCCACTTGTACAAACAGTTCTCAGTCCAGATATTGCTCAAGCTCAAACTCACCCTTTCCCAGAAAACTTCTTACTGACACACGCTGTTACAATTCCAAAATGTTATAATCTATTAATCGACAAGGAAAGGTATTGCTGTATTACATTGTGGTGTTAGAGTAATTACAGGAGAAAACATTAAACAGTCAAAAATTCGAGCTTAAGCAAAATCTCAATTGAGAACTAATTCTGCAAGTGGGGCCAAGTGACCGGACTACAAAAATGTTACTAAGCACCTTGTTACCAGTCAGTGTTTTGTTTGTTGGGTTTATCGCCTTACGCATAGAATGTCAGTTATTTGAAGGTGTCCACTTGAAGCAGATGTAATGCTGCCTTAATTATGTTTAGCATGCCGTGAGCACCTGACATGATACCACACGAAGTCAAATCATCCTGACACAGGACCGACCAGTCGGTGACCTATCCGTATATTTGCTTGTATGTTAGGACGATTTTGGTATGTAGCGGCCTAGGATCACACCCAGGATATCTCTGGTCCTGGAGCCGACGTTCTACCGATTGCGCCACCAGGTTCGGTCAGTCGGGGTTTACCTAAGTGACAGGATGCACATTGTCGTCAGAAAACGTCCAATACTATGGTTGAAAGTTGTCAAACACAATACTATATAGAAAGTTTTAGCCCTCTTGTCTGTAGCGTTTTTGGCAAACATTCCTTACCTCTTAGCGTGCCGTCAATTTCAAACTGCACGGAATCCTTAAGAGTCCTACGGCTGTCTACTGGCCTGGGGCGCCCTTGGCCTGGGACCGGGTACTTCGGACCTCCGTCATACCGAGACATGGCCGTGGAAGTGGGAGACATGGCGCGGCCTGTCTCGTAGATTTGCCCTAAAACAGACATGGGAACGATAAATATAGTATCTGATGAGGTAATCGTTTCTTGCTGATAAATATTGCAAATAGAAAAAAGTCAGAATTCCTTTTTGCAAGAATACAATGGATATAGTAAGATAAAATCGGTAATTTTACATTTATTTCTCGTCCTGTCTCGCAGAATAGCCCCGAAACAGGTAAAGAAAGGGCTAATAGACTAAAATACACATGTAGATGGTAACTGTACACTACAGCATGAATAAAATGAAGCAAAAAAAAACAACAAAAAAACAACAACAAAAAAAAAAAAAAAAAAAAAAACAACAAAAAAACGGAAGAGAAGTCTTTATGTTTTTATCATATTTAATATTGGCTAATATATTTTTTTTATCTTTCTCACCCATGTCTTGTTTCGGAGGCTTTTTCTTACGACTTCTCGACTCGCCGACTGACTCATTGCTCGAGTTACTGCTGGGAGCCTGACGCTTCTTGGTTAATTCCAAGGGCAATAACTCGTCCCCGCATGCTATCAGATTGTTGTTCAACCGCAACTCTCGAAACAGGTGAGAGAAACTTTTTACCTGTGAACACGAAAATAATTTGCATGGCAGCATAAGACGTAGCATTTAACACTTGGCATAACGTCGCACGATGCTGGTGATACAAAGCGCAACGTCAACGTCGACGTCAAATAGTTGACGCGTCGTTGTTGTGTTCGTTTATACAGAAATATGCAGTTGAAGTGATTTTTATTATACACATTTAACAGACAATGTTTATTTGCACTTACAAGACTGCTGATGACTTTATCAGGAAAAATAAAAAAAAAGTTTTTTTTTGGTACTTCGCAACGAAATAATTATGTTCATATAAGCGACGCCTAACTAATTACTGATAAAGACTTATGTCTATGTAGAAACACCGGCACACCGCAGGAAAGCTAGAGAACCTCCCTACATGGAAGATCATATCCAGACCGGGATTCGAATCCACGCGATGAGAAGCTAATGAGTGAAAACATTGTGCATGCAGATCAGTAGACTTTTGTTAACAAGCAATTGAAAAAGACACACATCTTTTGTTCTAGCTACTTGTTTTCTTCCTTACACGATATACATGCAACGGTAGGCATAATGTAAATTAATAAAAATAGTAATTTAGTGAAACGTAATATACAAATCATAAATTGATACAAGCGTATCGAACACCCAATAAGTCATAAGTCAATGTCAAAGCGGCCGTTCAAGTTACACATGATAAATAAATGCAAGGCATCAATACTCGATTTAAATTATCACGGGTATGCATCACCGACCAAGCTATGAGCGTAAATGACAAACAAACAAAAAGATTCACAAGTTAGCACAGAATTTTCAAGGTTTTATCAAACAATTCTCATAAATTACACACATTTTTGTTACATGTAATAAAAGCGAACCATTGCTTTTTAAAATGATAAATGTTGAAAGTTACAGTATTTCTAAAAATGTTGTTTCAGACAGTTTGCCTTCATAAAATATATGCAACAATACATTATGTTGTTTGGAGGGATATGTGCATAAATTCTACATAAACATATACTGTAATCGAAATCTGTCGTTTTTAAATAGTGTATAGTTTAACAGTACAACTCATCAAAAAATTGCACTAAATGTCCATGTTTGTAAACAATAAATAAGCACAATGGGGATTTCGGCTAAAATAGCGACATCACAGCTAATTTCCCTGATAGTGATTCAGCGTAATCTCAAAAGTATGTGGTCACGTGGTTTTCTGAGTTTAAAAATAGCTAACTGTGCGGCGTGACTCAGATAGGAAATACTTCTTTTTATGAGGACTAGAGTGTTAAGCTTCACATTTCATTAATATGTCGGATATCAATAAGCAGCATTTTGCGGGACCATTTAATGTAACAATAATTTGTTGGATGTTTGAGAGAAAAAAAAGGGAAACTTTCGAATAACACCTTTAAGTTAACATTATTTTTGCCACATCTTCAATGGTAAGTTAGAAGTCGCCCTACATCTGTAACCAATAAGAAGCTATGAAAATTCAAATTCCTCAGCGATTTATTTCAATAGAACTCCTTTCTGTTTTCTATTTTACAATGAACAAAATAGGTCGATCAATTTTACTAAATGGTTTTATTTTCAACTGCGCAACTGTGCATGTGCAACAAACCATGCATTCTGGCTTGACTCATCCCTTTTTGACGACATTCCTCTTTTGACGACAAGTTTTAACAAGTCTAGACGGTTGACCGTTTATGAGGGATTACATGTCATTTTTGGTAGAACATGTAGAATTGTGGCGGGGGGGCTTCTAAGTTGGATAGAATCTATTAAGAGGGTTCCATAGAAAAATAGAAGTTTGCACTCGCTACGATCGTTTCGGCATCTATTTTCTATAGTAACGTCTTAATAGACTCTATCCTATACATAGTGTAAGTCATGTATTATATTATCTGATATTTCATCATTTTTTTATTTGGATGTAGGCAAATAACAAACAAATATGTTTGGGGTTAATACTTGTAGCATACTAATGTATACTGACTGATCTTACCTGAGCATGAGGAGGCTTCTCCGTAAAAAGTCCCCGCACAGGCATATCATGGTTGTGAATGTCTATCAGCCATTCTTCAAAACTTTGCTGCGTGTTCGGATTCAAAATCACCTTCTCTCTCTTGTCTCTCGCCAGATTGTTTATAAGCGTTACAATCAGCGGCGCGTTCCTGATCGGGGAGTCTTTGGGAGATGGCGGTTTTTGGTACAAGCCCAGCTCGTTCCGTCTCAGCCGGCCAGCCGACGGTTTCTTATTGGACCAGAAGTTTTCTCGGGATTCGCCATAATTCACATCCCTGCGGAGATTCTTCGTACTGCTGACAACGTAAACACATCGGTTCTGAAAGTCTGTCACACTCTTAACCTCGTAGCCTTCGGGCCATTTGAAGATATATTTGACGCCAGTTGGAGTCGGGATCTTGTCGTTAAGCATGACCAGCAGTGTCTCTAGGTTGCGGAAACTTCGGTTGACAGTGAGAGGAACACCGCGGTGGTCTGGGTCGCCGTTGCGGAAGAATTTGACCAGAGCGCCGGTATTCCGGCCTATTTTCTTATGCGCTGGATCCCTGTAATTGACGCGCACGTTGTCATTTTCCTGCTCATAGCGCCGATAGTATGGATAGCGGTTACGTTCTGTGTCCGTAAGGGGCCGGGGTTCAGGCGGTGGTCCGTCATCATCACTGTATAGGATCGGTATCTCACTCTGAAACATGACCAAAAAAATCATTGAAACATCCTGGACATACTTTTCTGTTTTTTTTGTTTGTTTTTTTTTTGTTTTGTTTTTTTGCTGCTGCTCCTAAACATAAAAACCATTGCGTGTGATTGGACAGTTAGGGATGGGATCGATTAGTGCCTTATTTACCGGCTTATTGTTTGGACTATTCAAATTATACTATTTATATTTTTTAATGTTTGATATAAAATCAGTTTTTTTACTTGTGATAGTGTACCAATGTAAAACATGGAAACACCGCGGGTTGTTTTGTGCACATTGCCAAAACATTGAAAGTCAAACCAGGATTCTGAAACAAAGACAATACGATACAGAATTCAGTGAAAAGTGTCATATCAGGAATAATTATCGATGCTCCAGCATAATAAATTCAAGGTTATTTGATAGGAAACCGCTGAAGCGCGCAACTTATTTAAACATGTAAATGCGATCTGGCGACCGCTGACAATGGTTAATTATTCTGAAATAACAACGGAATAGGAGTTGCTACTATGATCCGGAACCGTAACCAAATGCGCCAACAATACTTCGACTTTGCTTCGATAGTATATAAAACTTATTACTAAAAAGTAACTTCTAACTTAACTAATCTAGTTTTACTAAATAAATAAACAAGCATGGTTTTACTGGCATGTAATATAAACATAAACTGTTAAGATGGCACCTGGTCCACACGGTCACCACCACGCGGAGTTGTCTTCCTATAATACAATGTCAATAATTCAAGCTACCCATACAAAGTCACGGATGCAATCACTGCTTAACAACTAACCTCTCCCTGATTTCCGGGGCAATATGAATAATGGATGCTCCCGGCTACACAAGCCGTCAAATATCGAGGGAGCAAACATTGTGTTGTAGTTACCGACATAGTTGTAGTAACACACTCTCCGAGCGGAACAAAGCTGTTAATTAACCTGATACAGTAACAATTGCTCGCTTTATTCTTATTAATTAACTGAATTACAACGATTTGTAAATTTGAACACAAATGACTTTTAAAAAATACACCCTGAAAATTGGGCATTGAAATGCATAAGATGGCGCCGAGTAGGCACGTACGCAATATGAAGCTACATAGTACGGAAACTGATTTTCTTAGAGTGAGATTATGTGATTTTAGTTGTTATCGCTGTAAAATAAAATTTTACAAAAAAGAATATAAAACTATATTAAACTCAACGGTAATAATAACACAAAACTCAACATCAAAACTGCAATGTCGGTAGCTATTTTGCTACCAGCCCATCAAGGCCCTGTCCGCCAGTTGTTTTTAAGTTTCTCTAAAACTTACAAACTGATAAGGTGTTTCTTTTGTTACAAATGAAACAAAACCAAATCTTGTTAAAACAACAACAACAATAAACCAAACAAACAGAGAAAAAAACAGAAAAAAACAACACAACACAAATGCTGTTATTGGCGGTTCGAACCGGGTCCCTGAAATGAAATATGACTGGCTAGCCACTCGACCATCTGGACAGATTTTTTTTGCTCATTATTAATTTTTGCGCATTTTTACTCATTGTAGATACCTTGACCTTTTCTGCTGAAAGAACTGTCCAGGAAGATACCTTGCAACGATATACCATTACTTGAGGATTAGATTTTGACAGTAAAGGGGGTCGAGTAAGTCACCAACAATAGAGGGGTACTGAGGAGGGATACAAGTTCCCAACAATACAGAGGAGTTGAGGAGTGATACAAGTTCCCAACAACACAGAGGAGTTAATGAGGGATACAAGCTCCAAAAAATACAGAGGAGTTGAGGAGGGATACAAGTTTCCAACAATACAGAGGAGTTAAGGAGGGATACAAGCTCCAAACAATACAGAGGAGTTGAGGAGGGATACAAGTTTCCAACCATACAGAGGAGTTAAGGAGGGATACAAGCTCCAAACAATACAGAGGAGTTGAGGAGGGATACAAGTCACCAACAATACAGAGGAGTTGAGGAGGGATACAAGTTTCCAACAATACAGAGGAGTTGAGGAGGGATACAAGTTTCCAACAATGGAGGGGAGTTGAGGAGGGATGAAAGTCACCAACAATACAGGGGAGTTGAGGAGGGATACAAGTTCCCAACAATACAGGGGAGTTGAGGAGGGATACAAGTTTCCAACAATACAGAGGAGTTGAGGAGGGATACAAGTTCCAAAAATACAGAGGAGTTGAGGAGGGATACAAGTTCCCAACAAGACAGAGGAGTTGAGGAGGGATACAAGCTCCAAACAATACAGAGGAGTTGAGGAGGGATACAAGTCACTAACAATACAGAGGAGTTGAGGAGAGATACAAGGTTCCAATAATACAGAGGAGTTGAGGAGAGATACAAGTTTCCAACAATACAGAGGAGTTGAGGAGGGATACAAGTTCCCAACATACAAGTTCCCAACAATACAGAGGAGTTGAGGAGGGATACAATTTTCCAACAATACAGAGGAGTTGAGGAGGGATACAAGTTCCCAACAATACATTGGAGTTAAGGAGGGATACAAGTTCCCAACAATACAGAGGAGTTTAGGAGGGATACAAGTTCCCAACAATACAGAGGAGTTGAGGAGGGATACAAGTTCTCAACAATACAGAGGAGTTGAGGAGGGATACGAGTTTCCAACGATACAGATGAGTTAAGGAGGGATACAAGCTCCAAACAATACAGAAGAGTTGAGGAGGGATACAAGTTCCCAACAATACCGAGGAGTTGAGGAGGGATACAAGTTCCCAACAATACAGAGGAGTTGAGGAGGGATACAAGTTCCCATCAATACAGAGGAGTTGAGGAGGGATACAAGTTCCCAACAATATAGAGGAGTTGAGGAGGGATACAAGTTCCCAACAATACAGAGGAGTTGAGGAGGGATACAAGTTCCCAACAACACAGAGGAGTTGAGGAGGGATACAAGTTCCCAACAATATAGAGGAGTTGAGGAGAGATACAAGTTCCCAACAATACAGAGGAGTTAAGGAGGGATACAAGCTCCAAACAATACAGAGGAGTTGAGGAGGGATACAAGTTTCCAACAATACAGAGGAGTTAAGGAGGGATACAAGTTCCCAACAATACAGAGGAGTTGAGGAGGGATACAAGTTCCCAACAATACAGAGGAGTTGAGGAGGGGTACGAGTTTCCAACAATATAGAGGAGTAAAAGAGGGATACAAGTTTCCAACAATACAGAGGAGTTGAGGAGGGATACAAGTTCCCAACAATACAGAGGAGTTGAGGAGGGATACAAGTTTCCAACAGTACAGAGGAGTTGAGGAGGGATACAAGTTTCCAACAATACAGAGGAGTTGAGGAGGGATAAAAGTTCCCAACAATACAGAGGAGTTGAGGAGGGATACAAGTTTCCAATAATACAGGGGAGTTGAGGAGGGATACAAGTTCCCAACAATACAGAGCAGTTGAGGAGGGATACAAGTTTCCAACAATACAGAGGAGTTGAGGAGGGATACAAGTTCCAAACAATACAGAGGAGTTGAGGAAGAAAACAAGTTCCCAACAACACAGAGGAGTTTAGGAAGAAAACAAGTTCCCAACAACACAGAGGAGTTTAGGAAGAAAACAAGTTCCCAACAACACAGAGGAGTTTAGGAAGAAAACAAGTTCCCAACAACACAGAGGAGTTTAGGAAGAAAACAAGTTCCCAACAATACAGAGGAGTTTAGGAAGAAAACAAGTTCCCAACAACACAGAGGAGTTTAGGAAGAAAACAAGTTCCCAACAACACAGAGGAGTTTAGGAAGAAAACAAGTTCCCAACAATACAGAGGAGTTTAGGAAAAAAACAAGTTCCCAACAATACAGAGAAGTTTAGGAAGAAAACAAGTTCCCAACAACACAGAGGAGTTTAGGAAGAAAAAAAGTTACCAACAATACAGAAAATTTGAGGAAGAAAACCAGTTGCCAACAATACAGAGCAGTTGAGAAGGGATACAAGTAACTAACGATAAATAACCCACTATATCAAGCTTAGCTTATAGTTTATAGTTTATAGCGTATGTAACCTTTACGAATCTTTTTGTAAAAGTTAATTGTGTTCGACTGGCTTCGCTCAAAAGTGTTTTATTCCATAACACACAAAAGATTGATTAAATGTTAATTTAAACTGCTTTAACTCATCCGTACACTTCAACATCAATATTTTAATTACTGTATGGCATATGACACCCATAAACTACCTTGATATATCATGTTATTATTTACAAACCCATAGTCAAACAATTAACTAAATATTGTATCATTTGTAACCTCTTTCTAGTGCGTCGAAATATAAGTTGACAGCTTTACCATGCTACAAATACAAACACACGCATAACTCTAGTCACAATTATACATATGCATAATTTATTGATGGTTTTTCATTTAGCATTTGATTCTAAGTACGCTACGTTTGTTTTGTAAAAGTAATAATATCACATACAAAAATCATAAGTACCTGTTTACAACTTGAATGTAACAATTCGTATTGATGAATATTTAGCAGCAAATAGTACAGATCCTGATAAAACGGCTAAAAACGAGTTATGCTTGATCTGTGAGTGCTAATTGGCCTGTGAGTGCTGATTAAGCTAGAGTTTTGATTAATCTGGGAGTGCTGATTAATCTGGGAGTGCTGATTGGCCAAAAAGGGTTGATTGATCTGGGAGTGCATATTCATCTGGGAGTGCTGATTAATCTGGGAGTTCTGATTGATATAGGAGTGCTGATTAATCTGAGAGTTCTGATTGATCTTGAAGCGTTGGTTAATCTGGGAGTTCTGATTAATCTGGGAGTGCTGATTGATCAATGAATGCCGATTGATCCGGAAGTAATGATTTATCAAGGAGTGCTGATTTATATGGGAGTGCTGACTGATAGGGCAGTGCAGATTAATCTATTAGTCCTAATTAATCTGGGAGTTCTGATTGATCTGGGAGTTCTGATTAATCTAAAAGTTTTGATTGATCAGGATCTGCACAATTTCCATAAGCCGGATCAGTTCTCGCTTATCATACAGAGTGTATAATTACAATGAATTACTAATATGCTGTATGGTAATGAACAATATCAACTGTTTATACTTTTGGTGTTGATTTATTACTTTTAATATTACTTAAGATTTCTACCACTTAGTGTGGTACAGGTAAGATTTATCATGCATACACATATTATAAATGCTTTGAAGTCTATGTATATTTATGGTTCCGTTTAGGGCTAGGTTGGTAAAATCAATCTATTCATTTCCATTAAACTAACTATAATAGAGTTACAGCAAAATGACAGCATGATAATCATTATCATAGTATATGCTATTTGAAGTTTATACATTTTTCTGGTTCTGTAAAAGGTTGGGTAGGTAAAATCAATCATTTACATTCTCTTCAAACAAACCATAATATAGTAACAATAAAATTCGAGTACTATATATATAGGTATATGCTATCTGATGTCTATATACTTAATGATGTCACTTAAAGAAAACGCTATAACTTATTAACATTTGCGGACAAAACATTAAAAGAAGCAATGACGAACCCATATAATATACACCGTTGTTTTGACATTTGCTGTGATTTGAACCAAGCTATAAAGGGGGTATTTGACAGTTTGTCTATATCTGATATATGTAACAATATCTGACCTCTGTTTGGGGTATTTGTGCATAATTTCTGCAGAAAAACATCATACTTTAGTCTAAGCTTTGACAATTTTTAACAGTATTTCAATTTTAGGGCAGTAAAACTCGTTCATCAACACTAAAAGGTTTCATTTCTTTGCAAATCTATAAATACGAACGATTGGGATTCCTGCTTAAAATAAACATCGTTAGACGGCGGATGCCATGGATGAGCTAAAACGTAAGTGGCTACATGGTTTTCTTGGATTAAAAATAGCTAACTGTGTAGCGTGGCTTAGATAGGAAATACATAGTTCTAATGACGATTATGGCGGTTTGGTTTACGTTTCGGACAGGCGTAAGACATCCATAAACAACATTTTGCGAGATCTGTTCAGGTAAAATCGGTTAAATAAAATGTTCAATGAAAATATTTTGTCCCAAACTGTCGGGCACCACCTTTAAATCGTAGGAACTTTAACCGTCTCTTTAACAGTCATTAATAAGACACGTCTAAGTGTTTAATAAATATATCATCGTTACAACGCATACAGTGATAGAAGGATATATCGCGTTAAAGCATAAGTTCTTAGAAACTAGAGGGGTTGTTAGAAATAAATATCTTCGGAAGGACAAAATGTCTCTATACCAGTTCCTTCAGTACCATTACTGTAAAGTTACTTTACTGAATGTGTCGTTTATTACGAAGTATACATTCGCAATTGCTCGGTGGTCTCGAGACATGGTTTGTTTATGAAAACTTATGACTTCCGAGTGTTAACAGTGTCAAGCAATAACGTTGAGTATCAGTGCAGATGGCAATAACCAAAATATTTCAGATAAATATTTACTTTCAAAACATATTAACATATAAGTATTTTTGATATTAATGCGCCTAACTTCATTGATATCTATAATACTAACAAGACACAAAACATGTTGCCCTGTTTGCACCAACAAAAGGCGGTATATTCAGACATTTTATGTTCCTCTCAACGGTTGTCTGCCAGTTGGTTGAATTTCCAAAGCAAAAACCTATTTTTTGTGAATAAAGGTAAATAAAACTTTACAAACGGTGTGCTCAATCTTACAAGATACACTTGTATCTGCATTGACAGCTATATCTGACAGTGAATATATGTATAATAATAGATCTCTACATAAATTAAAATGCTTTAGGTCCCCTCGCTAGAGAAGATTTACCATTCATAGACATTTTCTTTGTTTAGACTGTAGTATATTATTGTTTTATATACACTATAACCATTAATGTTTGAAGTTTTGATTAAGCAAAATTATTCGTTTTTTGGTTCACGTGACATGTTTATTATCTATATATATACATGTTGTAAAGATGATGTACACTATTATATGTACAAATCTTAAATAAAATTTCTGTTCTGTTCTTAATAAAACTTCGTCGTCGTGCAGTCTTCATGTTAAAATATTCCCACGGATTAACGATAAAACAAACAAACTTCTTGTCAGATCATTAAAAAAATAGGTCGACAGGTCAGCACGGTTCGACCTAGTCGAACAATAAGTCTGAATGGACGTGGTATTGACCTGACTTGACCGAGATGCTTCGAATGATAAGCACTTTGTGTGCTGCATGCTTTGGTGTTCATTGGTCTGGTGACCGGTGGTGCATCATGACATTTTATCCAAACAAGATTGTGCATTTATTTTTAATATACTGCCAATTTTTTAAAACAACGACAAAAAGTCAAAAGTGATAAGACATCATTAAACTATGTTCCAGTTGTCCACATCAATACTAATATACATGACATGACAAGAACAAAATGTATAATTAATTCATGACGCAATAGGAGCATGCGTATAAATGAGAATATGATTTGTTTATCTAAACAGGCTAATGTAGTAATAATTACTAAATGTGAAAAACTCGTCTAATGTCGTCACTGACGTCTACGTTTCTTAACAGAGGTTCTGAAGTGTAACGTAATGAAGAACATACTAAGTGAATAATGTGGAGTGAAAAATGGAGAACCATTAGAAATGTGTTGTTTTTTAATTTAAAGTTATCATGCGAAGCGGTCTTCCGACTGACCTGGCTCGTCAATTCTACCTACAGTCAAACCTGACCACGCGACCGCCCTCTACCGGCGACCACCTGATCTATGCAACTAATTTGTTGTTAAATTGACACTTAATTAACGACCACCTGATATCTGCACCCAGCGACCACATAGCAATGTGCCAGACATGCCTTAATTGAACCCCAATGTATTTGTTTTCTGGTGTTTTGCCTTCACCAATACTCGCCAGGCAATGTGTCGGTGCAAATCAAATCAAATCACATGCATACGACACCAACATGCGAATGTGCTCGGGTGACTCACGTGATAAGCGTCCGCTTCCGGTTGACCCTGGCGGGTGAGGGAGAGTAATATGATGGTGATAAATAATATAACATTTAGCCTGCTACGCACGAATATACCAGACTTAAGCAAAACGTATAGATCCAGGGCAGTTAGCTCCCCAGTGGGAGCTCTCGGCTGATAATAACCAGGGTCTATAAGTCTATTTAAACATGTATTTTTAAATATGCATACTGTTGTTAAAAAACACGCTAAGTTATTAAATAATTTAATAAATTATAACATTTAAAATGAACAGAAGACTGCTCAAGGGCGATAAGTCAATAATCGAGTTGTCCAAGGAAATATGTGAAATATGTATTAATTAAATTAAAAATCAATGGCTTTAACAAATAGTCATAATCAAACGTAGGAGCATTTTTACAAATTTACAGACAACGGCACAATTATAATTTCTTTAAGAATTAAACTTACGGAAAGAGACCAAAGGTAACGTAAACTTTGCAATTAGTGTTGATGGCATTTTGAAATATCTTCACAAGATTTTCCCACGTGTAAATTACTTTACACAAACTCTTAATTCAATTAAATATAAAATATTTTATATTTTTTTACATTAATATATAGTTACTTACACTGATGCACAGTAATTTACAAAATTTACATTAGTTTGTTACAATTTTTATATGGTAACAAAATGTCAATTCACACATACAATCAGTAAAAATCATACATAAAATCAGTTCTTAAATTACATAAGTTTTATATCGATTTACGATAGTTATATTATTATTATAATAGATCTACATAAATGCCCCACTTCATCGGTCGCCATAAATTTTGAAAACTTACTTCATCGCCGCTGATATCATACTCATCTAGCTCGTCATACCGATCGCTATCTACTTCATCCACACTCCCGTAATACTGCAGTGGACCTGTCTCATCAACGCTTTTGTTGCGTTCATTTCTTTTATAAGGGGTGTCAATATTAGTCGCCTTTTTCCCGGCATCATGAACATTTTTCTTCGTCTTAGGTGGCACCACCCCTGTGTCTCGACGGACAAATGGCTTTGCCGGATTCGGTCCTTTCTTATTCTTCGCATTGTTCTTATCTTCATCGACGATTCCAACAACTGGTTTTACTTCGTTTTTCTTTTTTAGTTTCTTATTAGTGTCATCTTTGCGGTTATTGATATCATTGTCTGCTTTCTCGTCATAAATCTCGGCAGTTTCCTTGCTGACTGGTTTCTTGGCAGGCAGATCTTCGCTTGATGATCTTTGCGGCACTTTGCTATTCTTTCCAGACTGGTCATTTTCGTCCACATCCATATCTTCTACGTGCTTCTCCTCCATACTCCCCCTATTCGGCTTCAACACCACTGTCCGAACACTATCCTGTCTGCCAATATCTTTGACGGCAGGTTTCTTGCCCTTTGCCTCCAATGAATTGCTAGATTCCATTTTTTTCGACATTGTCAATGTTATATGTGGATGAGCTAGTGACAAACTGAACCCGACTTACCCGCTTATCACGACGATATCAATTGTTTCCGGTTTATGAACCGGCGATAAAACAAAATGCTGACGCTGCCAGCGTTATGAAGCAGAAATTTGTAGCAATGTCTCTAGGCAATGGAGTCCAATGAAGTGAACTGCATATGTTAATAATTCAATTGGTACATCATTTGTCAATGATAACATTGTATTTAGATACGTATGAATGCTAGTGATCGATTAACAAATTGAAATTGGTTATGATCATAACATCGCTGACTTCATGGTGTATTGGTTTATGGCTTTCTATATTGACACACTTCAAAGATTTCAATCAATTATTAAACAAAATAGATCACACAACTGAAACAAAGTGCATGGGATATTGAGAAACTGAACACATCATTTTATGCATTATTTCATTCCAGACCACATCATTTTCTGCATTATCACATTCCAAATAAACATGAATTTTCTTGAACTTACGAATAATTTTCACAGAACACCGTCTGACAGATAATAATACGAAATGAGAAACACTCGACTTTGATTTCCAATTTCATATTCACTGATGTAGTTCACTTTTATCATATTTAAGTCCTGTTACACACATACACAGTTTTGCTTTTTAATATGTCAAAAAGTATAAGCGTATATTTGAAATACATTTTCTCATGCATGAAACAGGTACATTTGCACACAATATTCAACAGTAATCTAACGCTCAAATTTTTTAGTTTGTTTTTATCCCTAATTAAATGTCAATCAATCATAATTTTATTAAACATATCTCCCATTTTACATGGTTCACTCACTCGAACTACACAAGCTGAAGCAGTTCTCTGAACAGTAACATCAAATTTCCGATTTTCCGGACCAGAACAACCAAAGGGCTTACACGCAATTCACATCCTTGGTCAACGCCTTTGTATTGTTGATAAGATTGATCACTGATACAGTTCCGGCATAGACCAGGTACAGAGACCCTTGCCTACTATGAAGCATCAATAATGCATTGGTACAATCAGCATTGATTACCTGATAAACATGTAAGTCAGCCCTACGAATCGAACGTCTAATGCCGGCAGGTTGTAAGACGCAGCACAAAGGTGATAACACACTATTTCGTGCGTATTAAATTTCGTGGTTCTAGTTTTCTAAGACTTGAGTTGTTATTAGGGATGTCAACGGTAAATCGGTTAACCGGATTACCGGATATCGCACGTGTATCCGGATAGTATTTTACTATCCGGTTAATCTTATAAAGTGCTCATAACTTTAAATGTGTTATGTGCCAATCAGGCTAGCGTATAAATGATGTGACATATCCACCTGTCAAGTTACAGAATGCAACCATTTTGTTAACAAACATACAGTAGCCCCTATCATTCAGCTACATATACTCCCTTCTTCTCTAGTTGTTTCCATTGAACACGGAGATAAAGAAAATTGTCTGACCCCGCGATATTTCCCTAGACGTCTTCCCGACTTTCTAAATTCTGAATTTTTGTCATAATATAACCAGACACAGATAAACGTCACGAGATGACATTAACCAAACGAACGTCAATCATCGTTCCTTAGTAAGTGTCCTAGTTCAACAGTGCGGAAGTATTTAATCTTAAAATTGTGATATTTATGCCTTTATGTACGTTTTTGTTGTTTGTTGTTTTTGCGAACTTAAATCCTGAATTCAACAATAAAAAATCCAAAACATTTTGATGACTATCCAGTTTTATGTTATATCCGCATGTAACCATCAGCAATTAAAAAGTGTTAAACTGTCTTGTTCGTCATTTTTGTAGCAAAACAGTTTCGATTTAGTAGCACGGTGTCTGTGACTTTTGACACCATGATTTCTTTCCACCTGATTGTTTTAGCGACATTTCGACCAGGTAATTCGTGCACACAATTCAAGCATATGTAAAACTTTGCTGTCCCAGTTTTGATTAACATATGCTAAATTCTTAATGTAACGACAATACAATGTAGTAAAAGCAAATGTGCATTTTATATTGTCGTAAACATGTACATGCAGACGTAACATCCGGTTAACCGAATACTATCCGGATAGTGTCTCCGGTTATCTTGATAGCAAAAAAAGGTGTTCGCTGACATCCCTAGTTGTTATAATGCCAATTGTTGTTACATTTACTTGTAGTTTTCACGATTCTGACGACTGGCTATAGACAAACGTTTATCTTCATGTTTAGATTTTCTACTTCTTGGATAGCTTGTTTGTTTATTGGGTTTAACGTCCCACCAACAGTATTTCTGTTATCTGGAGACGGTGTCCACTTGAAGCAGATATATAGTGCTACTTTCACTGTGTATAGCATGCCGTGAACACCTGGCATGATACCACACCCAGTCCTGACACCGGGCCAACCAGTCGTGGAACTACCCTAATATTTGATTGAGCGTAAGCATGGGAGCTATACCACTACCATTTTTTACGACTTTTGGATCGAACCCGGTGCCTTCGGTACCTGGAGCCGACGCTGTACCAATCGCGCTACCAGGTCCGGTAGTTCTACGATAGTGATAACTTAAATAACATTTCAAGCAAGGCTTTGTTCCGTGAAAAATGAATTTATAGAGTGATGTTGTATTGATAAAAGGTTCGTTGTTGTATTTGAATTTAATGTGACTAGTTAAGAGGTCTTTAGTTAAATACGTTTTAAGTGTATGTGGTGACTGTATCGTCTGATTCACTGTTACTTGTAACTGGTTTTCTTATTCATAAAAACAACACGTTCTTCGGTTTCTCTTACTGTTCGTGTTTTGCTTTTGTTATTTATGTCGCGATTTTTTCCTATATGTTTAATAAATGTCCAGGATGGTTGTTAAATAAAAAAAATGCTTGCTTTCATGGAGACTCATGGCGGCTCATTTTGATAAGATATTCCGATGACCATATTTCACTTTTGTTAGCCTTAGGTTAAATTACGAAAGGAGAATACTTTCGACTATAAAAACAATGTACATAAAAGGTAAAAATTCATGTAAATGTAAAACAAAAGTAAAACAAAATATGTGTGTGTTCAACCTAATTTGTCAGAAATTTTTACCAACAAACAAATAAGCTTCGAAAGAAAGGAACGAACGTACAGCGTTGCAATGACAAATACAACAGAAGCGATGCAGAAGCTGCATGAACATTAGTAGTGGTGGTAGTGGTAGTGGTGGTGGTAGTGGTGGTGGTAGTGGTGGTAGTAATAGTAGAAGTAACAATAATTATAATAAAAATAGCAGTAGTAGTAGTGATAGTAACTGTAGTGGTAGTAGTAGTGGTGGTGGAAGTACTAGTGGTAGTAGTAGAAGTAGTAGTAGTAGTAGTGGTAGTAGTCGTAGTAGAAGTAGTAGTAGTAATAGTAGTAGTAGTAGTAGTAGTAGTAGTAGTAATAGTAGTAGTAGTAGTAGTAGTAGTAGTAAAATAGTAGCAGAAGTAGGTAATAATAGTAGTAGATTTTGTTGTTGTAGTTGTTGTTGATGTTGATGATGCTCTTCTTAGCATTGTTGGTCGTAATCGTAGCAGAAGCAGGGAGCCGTAGTTGGATCAGGACATTGATTACAATATTAAATTATTTTTTTTTAAATCTTTATCATAAGCCATGATCAACCACCTCGTTCATATGCTAAAAGAAAATTGCAACAAACCCTTGTACCAGCGTTGCTGCGTTAAATTCAGTTAAACTGTACGCAAGGTGCACTTATTTAACTTTTTTAACATTTGTGTTTTGTCTTTTCGGGATAAAAACAATAGCGTTAGGTAAGTTAAAAAAAAACAAAGCATGACCTCTTGGACAGTTCTCCAACAATGTCAAGTTACATGAATGGCAACAAAGTGACATATTTTAGATTGTCGGGTGGTTGTAGGCAAGCCTCCAATACTCGAGACCCCACGGATCGAATTCCGTATGCTGCCATTTTTATTCTTGTACAATTTTTAAACACTTGTTTGTTAACAAGATTTGTTTTACTTTCTTATTTCTCGAAAATAAAATTATTTGTTAGCTCGTTTGGAAATTGATTGGTGAACAAGACTTTTTTACTTGCAAAAAGGCATACAAATGAAAAACAACATATAGATATACACCAGAGTGAAAAACAATAAAGCAACAAACCCGTCTCTCTCGGCTCGTCCTTAGGATTAATCTAGGCGGTCTTCGACGCCTCATTTTTCTTGTTCAAACTTTCGTTTGTTCAATCTGTTTTTATACACTTTTATTCCTAAATGCATTTCCTCTTTAACTTATCCTCAGAATGATGTCTTTTCTACATTCCATTTCCTCCTGTCTCAATACACTACTTGTAAGACGTATTGATCACATAAATTCCAGAGAATTAAATTAGCAAAATATACAAAATGTTTTAATGATATAAACCAACATTACTATTTAACAAATTATACACAAAACATTTTAATCCTGAACAATCACGATTTAAGATAAATAAAACATTCAGAATTTTAAATTGCTTTCTGATGGAAACTAATTAGATTAATTAATTGAAGCTGTTAAACGTAACAAAGAAATAACTTTGTAAACAAGAAAGAAAACGTGTACATTGGTTAAATGTTTAAAATCACTTCAACTTCAATTCAATTATGAAACGATCAGCACCATTCCATAACACCCTGCACATAACTAGCTGCAAGCGTGCTTTTGGGCTTAAATATCGAACATCATGCAGCTGTTATTGTAAACCATCATTTTTTTCAGTTCCAACATTTCTTTCATTGTTAAAACACAGTATGATATTTTATAGAGAGAAGTATCCCTTGGATTAGGAATTGTCACAGTCTAATTAGCAGAAAAAACACGTCTTATTACGCTAGGAAGCTATAGGACCGGCTTAACGTCAGGGACAACCGCAGTGGGACAACAGAAAATAACCGTACAGTTAATGATAATATTAGAAATTTCCAACAATGTATGTGTTATGCTGTTGATAATTAAATCCCTAAATGTGTACATTCTGAAAGCGGTCACATGTGACCGAACGGTTAGAGTCGCCGGCTTTTAACTCCCCAGCCGCACCCCCAGCAACCTTGGTTCGAGACCAGGTCGGGACGAAAACTTTCATTTGTACAGGTTTTTGACGTATCTTGCGGTGTGCCGGTGGTTCTACCTAGACATAAGTCTGGGGGACTTTCTCCGCCGATAATTAGCTGGACGTCGCCTGTATGACACAAACAGCGTCGGTGTGATGTATCAAAAAGAAAACAAACATTCTTGAAGATAATTATACATACGGAAGAAAGTTTTTTTTTGTTTCTTTAAATTTGAAATTTTCTGTTTACGTGCATTCGTCACCAGTAAAATTCGGAACAGTAGCAGCTCATTTTTAATTAGCGTTGAAGCCAAGTTAGTCTCTAAAAGTTTTGTTTTAAATAAACATACAAGCTAAGTCAGTCATAAACTGCGGAATTTGTATATGCTTTTTACCAGGGAAATTCAGACGGCTGAAGACAAGTAGCTTTTCTTTCAAAGTCTGGCCAAAGAAGTGTTTACATACAAAAAGTAGCCTTCAAAATTACTTCTTTTTTGACACAAAATGTCACTTGATCATGGCTTTAAGACTTAAATAAGACTTATTTTAATTTGCGTCAATAATTACTAGGAGACCATCCTTTGTTTTCCAAGTCACATAAGAACAGAACAGAACATACGTTTATTAATAGATAATTTCCACATCAGTGAAAATCTCTTATCTCGGCCGCCATCTTTTTTGGTAACTTCAAGGGATTTTCATATGCATTCTATAGAAGGGTAAATTTTATTTACTTGTAATTTCTTCATTTGTGGTCCGAAAATTAAAAGCTATACACCATTGGAAAGCTCTTGAAGTTCATATTTTTTTAGAATACAATATTTTTACAATTGATAAATGCACAAAGAATTAATACACAGAAATAAATAAAACTATTGGCTCATACTTAAAACAAAATGAACAGTGTGTCATTTTCGGTTGTATTTCTTTAAACTTTTAAACTATCAAAATATAGTTTTGATATTTAAAATACTTCATAAAAGCTGTTAAATTTGATATAAAATATCTATACTTGTACATGGTACATCGTCGTGATGAACATTTAGTTTTCAAATAAGTAATATACTACCAGCAATCGATGATATGCCAGACTATGGCATCTAGCTCCTAACCTGTAAATCACTTAATGACTGGGTCTGGGGTTATAAAACTTTCAGCTCGAGCCTGAGATTATCCCCAATGATCTGATTGGATGAATTTTCAATAAATTTTGAAATCTAGTCTATCAGATTCTTTAGAAGGGTGTCAGAATTCTGTTCAATGTTGTATATTAACAGGCCCTGTCCGTGGGTGTTGTGTGTTTATTTGCACCGCCGAGGCTATTTGTATTATACGTGCGCTGTAAGCTTATATTGTAATGCAAGGGTAATCTGACCGAGTGCCTGGAAAGAGCTTAAGTTACAGTGAATAATGCCGAACTCTGAATATTGAATGAGTCAAGAATAGAATTTAAACCAAGTACTGACATTGGACATGAGAAAGTAGACACATTTTAAAGTTTTGCATATTATGTTGGATCAATGGCCCCCGTAAATGTTGAAAATGGAAAGTTTAATAGTGATGAGTTCCTCCGCATGACACCTTATCCCTTTATTGTCAGTGCATATTATCTTTAGTAGTCACAGAAAAAATAAGAACAATAATATGATATTCAAACAAATATAAAGAAAACGATAACCCATGAATGCACAATTAAGGATATAATATTTATTTTCTTTAAGTTTAATCGCACCGACACAATTATGGTCATATTATATACACGTCCAGTTAATCATAGATAGAGGTAGGTCGCAGACATAACGGTGCAGACCCACAGGTGCAACGCAAATAGGCATACCTAAATATCATGTAAAAGGAGAACGAAGTAAAGCAGACGAGATCAACAAGAATGCGTTGAATTATTAGAACAGTCCAGAAAGAGTAAACTAAAAGGGAAGAAGTAGAATGACAATGCACATAGGTTCACTAATGTGGAAAGTTGTAAAAATAAAACGATAAAGGATAAAACAAATTGGAACAACCCGAAGAAGTACAAAACACAATGTTGCCATTCTGACTACCTGATGGTTTCATTTAAAGGTGTGGTATCGACCACCAATATATCAGTAAGGGATCTCATTCCCTTGGGAAATTTTGTACCGTTCCTCGTAAAATAGCAACAGGTATACGGGTCGATATGTGATGATGGCGTTAGTCATGATCAAATGTAGCCGCCCAAATGTTCTTTGGGAAGTATTATAATCAATTATATAAAAATATATCTTAAAATGGTATCATTATACTGTACATCGCCATTTTGATGTATCGTCTAAGTTTAGGTTCATGCGTGTGTATGCTACATGATTTTGTATGAGATGTGTAAATTAGACTTATCAATACAGGACATGTCTGTATAGTGTGTGTGCACGCCTTTGTTCTTGCGTGTTTGCGTGCGTGCATGCGCATGTGTGATACATGAGTTTGTATGGCATGTGTAAATTAGACTTATCAATACAGAACATGTCTGTATAGTGTGTGTGCACGCCTGTGTTCTCGCGTGTTTGCGTGCGTGTATGTGCATGTGTGCTACATGATTTTGAATGAGAAGTGTAAGTTGTGTAAGTTAGACTTATCAAAGCAGGACATGTCTGTATAGTGTGTGTGTGTGTGTGTATGTCTGTTTTCGCGTGTTTGTGTGCGTGCATGCGCGTGTGTGCTCCATAATTTTGCAGGAATTTGTATGCTAGAAGTATCAGAACAGAACGTATGTCATTTCTGGATTGTAACAAAGTTAGCCATTTACACAAATATCAATTGTACCAACTTTATATCCATACACAGCTGGTTATTGTTTCAATGCCTGTCTGACCCTTGACTGTTGGTCTGTAAAGCACCATTGATTATATGCATACTGTAGATTTAGACGAACATGATCACACACACAAAATCTGCAAAAAAGGTGAATAATTATGCGTTATAAAAGGTAGCATATAAAGTCTATTTATAACCTGTGTACAAATTGTACTTTAGTTCGGTTAATATTAACAAAATACACGCCTTAACTTAATTAAGCGATATGCAACAATTTCAAGTCCCACTCTCACTTTGCAGTGAAGGGGAGATAACTTGACTGATATAGCTATGCATTTTCGATAATATAAACATGATCTGTAAGGTCATATAATTGTTCCACCATTTGTCGATCAATCATCTGAAGACAGCGTTCTCTTGAAGCAGATTTAGAGGTGCTTGTTCCACTAGATAGCAAAGTCATCGGGCTGGCTAGGCGTGGAATGAACCATAAACCTTACATTTGACACGCCCGGATACAGAAGTTTTCAGCGGGGGGGGGGGGGGGGGGGGGGGGGGGGGAGGGGGGGGGGCGGCGGAAGAGGGGCATTGCAGTATCGTCGGTTATTGTGTTGAACAGATATGCATTAATATTGTCTGAATTTAGATTTCTTTTGGGTGTTCGAGAAAGAACGGGTTGTACACACTTTCGATGTAGAGCAACCTTACATTTGCCAAATTGATTGAGTTACTGCGATACAATTTTTTGCAACTTTGACCTGGAACCGAACAGAGCCTTTCTGTACCTCGTCGATGGGTAACCTATTCCATTCCTGTTTATCATAATGTATTACATCACATACATATGTGATTATATTACCTAAGTCAATATTAACTCTACCCTGTTTTGACAAAGAAAACACGATAAAGTTTTATCGACATCTGCTCTTCTGGTTTCATTGGATTGCCAAAATATTGTTTTATTTCTATATTATATTGGACGACGCTTTGTATAGTAATAAAGACCTCCGAGGACTTGGCTCGATGGCAACTATTAATCCAACAGGTAACCTTCGATTTTTCGAAAGTGAAGACCTATCTTAATACCTTATACTTCCTAGAATGTGTAATGAATGTAATAAAAAACGAGAACCGAACGAACGCGTAAAGACCCGTGTTAACAACAACAGGGGTCGTATTTATAAAGAATCTTTGCTTTTTTTTCTTACTTAAACTAAGAAATTTCCTTAAATTTCGAATTCTAAGTAATTTCTTAGATTCGTTTTATGAATAAAACGTAAGATATTTTCTTAAATCGAAGTAAAAAATAGAAGGGAACTAAGGAAATGTTTTAGTTAAAGTCTGAAAAAATAATTTCTTTCTTCTTTAAGAATTTGACCACAGTAGATGCATAGGATAGTTTGCAAAATGTTTATACTGCTACATTTTGGAATCTTTTAATGTTTACATGCAGGGATTGATCCAGATGGGGGATGGGGGATGAAAACACATACATGTTAGCTTAAAATTACTAAGCTTTAAAGTAAATTTTGTCCGTTGACTGCTTAGGTCGAAGTTAGAGACTCTAACTGTGTACGTATATCCAGTATTTACTACGATAAAGTTGAATGGATCTTCATTCATACCCTCTCCCCCACCCAACTAAATGTTCTGGATCCGCCCCTGTTTACATACAAAACAAATTCACGTCCACTTTAATACCGCTTGGTCTTTCTATGTTTTTTTATAAAGTGTTTGATCTCGTATTATTTCCAAGAACCAACCTATATCTGCCCTTATATAACCAGATAATGATGCCTTTAAAGGTCATGTTAAATTCACTTGTAATCATACTGCGAAAATTGTGTATTATACTAAATGTGTTAATTAAAAATCAAAATGCAATATAAAGTACAGACAAATGGAAATTGTTTTGACACGATGCTCATAAATAATCCTTAAAAAATTAAATATATCCTGCTTTGTAAGCATATTTTAATTTTATTATTAAGTTAAAATAATGAGTTTTACAAATCACAATCTTAAAAATGTATTTTAATTGTGAGTTTGTTTTTTCTTTTCAAATAATTTTAGGGTGAAATAGAATTCATGGCGCTAGAAAAAGATTATTGTGGCGGGTCTGCTTTACAAATCTTCATTTTGTTAAGCCATTTGTCGAATGAGGCGTCAGTCGAGATCGACGCTATCATATGTACTGACAATACGTGCTATCGCTCACCGTGGGATTTGATGATTTTATTTATCGAAAAGATAACTTGTCAAACTTAACAAAGGTTACACTTCCCATTTTGAACACGCATCGCTTACGTCATATGGCATAGAACAAGAAGTATTACCTTTAGCGTCCAAAGGAATTAAACAGGATAATAATAATAATGATAATAATAATAATAATAATAATAATAATAATTATAATAATAATAATAATAATAATAATAATAATAATGAGATGATGATGATGATGATGATGATGATGATGATGATGATGAAAAATTATGATGAATAATTATGATGAAGATGATGGTGAAAATAATAATAACTACAACAACAGCAGTCGTATTTATATTTTTAGTAACAGTATTCATGGTCTAACCCGAGACATGGGCAATCAATTTTTTTTATAATATTATCAACTTGTAACAAGTATAACCCTTCATCTCCTATAGATCAAAGTAAAATATATTATTTCATGAACCACCAATACACACTCAAGTATACACATTCTTCTGTATATCTATCACTGATATCAAATTATTTGTGTAATAGTCTATACGACACATCATTTTTTTCCAATACGTTTCTATCAATCTATTTAATGGCTATCTTCAAATAATACCTTCATACCAATACATGTACATACTAAATTATTTACCTTGCAATCTGAAGCGATTTCGTTTAATTTTGTATTTTGTAAAGCCGTATTCGGTTCGATATACCAAGACCCTTCATACACCGAACGATCACGCTTTTATTGATGGCACGGTCAATTGCCCCCTTGTCAATCTGGGAGTATATTTAACACTTACTTCAACACTATAATATATTTTGTTCGAAATTTGTTGTCATTTCAAAGCCATCTTCCTTCACCTACATGAAAAGGTGACTAAATGCTGATTGAGGATCCATACCAAATGGGATGGCAAGGGATTTGACGGTAATTTTGCCGATACTGTGCAGTGACATTTCTATCATTATAGAACAGGGGCACTTATGAGATGTCCAGGGACTGAACCCGGCCGGTCTATTATACTGACACCGACGAGTCAGGCGTAATGCTTTCTCCTTAGCCCAGAGCGTTAGGAGGAAAGCCACTTCTACAAACTTTAAAGTCTTTGGTTTGACCCGGCCGGGGTATGAACCGGCGACCTCCCGATCTGCAAGCCGACGCTCTACCACTTGAGCTATTGCGGCCGGTGCACCAAATGGTGCAGGTAGTGGCCAGAAAGTGATAGGGATGAGTTTGATTATCTGAATCCGCACATTTTTCCGGAGTCAGATCAAGTTATGTTATGAGTAGAAAAAAAGAAAGAAAATCAATTTGACATTTGACTTAATATCCATAGTCTTATATCCTTTCTGCAGAAATGACAGGCATTTGTTTTAATTATCGAAGATTCTTAAATCCTTTCTGTAAAATTGACAGATATTTGTTTTAATCATCGAAGATTCTAACATCCCTCCAGTAGAATTGACAGATATATTCGATGACAATATCCACAATAACGATAAAGCAGGCCATCATAACTTTACAATATCAGTCCTCGACAAAACCTGGTGGACCGTGGCCCGAGTCCACCAAAATCTCTGTCGGTCCATTAATTTTTATAAGTTAAATGGACCGTCGGTCCACCTGAAGTTTAATCCACATTTTCAAAATTTTGAATGATTATGAAAAGAAACTCATCTAAACAGCGCTTTACAGCCTTTTACTGAATCCAAACACCCGAAACTTGACGAAGTTAGCTTGCAGTATAATACAGTTATTAAATCCTACGATGATTTTCATCATGAAAATGAGCGCAACACCTTACTGCTACTTTATACACACGTGCGTTTCGTACGAGTATATATCATTTTAATTTACACCTATACACAAACTATATAAAATCATTCAAATTAACGAGTTGTTACTATTAAGTTTAAAGGTATATACATACGCTAGTAAAATCTTACTTTATGTAAATATGGAAACCATAACAAAGGCTACATATAAGCATTATATGCCATACAAATACCGGCCAAGATCCCATACCAGGTTCTCAATAGGCCTTATATGCCATACAAATAACGACCAAGATCCCATTCCAGGTTCTCTATAGGCCTTGTATGCCATACAAATAAGGGCCAAGATCCCATACCAGGTTATCTATGGGCCTTATATGCAAAACAAATAACAGCCAAGATCCCTTAACATGTTCTCTATATGCCTTATTTGCCATACAAATAACGGCCAAGATGCCATATCAGGTTCTCTATAGGCCTTATATGCCATACAAATAACGGCCAAGATCCCATTTCAGGTTCTCTTTAGGTCTTATATGCCATACAAATAACGGCCAAGATCCCACACCAGGTTCTCTATAGGTCCTATATGCCATTGAAATAACGACCAAGATCCCATACCAGGTTCTCTATAGGTCTTATATGTCAAACAAATAACGGCCAAGATCCCTTAACATGTTCTTCATAGGCCTTATATGCCATACAAATAACGGCCAAGATCCCATACCAGGTTCTCTATAGGCCTTATATGTCATACAAATAACGGCCAAGATCCCATTTCAGGTTCTCTTTAGGTCTTATATGTCATACAAATAACGGCCAAGATCCCATTCCAGGTTATCTATAGGCCTTATATGCCATACAAATAACGGCCAAGATCCCATATCAGGTTCTCTATAGGCCTTATATGCCATACAAATAACGACCGAGATCCCATTTCAGGTTCTCTATAGGCCTTATATGCCAAACAAATAACGGCCAAGATCCCTTAACATGTTCTTTATAGGCCTTATATGCCATACAAATAACGGCCAAGATCCCATACCATGTTCTTAATAGGCCTTATATGCCATACAAATAACGACCAAGATCCAATTCCAAGTTATCTATAGGCCTTATATGCCATACAAATAACGGCCATGATCCCATACCAGGTTCTCTATAGGCCTTATATGCCATACAAATAACGGCCAAGATTCCATACCAGGTTCTCTATTGACCTTATATGCCATACAAATAACGGCCAAGATCCCATACCAGGTTCTCTACAGGCCTTATATGCCATACAAATAACGGCCAAGATCCCATTCCAGGTTATCTATAGGCCTTATATGCCAAGCAAATAACGGTCAAGATCCCATACCAGGTTCTCTATAGGCCTTATATGCCATACAAATAACGACCGAGATCCCATTTCAGGTTCTCTATAGGCCTTATATGCCAAACAAATAACGGCCAAGATCCCTTAACATGTTCTTTATAGGCCTTATATGCCATACAAATAACGGCCAAGATCCCATACCATGTTCTTAATAGGCCTTATATGCCATACAAATAACGGCCAAGATCCAATTCCAAGTTATCTATAGGCCTTATATGCCATACAAATAACGGCCATGATCCCATACCAGGTTCTCTATAGGCCTTATATGCCATACAAATAACGGCCAAGATCCCATACCAGGTTCTCTATTGACCTTATATGCCATACAAATAACGGCCAAGATCCCATACCAGGTTCTCTATAGGCCTTATATGCCAAATAAATAACGGCCAAGATCCCTTAACATGTTCTTTATAGGCCTTATATGCCATACAAATAACGGCCAAGATCCCATACCATGTTCTTTATAGGCCTTATATGTCATACAAATAACGGCCAAGATCCAGTTCTAGGTTATCTAAAGGCCTTATATGCCATACAAACAACGGCCATGATCCCATACCAGGTTCTCTATAGGCCTTATATGCCATACAAATAACGGCCAAGATTCCATACCAGGTTCTCTATTGACCTTATATGCCATACAAATAACGGCAAAGATCCCATACCAGGTTCTCTATAGGCCTTATATGCCATAAAATAACGGCCAAGATCCCATTTCAGGTTCTCTATAGGCCTTATATGACATACAAATAACGGCCAAGATCCCTTAACATGTTCTCTATATGCATTATATGCCATACAAATAACGACCAAGATCCCATACCAGGTTCAATATCCAGTTCATATGTTATATACATTACAACCAAGAACTCATAACAGGCTCTATATTCACTCTGTATGTTATAAAAATATCGACCAAGACCAATAACATGTGATATATACCTCGCGTATGTTACACAAATAACGACCACGATTCCATATAAGGTGCTACGTACAACTTATGTCATACCAATTATTACATAAACTCCATAACATGTGATATATACCTTTGATATGTTATAAAATCACGATCCTATCTTGGGTGCTATTGACACTTTTTATGTCATACAAATAATGACAAAGACCCCATACCCGGTTCGATACTCACTCAATCAAATTCAATATTCACTCCATATGTCTTATACATAACGACGAAGAACTTACAACAAGTTCTATATACATGTCGTATAATTAACAACCTAGACCGTATAATAGGCGATATATTCACTCTGTATTATCTGTATATTTGCTCTATGTTTACTCTTTATGTCATACACAGAACGACCACTCATAATAGGTTCTGTAGACACTCTGTATGTCATATCTGAGTATCGACAAAGTCCCCAAAACCAAGCTATATCATCACTCTGTATGTCATAGACATAACAACCAAGAACTTATAAAGTTCTGTATACACTCTATATGACATACCAGTAATAACAAGGTTCCATAACCTTTTATATGTCATACAAAGATTCCGACTCCATCTCAATAGCTTTGTACAGAACCATGTCATCAATGGGTAAAACAATTCAATGTTGGAAGCTAGTTTAAACCATTAGCCATAAGTATTGACTTTTACTTAGCACTTGCCCACACTGTGCTTAACTAGGTTAATATCACACGATGAAACTATTTATAGTTATGTGTAGATGAAAGTTTTTGTCAATGACAGTTCTAGAAAGTCGTTGCGAGTAATGTAATAAGTTGACCCATTTATGACATTACGCTGTATATGCCATACAACACAAAATTTCAAAATTTAGCTTCCACGGTGAACGTTATGAACCGTTTAGCTTCTACACTCAAGTATATATAAAACGTTTCAAGAAGCTACGAGACATGTATGTTATAGAAACATCTTAATGTTTCTACATCTGAAAAGACAACAGTAAAAGAGACAAGGATGTGGTAAGGGTCCGTTCTTCAATTTGTACATATCTCCTCCCATAAAGTGTAAACGACACTTCAAACCTACATAATGTGCTCACAAACAGTATTACACATAAAACAGACATTTTGGGAACTGTCTATAAAAACTAACTTTGCATATGCCTAATAAAGGTAATGCAATACACAACTCACTACGTAACTTCAAGGGACTGTACTAGGAGTATTTGTAGTGTAGTATTTAGTAAGAGTATTTAGTTATTTTTTAAAAGAAGGCACTTATACGAACGCCCAAATTTATAAAGATAACAGATACACCGAACAACAAAAAGCAACCAAACAAAGAAGCACATACTAGACAGGAAGATGGAACATAAAGAGAATATAATGTTCCAGTTGTTACATACCTCGTATCCTTTCACCCTTCCAACTTGAGTAAAGATCCGTTTAGATTTCTTTCTCCGTATTGTCTTCCTCTGAATCGGCATATATACCCCACTGCTTATCAGATTATCCTTCTGGGACTTGCGTCTTGTTTGTAACCGAACTTTCAGTTTCTGTTTATTATCTGATGTCATCGAAACAACACTCTGCTTGGACGTATCTATTGAGGCTCTCTTGGCCCGTCCAAACTGGCTCACGGTGCTCAGAGAGGCGTTGTCCATGAGCCAGGTTGCCACGGTTGTTGACGATGTCAAAGCTGTAGTCGCAGTATTAATGTCCCTGACAGGCAAGATGGATAGCTTATCCCTACGCTGGCGGACGATTTTGTCCTTGTTGCCGTCAAAGCGATGGATCTTCGGCTGAACCTGCCACATATCATTTTGTTTAACCATTGGAACAATACCTTTGGAGACCTTTGTCAGACTTGGTTGTACAGGTTCTTGGTGAATTATTTCTATGTCGACATTTGGCTTGACCCATGCGTGAACGGCCCCGTTGTTTCGCTGCTTGAGTACGGGTCTTTGGTTTTGTGTATTGTTATCAGTCCGCGGGTCTGTCTTTCGGTTATTAGCCTTTTGCAATTTCTTGTTAAATATATTTTCTTGCAGATCCTCGTCTTCATCTGGGTTAAGCAAAATATCCTTATAAACAAAATTCCGGTTGACCAACACCCTTTTTGGTGGGAGGGAGGTTAGTTTTTTCTTAGTTTTAACCGGGGATTCATTGCTAGCTTTATTCTTATTGAAATTGTTCAGAATTGCCTTTCTTTGAATTGACTGCTTTTTCTCTTTGACAATTTTTTGCAATATGATTTCCGTTTCTTTAACTTTTTTCTTAACAATCTTTAAATCATCACTTATATATTGAGGGTTCAGCACTGTTTTGTTTTCAGGTAAGGCGCCACTTGAACCTGTCTCAAAGCTTTTTGGCCTTGGGATTGTTTTACCATAATGAGCATCTGTTTGGCGACCTATTGACACCGGATCCACCTCTGTTTGGGGGACTCTGTATGTTTCCCCTAATGAATGCGATGAACCAAATCCATCTGGAACGCGAAGTGAAGTATTGTTCGTTTTGGTAGCACCAGAAGAAATATTTGCTGCAAGTGGGTTTATTTTTGGCACACGGGATAAACGAGTATTTACAGCTGCTGCCTTTCTGTTGTCGGGCTCCCTGTTTGCTTCAGTTTTGTGTCCACCACGCTCTCCTTTAATATCAGTAGAGTTCTGTTCACGTTGTACACGATAGGTCGGTTTAATGATACTCAGATTCACTTCTTCGAAACGTTCGGCTTTCTTTCCAGAACTGACACCATTCTGATTTCCTTTCGAATTATATTTCTTTGAGCTTTCTCCTCCAAACATGTCTACTCGAAGCACTTTCTCGGCTTTGTCGTAATGACTGCGAACACTTTCCGAAGAAGCCACACGCTCAAACCTTTTATCGGAATCTGACTTTACAAACGTCAACTCTCCTTGAACAACTGGCTTTTGTTCAAGAGGCTGCGGTGGTGTTATCTTCCGCTTCACTGGAAGTTTAGTCACAGGTTTAGATGCAACTAATGGATTTGGCAATTTTATCTTCTGCTGATCTATTGTATTTTCTCTATTTTCGGATATAATTTGACTAGCATGCGAAGGTACAAATTTCGGAATCTTTCTTGGTGTTGAAATTTGCCTAACTCGCTTGAAAAGGTTACTTTTAAAATTGACCGGTGGCAAACTTGAACTTGTACTTTCTTTAGATGTTCTAGAAATAAGCCTCTTTGACTGAACAGCCGTCTCCCGACGTGTGATTAACGGCGTGATGTTTCCAGCTGTAGAGATTTCTGGTGAAATCCCATCCCTCTTTCCTTTGTCCGGTTCGTTGAACACCTCATCTGGTTTTCTAGGTGTGTTGGCTTTCTGTTGTTCAAACTTATGAGATTTTAAGCTTTCTAACGTTATACTTCTTGCAACAGTGTTCGTGTCACTGAGAGTCGATCTCGTCTTCCCTCGTTGGAATAATCCAGAGTCTTGAATCAGGGGCGAGGATCTCTGTGTGTCGGTCTTAGTGTTGAACACATTAGGATTATGTTGAATAGAATCAGTCACTATAACTTGATTCGCTATAAATGGAGTAGACTTCCTTCCTTGTGATGGTGGTGTTTTAGAATATCCATTTTCCCTTGAGAACGTCCTTAAATCTGATGACACTGATAACACATCCGTAGGTTGTCGTACATACAACGAATTAACGTCTACAGTATTGTTATCATCCGATGCCGCAGGTAAAATTTCCGAACCTGTTTCGTCGAAAAGCGTATCAACATCGCTTCTCTTTTCAATCTGGTACTCATCCCCACCCTCTCTTTCAGGGTCGTATTTTAATTTCAAACTTTTCGTCCTGCGGATAAGCTTTCTCGTTCCATGTTCTGTCAGCACAGATCCTGCACTTTTTGGCAGTTTAAAGGATGGCGACGACAGACGCCGTCCACCTCCCGTAGCATCCAACCAGCCGTACTCTCTTGATACATTGCTTAAAGACCTCCGCCTATCTACTAGGTTCAATCCGAGATGTTCACTTCTAATTGATATACCATCGGAAAAAGTATTCCCTGCAAAGCCCTTCGATTTTAGATTAGCCATAGCAAGGCTTGGACGTAAAAATAATACGTAGTGTCAATTACGGTATTAAGCATGTCCACATGTCAAGAAGATATCGAAGTAATTTCACAATATGGGTGGGTTTCATGGCCTAATGAGAAACTCACTTTATTTTGTTAACAATACATTCATTCTAGAATTTGTCTTTGTCCTGCAGCTTCATTGTCGTTGTTTGAACTTTTTTTCCCGAATAATGTACTTGGAAAGCGTCAGTGATGATTACCATGTCACAAACTTTCTTTGTTTTTATTATTATTCAAATTTCCTGGTATTTTCGTACGATTTGAACATGCATACGAACTATTAAATTGAATAGTAAAACATGTTTATTTTCGTCAACTGTAAAGAAGAATATAATTTTACACTTACAGTTTTAATGACAATTACGTTTGTAAAACTGTTATCAAACCTTTGTTATCACTGAATTTGGATGTATCTACACTCACAATTCTAAATTTTATATGGCTGACTTTGTGGTTAACTTTAATATTTGGTTCAATTGCGTTTTGTAATTAATTAAATACCCTTATGGTTATGCCATTTGCGTTGCCTCTAAAGAAATTGCGACATTTTCAGAAACTGTCTCGATCTATTTACACTTTGTACAGTGAACACGAATGCTAGTAAATATAGTGTAACTCGCCAATAATTTCCCACGTTTTAAAGCTTTTAGCGTGTAAGTTTAAAAAAGCTTTTAGCGTGTAAGTTTAAAAGTTTGCTCTATTTTAATAAGTATATTTTTGCAGAACATGCTTTTTATTACAATAGGTTTTACTGCAGTAACGAAAAGGGTTTAGCTGGTAGGCTAAGTTAAGTTTTAAATATTTATATTGTTTTAGCAGTTTAAATAAGATTTATCGAGGTTTCGCTGACACTATTGGTTATTCATTTGTAAATGTAGCTGTTGACGGTGTTAACATTGGCGTTTTTTTGTTGTTGGTTTAACATTTCTTTGTATCAATACAATTTATGGCTAGCTAAAGTAAAAGCTGTAAAGTTTATGTATATTAACAAGTGCCATTAACAAGAACGGCTTTGACAAATAGCTTTTAAAAAAATTTACCGATTAGATGAATAAATAGAAGTTTCCTTTCTCAAAGTGTAAGATGATACGCTTCTATACTAAAATTATATTACCAAAATCAAATATGACATCAAACGAAGGCTAAATTACTGCATTTTCCATCACAAACTGACAATTTATCTAGATCGAAATTGTTACATATCCAAATATATCCCAAATCTCAAACAGGCTACATAATTCAATGCAAGTGTTAATTGATATTTACATAATTGGGAAATCAAATAGCGCTGTATTGTATCCATTAAGGAATGTCAATATTAGATGCAAGTCTCCTCGATTGTTGACGTGTTATAGCGTGGCTAGTGCTACTTTTTGAAACCCTACTCTCTGTAAATGGTACGCCGATGACAATTGTTCTATAGTATATGGTTGTTTTGTCTCATTATGTTTCATACCGATTTAAAGTGGTTAGTGGTGTTTACATAACAGAAAAAAATGTGCATACCTACATTGAACTAAACAACGTCGTTTTAGCTTAGTGATTAATAGCCTTTTTTGACAATAGAAGTTGAGTTTGTAAAGCAAACCGTGATAAGGTTTGAAATAATATTAAAAGGAATATGTATATAGCTGCAATGTCATGTTTTTTTTATTATAGTTGAGCTGTCATTTTACCGGACCGTCGACGTGATATGGCGTTGGTGCCAGTGTTGTGGGAAGAGCCACAGTAAATAAACGGGTTATATGGGCAATCTTTCAATAAAATGTTCAAATCTGTATGAAAAACAGTGTCGAAACATTACACTGTTTGGCGTAACTGCGCTGTATATTTCATATTAAGCAAATTATTGCACATTTCAGTCAGGAATATACTTAGAGAGTTGCAAGAATCAATTGACTTTTCGAGTATTAAGTCATCACAAAATGACCTTCTGAGTTATAGGGTTTTGCAATAATAATAGTATATCAAACATCACTGACTTCGTTTTGTGGAAAGGAAATTCGTGTTTGTAATGTTCGTATTTTTTGCAGTTTTGGTATGCCAAAAATGGTATGTCCAAACATCAACGTTAGTAAATTCGTAAATGCATTTATACGCTGAAAAAAGGTAAACAACTTCATCGTAAAAAGACGATAAGGAAACTTGCTGCATAAGAAAATGCCAGTCACATTATAGCGACAAAGAGCTAACCTGAGCTATAACCATATCCGGACCCTAACAAGCAGAAACTGTAAACTTATAACATGGCTTGTAAAAACTCTTAAATTATAAAACTCGCGATGATGTGGTTTAGGTAATTTTTGAAGACCTAAATCAACTAGAAGCTGTCTGACTAGTGTTTTTACTATGTCCTACAGTCTCTGTCGATACACCGTGTTAGTTATGTTTTAAGTTGTCAGCAAACAACTTTGAGCAAAGGTAACTAAGTGAAAAACTCAGTATTTGACTGATATCACCATTTGGCTGCCATCGTATTAAGTCATCAAGGAAAAGAACGTCGCTTTTTCGGATTTTACGGCATCCCTCGTAAATGTGACGTTAACGTCGATTTATCTATCTCTTATTTAAGTTTGTATAGGTCTATGGATGAACATTTAACTTAAAATGAATCACTTTATCGTTAATTATATTACCTAGACAAATGCTACAGACAGCTAGTTCATGCCCATGACCGAGAATTGAACCTGAGAGCGCCAGTTTTCCTATCAGATCCTTAAACAAAGACAGCCGTCTATGCGAATAAATGGAACATTATTTTTCATTTGTGTGATTATATTTGACATTTCGTTGTAAACTGGTTTTAAAACCGATCGGCATTTATGCCACATACATGTCAATTAAATGACGAGCCGTTTATTTGTTAAACCAAAAAGGCTTTTACAATTATTCTGCGAAATTGATTTGATTCTGATATTGCACGTGTTGTGAGCTTAGTACAAATACGGGTTTGAATGCACGCTGTTATTAATTAAAAGCTCTGTGTCGTTTTAAATGGGTTGTTAATCACTAAAAAGCAATAAGCGAAATTCTGCTCAGCTTTGATTTTCTGGTATCTTTTTGAATCCATGTACCTCCTTGTTGCCTATCACCATCGTATTGGGAAGCCGTTGTGTGTGAAGAAGGGACCTCAAACACGACTTCAGTAGAACCACTAACGATAAGATGCAATCGGTAAACCTCGGATAATTCACGAATCATCTCTCGGATGTATGTAGGTAGTCGGATCACCTCGGCCATTTCCCTAAATTGGACTACTTTTGTGACAGAAGTCAAAAACAAAGATGGCAGCTCACTACAGTACGATGCCTGTAAAACTTCAATTTGTGGCGGCTTCAAATTTAAATCATCCAATTTTAATTTACCCAGCGCTGCAGACACGCAGCTGTCAAACGATGGAATTGTCTATGTTTTGTGCGAACTATATTTTAGACATATTCTTCCGACTTCCGGCGAACAAAACGATCATGATGTCAATATCATTGCATCAGATACATCCGAGGGATGATTGTCCCAAGGACGGAATTACCCGAGGACTTCCGATTGGATAAGATGTTCATAAAAGCAGCAGATAATCAGCAAGTCAGCTGTGAGGCCTCCTTTTGATTAACAAGCATGGCTTGTTTAGAATCCTGGGGTTGTTGTTTGTATGTTTGTCTATGTGTATTTCTGACTGTTCTGTTCTGTTCTATTACAACTGCCTAATTATACTTATCATTAAACACGTTATGTGTATGTATTGTGTGCATTTGTGTGTTGTATGTGTAGACTTGTGCGTAAGGGTGTTATTTGTACGCGTGTTGTTTGTGTGAGCATGCTATGTGTTAGTGTGTTATGTGTCTTGTGAGTGAGGGTGTTTCGTGTACGTTTGTTATTTGTTTAAGCGTGGTGTGTATGTAAGCATGTTATGTGTGCATACCGGTTCCGTGTGTAATCTGTAGTATTATTATCTGTCTAAATTAGTTATTATTAAAACGTTCTACGCGCGTATTAGTAATGTGTGTGTTATGTGTGCCTTGCTTTTATAATAAAGATGCCACATTTTTAAGCGCGTTTAGTATCTAACTATATTTTCTGTTAAAAGTTGTTTGATTGTGTGTGTGTGTGTGTGTTTTGGTCTTTTTATTGTTGTTGTTTTGTGTTGTTTTGTGTGTGTGTGTGTATGTGTGTGTGTGTGTGTGTGTGTGTGTGTGTGTGTGTGTGTGTGTGTGTGTGTGTGTGTGTGCGTGTGTTTTGTTAAAGCGACTTTAATGTAAGTGGGCAATATGTTTAAGCGACCCTATTGTGTACGCGATTTTTTGTAAGTACGTGTTATGTGTGTTTAATTTTGTGTAAAATTGTGTTCTATGTCCGTTTACATATAAACCTATGTCCTAAGTTTATGTGTGTAAGATTCTGTGACAATGTTTATTGTATTCTTTTAAGTCCGTGTGTTTTTGTGTGGTTTCCACACACATGCCAAAAAAGTAAACCAATAAAAAACGTAATGTAAAATCATACATTGACACAACTATTATCCTTTCAGTGGAATCAAACACAAAAAGTCCAAAATCAATCCGCGTTCACAATCACAGCAGCCAACTAAAACAACTGGTTTAATTCCAATTATCTCTGTTTAACTACTTGTGCAAATCGATGACTACTTTCACATCTGTCTTAAACAACATCCTAGGTGATAAATAGTTCCATTTTACGAAAAGGTTCAGCACGCAACTTGTGTATCGATGCGACAGCATACACAAGTTGTTCTATAGGAAAAAGAAGACATTAAACAGTTACCATAGAAACCGTTAACAACAATTCTAGTCAGCGGAGTTTATCAATATTTCCAAATGACATGTGCTGAGTTATGTCGCTAAGTGCTCTGGCGAATGTCATCGCCATTTAATAGTCTTTCTTTGTATCATTAATTCCGGAAGATATAATAATTATTTTGTATTAAGTATCAAAGGAACTTAAACCATTAATGTTTGGCGAGAAATCTATATTTAGTAGCAAACGTAAAATGATGATTAATTATTTGCATGATGTCTGTTATTTAACAAAATAAAGCATTTATCGAATTAAATTTATAAAAAAAAATCATTCACTAATTAGTCGTCGATTAGTATCATTTCCAATGTTGTGAAACTACAATTAACTGAAGCAAGCTTAAGAATTATATCATAAACAAATAGTTATCGAAACAATTATTAAAATTTTAATTTTAAAAAAGAGGACTGTACACTGTGAAAAATGGCTGTTATAACTGAACTGCAAATAGACCCCATCAAACGGAAGGACACCAAATTAATTTAAATTAGCAAATTATACTAGTGGTATTTTAAACATCTATATAAGTCATAGTCCATGCGAAATTCTACATCCATTTTTTTTAAAGCGAGCGTCTCGGCTTTTACTTAAACATATGTGGGTCTTTTTAGAAAACACAATGAAATGTAATTTTTTTATAGAACGGTCATAATGCATATATTATATAATTTTATATTATTGATCTCAAATATGACAAAAACAAAAGAATACAATTGTATATAATAAAGACCAAACTCGCCGAGAAATAAATCATTAGAAACGTATTTCTCGATACTAGTTTGCATTTGTCTTCACAAAAAGTTAAAACTAACTTAAAATGGCGTTGTTTAAATGTTTATTCTAGGTTAATGTTTAGTTTAACAACAACGTGCTCAATGATTTTCTTTAAAGTTGGAATCCGATTGAGAAAATTCTACAGTAAAATTGTTTTGTGTCGCTTTTTATCTAAGACAATAAATAACGAGTATACATTATTTTTTATCTAAAAATATTATTTTAAATCTTTGTCAGAACTTTAATTACATTCTACTAATATTCCCCATCATTTGTTTAATCCGTTTCCAACCACTTTATTTCACATTTTTCCATCCCTTGTCCCACACAAACGGTGCGTAATTTCCACACAGCCATGACAAAATCACTTCTTACTAAGCAATCAATCTGTCGATTCTGTCGCTATACATTCGAACAGTATGCTCATTTTGTAAGTCCCAACAAAATACAGCATTGTGTGAATTTTGTCGCATTGAATGATTCTAAAGTAAGAAAACTGCAGAACCGCATTTAAATTGGACGCGATTTTATGTTTATTTTGCTAACAAATAATCGATATTTCATTGAAATCAGGGAGAGCGGATTTCAATTCCCTATCGTTTGTATTTGTATACAGCTATTGTGGGCCGCTGGACGGCCTTATATCATATTTCTTCTTCATGATCTCAGTCATCTTGATTGAATTAAACCATTCTATGGTGCCCCTCAATTATTATTACCACAACACAGTAGAGAATTATGTGCGCAAAATACAAACATAGAAAACACACAAGTCAAAAAGGGACTCGCGTAAGGTTGAACAGGGTTAAAGTTGGGTCCGTAGGTTGTTTTTTCAAAGGGGTTGATCCAAATAAAATAAGATTTATATACATTGAAAATTCTTACATCGCGTACAAGATAATAAATTGACATACTAACTTTTTGAAAATACATTTTAAATGTATTGCTAAAGATCACCGGCAGTTTATCCCTTTTAGCAGCTTTGTAAATACAACAAACACGTCACTAGGGCGATCTTAAAGTGACATGTCAAAAACAATTCCGGAAAAGACTATGATTCCATTGTACGATTGCATATATTATGACTTTATCTTAATAAGGGACCTTGATTGAGCTAAATATAAGTTTACAGTTTTGTTCAATTTTGACAGCTATTTTCTAATAACATGTTAATACCTTAACATTGCTAGGTAAATGAGATTTAAAAATAAACCTTTTATCCAATCGACGATTTCGGACTGATCACGTGACACAGCGTATCGAATACGAGGCCATAGATGACGTAAACGGGTAACACTAAAGCGACAAGTTGGGTTCACATTGCGTCTCCTCTGGAAACTATAATATTTAAAACCAGGGGGGGGGGGGGGGGGGTCAAGATGACCATACATCCCTCACCTGAGTGCCATAGACATTTAGCTCTTGTGGCTATGCTTTTTGACAGATCAAATGCATAAGCTCATGTGAGCTAAAAACACATGCTAAGCCTCCTCAATGCTGGGTGTTAATTTTCTGAGTTTACACACGAGGTAACGCCTATTCTTAAAAGTTACTATGGCAGTGGATAAATTTTGATTTATTATTTGTTAACATGAGTTCTCGTTCGTTGCACTTACTTATAAATTGATGCATTATACCCATGGAAGCATTATTCTATGACTATACACAAGTATGTGGTTCTTCTAATATAAATATAAATTCTAGTTCCTTTCCAATTTGTTTTGTTTAGCTTCTACCTCGAGGCGGGTGTGACATTTCTTTTGAGTCTTCTCTCGAGGCATTACCTAACAATCAATCGAGTTGAATACAAATACCTTCGTATAGGACTCATTAAGGATAAAAGATGACAGTAAAACTGTTAAGCGTTTTGTGTATGTCTATTAAAATTTAAAAGCGAGCGTTATTTGAGTGCGGTATTAAGACGCTATTTGAACCTCAGATAAAGATTCATATATCATCACAATCGTGGGATAGATACGGGGACACCGTTTAATAAAGTCTATATATAATCTAGAGGTTACGCGGCACTAAATGAGTTTTCTTTTCACTCTATGCATAATGCCAAACCATTGGGATCACTTGTGTATAGGGAGTACAAATAATTACTTTCCTATTAATGGCATATTGTAAAAAATAAAATTCACCATCGAAAACGAAATAGGCGCTTAGAAAAAGAGTGTTTTTTTCAAGATGTAACCGCAGCTTGTCAATGATATAAGCAGGTCAGATTAAGGTGGGACAGACCATTGTTTTGCATCTTTAGTATTCTGCAGCGGTGCAGCTTTCTTTTTTGAGGTTAAGCTTTTCAATAAAATGACAAGTACGGTCCCAACAAATATGAAGCAATAGTTAAATACAAACGAAACATAGTGTCACGGATCCCTAATTCCGGCTCGCATTTATGCTAGCACATCAGGATCTTTAGACGATGCTAGTGGCTGAGTTCATTTCTCTAGACAATCTTGAGACGAAACTAGTGACTGAGTTCATTACTCTAGACAATTTTTTAGACGACGCTAGTGACTGAGTTCATTACTCTAGACATTTTTTTAGACGACGTTAGTGACTGAGTTCATTACTCTAGACAATCTTTTAGACGACGCTAGTGACTGAGTACATTACTCTAGACAATCTTTTAGACGACGCTAGTGACTGAGTTCATTATTATAGACAATTTTTTAGACGACGCTAGTGACTGAGTTCATTACTCTAGACAATCTTTTAGACGACGCTAGTGACTGAGTTCATTACTCTAGACAATTTTTAGACGACGCTAGTGACTGAGTTCATTACTCTAGACAATTTTTTAGACGACGCTAGTGACTGAGTTCATTACTCTAGACAATTTTTTAGACGACGCTAGTGACTGAGTTCATTACTCTAGACAATTTTTAGACGACGTAGTGACTGAGTTCATTACTCTAGACAATCTTTTAGACGACGCTAGTGACCGAGTTCATTACTCTAGACAATCTTTAGACGATGCTAGTGACTGAGTTCATTACTCTAGACAATCTTTAGACGATGCTAGTGGCTGAGTTCATTACTCTAGACAATCTTTAGACGATGCTGGTGACTAAGTTCATTACTCTAGACAATCTTTAGACGATGCTGGTGTCTGAGTTCATTACTCTAGACAATCTTTTAGACGACGCTAGTGACTGAGTTCATTACTCTAGACAATCTTTAGACGATGCTAGTGGCTGAGTTCATAACTCTAGACAATCTTTAGACGACGCTAGTGGTTGAGTTCATAACTCTAGACAATCTTTAAAGGAAGCTAGTGACTGAGTTCATTATTATAGACAACTCAATCTTTTTGAAGCAACAAGAGGCATTAATGATTTTAGCTGATTACTATTTGCTAATATATTTCTTTGAAATATAAAATATTGAAACATTATGACATTTACGTAAACATACTTTTAAGACAACACACCTCCTATACTATGGAATCATCAGTTATCGCATATCCGGTATAAATCTGATCACTACTTTCTAAATCGCAACAATTTATAACACATTTGGAACATCTCGGATATGTCACGAATCATTTCTCGGATTCATGTAGGTAGTCGGTTCAACTCGGCCATATTCCTAAGTGGGGCTGTTCTTCTGGCAGATCATATGTAACAGCTCTAATGTTTCCGGATTCTCCGTCCAGAGGTGTTCCGAGTACTGACAGATGTCAAAACAAAGATGTCAGTGCGGAATCGGTCAAACGATTTTCTGTCCTATCTTCCGTACATCTAAGACTTACATCATGATTTTCCTACATTTAAGGCGAAATTTTTCCCATCGAACAAAAAAAAATCGTGAATATGTAAACATTATTATCATTGCACCTGATTTCAACAAGGGATGATCGAACCATGGGCGATCAATCTGATCACCTCGGCCTTTATGCTATGTATTTTACGAACCATACGGAAATACCCGAAGTTTTACGATTGCATGGGCGATATTACCCGAGGAGTTTCGACTGGAATCACATGTGCCTTCTTCAAATGAGGTCCACTAAACTTACACACAATAAAAATTTGTATTCTTTATCCAGCTACACATCCACTGACTAAACACCAATCTCAAAAGTTTGCCCGTTGTACCTGGGGTTTTTACAGTCATGTATTTGAATCCATCGTGATGCCCTTTATTTATCTATCATCCATGCAGCCAGCATTCATTTTAGACATTTGTGTATCTTGTTTTCGTTCATTTACAAATTAATTAATTCATATGTATAGCCACCAGTATTAGGGTCATTGGTGAAACATTTTTTCTTTCATTTCATCATTCACCCTTGTACAAATTCTAATTCAGGGACTTATCAAAAGGCTCACTACATATTTATGGATCGTTCTATTCATTCATCCATCAGTTTGTTTATCTGTGTGTCTGTTTATTTATTCACCCACACTTTTGTTCAACTACATCTCCGTCTATGATCCAAAACTCACTGTATGTTATACATTTTATATTTAAAGGGAGACAACTCAAATACGATGTGAATCAGTCAAAGTGCTAGAGAACAGGAAGGGAAAATAAACTTCAACAGTCAACAGAGACAACCACCAACCACGAGTAGGCAGCAACGAAATAGTAAGTCACACATTGTCAGTGTTATAAGTATAGTGTTGTTGACATAACATCAACAACACAAACAACAGCAAAAAGAACAGCAGCAACTAGTGTCAGCCGCAACTTTAGCAGAAACAGACATAATTTTCTGAAAAGATGTTTATGTGAACAAATCTCCACCTTTAACATTGGTCGTAAATTTTACAATGATTCTTTCTTTAATGTCACGTTTGCGTTTGATGACATATAAATATTTGCAGCAAGACAATGACATCATGGAATTATTTGCTCATACAGGGTAAACCGTTTTGTGTAAAGACGTCACGCAAAAAGAACGGACATTTATGTATACAAACCTTTAGATACAGCCTCCGGTTGACTCGTTGCAGTACTCTATTCCTTATCTGCCTTATATCCGCGCTGTCACGAACAGTGTAGAGAGTATCCGTACGATGAGGAAGTTCCGGAGATGACGTCATAGTTGACCATGAATATAAATAAATTGTCCATGCAACTTATATCACTTTGTCATGAATATTTATGAGCTGTTTGTTCGCAAATAGAAGTTGGAAACTTTCATTCAGTTCAGAGCCAACAGATATGACCAAAACGCGCACCAATTTCTAAGACAATACATCACAAATTCTGTTCACATTTTTAGCTAATAGTTCAATTTTCAGAGACAAGTGTCATTGTCACGATACATTCGTTACCAAGAAAACCTCGCGAGAATCTGATAAAAAGTCGATTTATACGAGAAAAAAATAAGGTATAAGTTAACACGCACGCACGCACACACACACAAAATAATAAAAAATGATATCAAAACACAATAAGCAGAACTAAACTGAAATATGAATTGGCAAAACGGCATTCAACTAAAAGCGCTGAAAAGAAATAAAAGACAAAACACAACAACAGAATAGATATATAGATTGTATATTAGAGGAACGGGTAGAACAGATTGATGGTATTCCATGAAGAAATAATGCAAATTGTTAATCATTATCAAATTAAGGAATAATGATTCTAATTAAGGAATAATGACGAAGATAACGACGATCAATGTTGGAGGTAATTGTGAAGTTCGGTTTTACGTTTGTTCGGTAGAACGTCCGACCAACTAATAACCAATTATCTGAATACGATTGCTACACTGTTGATAGAAGTAGGCAAGTATTTCCGAAAACGACCAAAACAAATTTATTTATGTTTAAAAGTTACATAAAGAGTTTTTAATAGCAAAATCGCACAACTGATAAGCAAAACATTCAATAGTTTTCGCAACGATTAGAGTACTAAAATAACACTAAGTTGCATTACTAACGGTTGTGCCTGAAGTTGTAAGGTATTTTGTTTAGATGTCATCCTTCTGTTTCTGTTTTAATGTACGAATAGGCTGGGTCCGAGTGTTTATTAGACCATATGCTTCCGGTAAAAGTACACCGGTGGGTTCAATCGGAACACCTCAGATAATTCACGAATCATCTCTCTGATGTATATAGGTAGTCGGATTACCTCGGCCACATCCCAAAATGGGACTTCTTTTTTGACAGACGTCAACACAAAGATGGCAGCTCGGATGACAGCTCACTTTAGTACGATGCCAGTAAAACTTCAATTTGCGGCGGCTTCAAATTTAAATCATCCGATTTTAATTTACACAGCGCAGCAGATACGCAGCTGTCAAACGATGACAGCGTCTATGTTTTGTGCGAACTACTTAGGCATATTCTTCTTCCGACTTCCGGCGAACAAAACGATCGTGATTTCATTAAGTATTATTGCACCAGATACATCCGAGGGATGATTGTCCCGAGGACGGAATTACCCGAGGAGTTCCGATTGCGGTGAGTTGTATGTTTAGCATCACCATAAAAATAGGAACAACAACTATTAACGTTTCTTTGATCGAGACCTTAAAGTAGATCTATATGCTGGTGTTTTTTTTCCAGGAAATTCATTCTTTTCTGTTAATCCGTGTTTGTTGATTACATGTTTATCTTTTTGTTACATTGTAGCACCGCCAGTTTTTGTAATGTATCTATGTTTATTTGGCGATGGTCAAAATGTGACTTGTGTCAATAAAGTGAATAAACCTTTTGACTTTTGACTTGGTATTGTTTTCTTTAAATCATTTTTACATTCGATTAAGAAACAAGATAATGATGCTTACTCATATTTATCCCGCTATACAGAGCACTTCCTGGACAGAGCCAGTTCATAAGAAGTAACTACATTGCGAAATGTGCAGTGAATGGTCTGAACAAGGATTAACATGTGTGAAATAAAATCGAATATACTTTACAAAAATTGTACATGAGCGAAATAAAACATATATATATCTGGTAGAAATGTACGGGTGATTGAGAAACTTTATCAGAGTAAAACAATTTCAAATAAATTTGATGCCCAAAAAAGTCTATAAAGTTGTAGGTACACGATGGCAACTCAAATTGCATTGCATAGATTTAATATGAACTAGCATTTAAAAGTTGAGAAAACAAAACACGAAAACAGATTAAGCGAAATTTACAAAAAGTGGTAATTAAATTTGTTGAAAAATCAATTAAATCTTCAAGTTAACAATGACGGTGCGTCATCCACTTATAACTACCGTGAACATACAATAATAACGCTATTGTTCAACACTGCAGGCGGAGTTTATTGAAATGGGGAAAAACACCTTAAGTTTGTTTTCTAGTTATAAAAGTATTTTTTTATTGATATAAAGTTGTGTGTTGCATTGCCAGCGGTGTAAACAGTGCTATTATTAAACAATTAAAGAAAGCAAGGGTGGTTAAAACAAACTCAAACGTGTCGCGTTTATCATTACAAAGAACGGAGAGTTTATATACAGAGTACACATCAAATAAGGTGTCACATAAATCAAAGTAACATATTGGCACTGTGTTAGTCCTGTGGTCACTGAACATTCTTATTCAATATTGCTATAAACCTGAATGGTTTCACACATTTTATCACAGGATTCACCCTTTTTTCCATTCAATACACCCATTACATATTTAGTTATATTACACTTGTGTATTACAGGTTTTTGATTGATGACGTCATCGATGTCATCTTATTTGCGGATTGTCTTATACGACTATTTCACCTAGTATTGCAGTTAAAATCTCGTAAAATCGTATATTGGCGATTAAAGTCATGTAAAAAAATGATTCTGACACTTGTTGTTATTTAATACAAACATTTAGCCATAGGCTCGCTTTCTATTACTTTTTCTTAACTCCTGTATTAAGGATTTCCGACTCTAATGCTGCACCTCCAATTGAAGAGCATCAAAGTAAGGGTTAAAATACTTCAAAACAGAGGATTGTGGGTTCGAATCCCGGAATGGGCACGAATGGTCAACTTTTTTCTTTCAACTTGTTCACTTCGACAATTATTTCTGTATCGCTCTACCAGATTAAGAAAGAAATATGTACAGTTTTTAATTTTATTCTTGTAAATGACAAAATTGTAATTCATTGGCCTTTTCCAGTAGCATTGAGTCGAAAATAAATTGAGCGGTGATGAACTTCAAATTTATTTTTTTCACTAACAGTGCGGTAAAAGTTCTTAAATTTTATATTATTTTATTCATTAGGTGTCCTAGTTAATTTATATATACTTAAAGTTTGTTGCACCAGTATTATTCAGTGTAAAATAAGTAAAAATCATACATATGTTTTTTAGCATTTGTGCATTATTCCTCTTATCCACAGCCGATCTGCAACATTTATCTTGTTCTAAATTACATATTCTGTGTCTGGGAAATATTTTGTTGATTTATTGGTGATGTACTATTAAAAACCAACACACAGATACATGTTTTGTTTATTAATTTTATTTTTTTAAGGAAAACATACTAACTTTTGTCTGGCATGGTGGTCGGACTTTTCTGGTCAATCTGGCGATCAAGGGTAGTAAACTTCAGTTATGTATAAAAATTTTATCAGTCGGTAAATTTGACTTAAACTTTGCCAATAAGTGTGTTATAGCATATACTTGCTAGAAATAATAACCATTTCCTGATTCAGGGACATCACTATTAGAGTCGGAAATCCTTATATGACAACTCGTGTCAGATCCTATATATCCTGAATTGTGTGACATATTACAACAAAAGTATTTTAAGAAATGTATGTTTTAGACTGTCATATATCTAAACAGCACAGAAAGATACAATTGTGATTTGAGTAAAAGCCATAACTTGGATTAATAAGAAAAACGAAAAACGTTATACAACTCGTTTCTATGTTATGTATCGGCCTACGATTGGCCCTTGCCTTTCTAAGGGCGGATTTAAACTAAAGCGGACCCGACGTATATTCAACTCCCACCCCGACCCCGTTATAACTTCTCGGATCATGGATTACAAAATAAAAAACATGATACGTAATAAAATAGTAAACTATTTCAAAATATGTTTTTATATAAAACGGCGTAAATACCATTCTTTTCCGCAGGACTAAATTTAAGGATGTATTTGACAACTGTATTTCATTAATTGACATGTGTATTTCATTAATTGGCAATTTTATTTCATTATCTTACACCTGTATTTCTTTATTCGACAACTGTATTGCATTATTTAACAACTGTATTTCATTATTTGTTAATTGTGTCTCATTATTAGACATTATTGCATCCTTACTTTTTATTACGTGAATAAAATGATAAGTAGTATATACTGTGGACTAAGTTAAGCATTTCGTGATAAAACTGCGTTACTTTTGCTTAAAGATCCTTTCTAAGCCAGTAATCCCCAACGTTACACTGTTTTGCAATCTTTCATCAAACATTTTACATCAAACGCGTGAAGAAACAAAAACCGATCGCTTTACTTTTGTTGTTGGAATTAGCTGTTACTGAAAACACTTACCTAAAATCGATAAAGTGTACAAGCTAATGAACTGTTTCTTATTTGAGCCTTCTCATCTCGAAGTTATGTCAAAGCAAATGATGCCCATTGAAAGACTTTGTATATCTGATAAAAAATGTGCGAATATGAAAAAAAAAACTGCTAATGAAAATGGAAGAAACTGTTCATCGCGAGCTGGGTGATCTTGATAAAACAGACCAGATATCATTTTGTTTAGATAAAACATGTGTTGAAATAAAACAACTTAAAGCGTTTTGGCTATACTTAAACTACTTTGAAATTTAGATGTATTTTATAGGCATCTTTGAAAATGTGAGTCTTTTTAAATATAAAATTACGTTTATTGTAGAAATATAATATAGACATCTTTGAAAATGTGAGTTTTTTTAATTATAAAATTAAGTCTATTGTAGGAGTATAATATAGACATTTTTGAAGATGTGAGAATTCTTATTTATAAAATTACGTTTATTGTAGAAGTATAATATAGACATCTTTAAAGATGTGCGTATTTTTATTTATAAAATTACGTTTATTGTAGGAGTATAATATAGACATTTTTGAAGATGTGAGTATTCTTATTTATAAAATTACGTTTATTGTAGAAGTATAACATAAACATCTTTGAAGATGTGCGTATTTTTATTTATAAAATTACGTTCATTGTAGGAGTATAATATAGACATTTTTGAAGATGTGAGAATTCTTATTTATAAAATTACGTTTATTGTAGAAGTATAATATAGACATCTTTAAAGATGTGAGTATTCTTATTTATAAAATTACGTTTATTGTAGAAGTAAAATATAGGCCTCTTTGAAGATGTGGGTATTCTTATTTATAAAATTGCGTTTATTGTAGAAGTAAAATATAGCCATCTTTGAAGATGTGAGAATTCTTATTTATAAAATTACGTTTAATGTAGAAATGTTATAGTCAAAATAGAAAATGTGTAAAAACTAAATCTAAAATTATGTTAACTATGGCCCCAGCTGTTGCACAGCACATTTAACAAGATGTCACGAGAAACTATGCATAGTAACCTAGCAACTACATGGACAACGGTAACAATGCACTATCTACCAACTATGGCCACCGGTATAATGAATGATCTGCATACATTAATAGATAATGACCCCATAAGGGACTCAACAGAAGGACATTGTTCAATATTTGGATCATCTCGGGGTTTGTTCCTTACACATTTTATCCATGCCTTTTTTTCTACAAATCTATGAGATTGGGTGTTTATGATAAATTAAAGTAATCAAAGACCCAATTGAAGGTTAAACACAAATATACTTAGACTTAACAACCAGCTTTATCATTTACGCAAATCTAACTTAACATTTATCTATTAAAAGAGTTCTCTTTTCTTTTTGAAAGAAAAATCAATCTGACCCGTTGAAATCACAGCAAGCAAAGTAACAGATTGTCATTCATCCAAAGCAGAAGAAGCTGGAACATAATTTAAAAATTGTGCCAGTTTGTTCCAGTTTCAAACGATGATTTAGTTACTAACTAGTTATTCAAACTTCGATTCACTATGCTAAAAATATATAAATACATGCAGTTTTAGGTGATTTTAAGTAAAGTTTATAACTGACAAATCTTTGAAAGTCTTGTAACTCGGCTTTACTCTTCGGCATACGAGTGCGATGTAAATACCGAAAGAATAATCAAGAAAATTATATCTGGTATAAATTTATCGATAGTGTGTTTGAGAAAAAAAAGAGGACTTTTTCGAAAAATCAATTTGTACTTATGTACAAATATATAAAAATGAACGTAAATCAAAAGATTAAAACATGTGGAAATGCTTCAAGAATAGAACGAGAAATAGCACTGAAGAAATGACAATTTTTCTTTTGAGTTTACCTTCATTTTGCCACAATAATTAACAACATTACAAAGTATTAATTCAAATTAGACTGAATATGCGTTTAAAACATAAAAAGCCTAGTTCACATTTCAGAAAAATTATTATATAAGTCCAAACTGAAAAAAACAACACTTATTCCACATGCAAATGTGAAATATGAAGGACAAAATACTTGCAAAAAGCGGTTTTCCAAACAAGAGTTCACCGTTATAAAAAGAAACCCCGCTCATTTCAGCCGTCAAACCCCGTAAAAGAGCCCATTTTGTCAAGAAAACAAAAACTATTTTCCCTATAATAAAAAAATACAAATCTTTTTCACAGCCACAAACAAAATCCTTTCGTTAGACACACTTTCACATTCCCACTTTCAAACGACAACTTCAATTCGTCTTAATAGCCATGTGTATCAATTGTGTGCGATAAGACAAGACACCACTAATCCTTGAATGGTGACATCCACACACAAACTTAAGCTATTTTATTTCCTAGCTAAGTCAATAAAACACACGGCGACTAGCCCATTACCATCATAAGTACGACGTGTTGTACGCGCTTGAAATCATTCGCCCTTCGCTGGCTGTCAAGCTAGGGATGGAGGGTAACTGACACTTAACACTTAAGGGCGGTTACCGATACTTAATGGCAAAATAATCGAAGAAAATACAAACCAGGCATGGTAAACTTGAATGGTCTTGCTCTTGCCGCGCGATGATGTCCTAGAATTGCGTGGAATTTGCCCTATAACTTCTTTTGACGTGGTGTCATTTGAACGAATCCTATCTCTCCATGCGGAGCAAAGTAAGTTTTTTTTAGAAACATCCATCGGAATATCGAAATTGGAATTGACTGACAACACACGCACGCACGTACGAACGCACGCGCGCGCGCGCGCGCGCACACACACACACACACACACACACACACACACACACACACACACACACACACACACACAGTTCAGCATTCTATGTTTGCCATAAGAAAAAAGTTAATTGTATTGAACAACATTAATTAACTCAGTCGCAAAAGGTCTCGGATTTCTATAAGAAAATTGTTACATGTGTAAATAACAATTACTTAATTCGGTCTTAATTCTCTTAGTGGAAATAAGGTTTGCTCGGATATGTTAGAAGAAATCCGCATTGCGTTTAAAACTAGATTAGAAAAAATGCATCTTGCTTTCCGACAGAGGAACCCTAACCAGCATACCTCATGTCGGTTGGTAGATCTCATGATCAATCTTAGCTTCAGAAAAAAACAACAGTTGTATTAATACGCTTCACAATATCAAAAGCATATACCATATTACTCCGCAAAAATAATTAGGGCGCAAAGTAGTTGTGGGCAAATAATTAATTTAAAGACTTTAATTCTTTGATGCATGTCTTGTTGTCTATGATGAATACCAATAATAGTCTCAGTTGTTAAATCCCTGGTGTGTTTTAAATTTAGTTAAGAAGGGACTATTTATCGTAATACCATTTGGGTCACCTTGCACTTTTTCAGAGAACTATGGTCGAGATGATGACATCGGAATCGATCAAAATACAATAAAAACAACATAGGTTCTTCGATAAACAATGACCGAGAAGTTACAATTGACTTTTAACTCTTAACCTGCTAAGATATTGTTTATCAGGCTTAAGTAAATAGTAACATCAAGGTCTGCCAGCTCTCATTGGGAACTTACTCATCAGGATCGGCTCTATATACTGCTTATTCTCTGGCAATATGTTAAAGCACTTTTGAATTTCGACATTATAGGATAAATAAGAATTCGTATATGTTACTTACATTATTTAGCATAAAAAGGGTCATAGTGAGCGATATTAAGATCTCTAAGCATGGCAGTTATTGCTGATCAGAGTTCTTTTATTGGTCATTATTGAGGAAATGAAGACATAAATCGCACATTTCGGAGCGTTTCGGTCCAGAACATTAATCCACATCTCTCGGACACTTCTGGTGACAGCAATACCAAACAATCACTGAGTAATTACAACATCGATTGGTTGATTGATTAAGTGAGTGATTGAACTAGAACAATTTTGAGAGTAAAAGGAAAATTACCACCGAACCATGTTCGGTTTATCGTACCTTTTCCGTCGATGGGAAACCATGTCAATACAGTCCGTTTGCTATTAATTAAAGAGGGTATCCGACAGTTTGCATATATTAAATACACGTACAAATATCTAAACACTGCTTTAGGAAATTCGGTCATACTTTTTGCATAAACCCATCTTTTAGTCGTTGTAAGTACGATTTTGAACTCTAACTTTCCCGGATATAAAAGTAAGTGATCACGTGTTTTTTTCTAAGTTTAAAAAATAGCTATCTCTGCAGCGTTGCTCGGATAGGAAACAGCTATTTGCAATGACGGGTGGGGATTTATCCTTGACTGTTCACAAATATCTTTGGCTTCAATGAAAAGCATTTGCAAGACCAGACCTTTTCAGGTACCCAGGACTAATTAGATTGTTTGAGAGAAAAAAAATCGACCAAACTCTCGGAAACCACCTTTAAGATAGTTTAATTGATTCTGAAAGGGTCCGAACGTAAATGACAAAATCTTCCAACATAAAAATATACTTATCTGATGATCTGATTAAAACACTTTTTTTTTAAATTTTAACGTGTATTTTAGATGTTTTATGAAATATATCTAAGTTAACTGGAAGTGAATTTCTGTCTGTTATAATACTAACCCAGAAAATCTAAACATGATCCTGTCCTAACGCACTGACATGATGTTCGTTTTTGTGTAACCTTTCTTAAAATATTTTATTGGTTGTTGAAAAAAAATAAATAGTGTTATTTCTGTTATAAGTTGTGTACACCATCGTGTTATTCTGAAAACACAAAACTTAAACAGTAATCATGCTTCATGTAGTACAATATTACACTGTACGGTTTAATTCTTAGCTATTTGCCCACAGATAAACGCAAAGGTAAGAAGTAAATGAGGCTAATCAACAGATAGTGGAATTGCTAATGAGACAGTTCCCATCACAGTGTGGATCATAACCAGACAGTTCCAATCACAGCGCAGGTCATAATTAGACAGCTCACATCATAGTGGAGATCATTATCAGACAGCCCACACCATAGTGGAGATCATAATTAGACAGCCCACATCATAGTGGAGTTCATAATTAGACAGCCCACATCATAGTGGAGTTCATAATTAGACAGCCCACATCATAGTGGAGTTCATAATTAGACAGCCCACATCATAGTGGAGATCATAATTAGACAGTTCAAATCACAGTGTGGATCATAATCAGACAGTTCAAATCACAGCGCAGGTCATAATTAGACAGCTCACATCATAGTGGAGATCATAATCAGACAGCCCACATCATAGTGGAGATCATAATTAGACAGCCCACATCATAGTGGAGATCATTATTAGACAGCCCACATCATAGTGGAGATCATAATTAGACAGCCCACATCACAGTGGAGATCATAATTAGACAGCCCACATCATAGTGGAGATCATAATCAGACAGCCCACATCATAGTGGAGATCATAATTAGACAGCCCACATCTTAGTGGAGATCATAATTAGACAGCCCACATCTTAGTGGAGATCATAATTAGACAGCCCACATCATAGTGGAGATCATAATCAGACAACCCACATCATAGTGGAGATCATAATTAGACAGCTCACATCATAGTGGAGATCATAATTAGACAGCCCACATCATAGTGGAGATCATAATCAGACAGCCCACATCACAGCCTAGTTCATAATTAGACAGCCCACATCATAGTGGAGATCATAATTAGACAGCCCACATCATAGTGGAGATCATAATTAGACAGCCCACATCATAGTGGAGATCATAATTAGACAGCCAACATCATAGTGGAGATCATAATTAGACAGCCCACATCATAGTGAAGATCATAATTAGACAGCCCACATCATAGTGGAGATCATAATCAGACAGCCCACATTATAGTGGAAATCATAATTAGACAGCCAACATCATAGTGGAGATCATATTTAGACAGCCCACATCATAGTGGAGATCATATTTAGACAGCCCACATCATAGTGGATATCATAATTAGACAGCCCACATAATAGTGGAGATCATAATTAGACAGCCCACATCATAGTGGAGATCATAATCAGACAGCCCACATCATAGTGGAGATCATAATTAGACAGCTCACATCATAGTGGAGATCATAATTAGACAGCCAACATCATAGTGGAGATCATATTTAGACAGCCCACATCATAGTGGAGATCATAATTAGACAGCTCACATCATAGTGGAGATCATAATTAGACAGCCAACATCATAGTGGAGATCATATTTAGACAGCCCACATCATAGTGGAGATCATATTTAGACAGCCCACATCATAGTGGAGATCATAATTAGACAGCCCACATCATAGTGGAGATCATAATTAGACAGCCCACATCATAGTGGAGATCATAATTAGACAGCCCACATCATAGTGGATATCATAATTAGACAGCCCACATCATAGTGGAGATCATAATCAGACAGCCCACATCATAGTGGAGATCATAATTAGACAGCCCACATCATAGTGGAGATCATAATTAGACAGCCCACATCATAGTGGAGATCATAATCAGACAGCCCACATCGTAGTGGAGATCATAATTAGACAGCCCACATCATAGTGGAGATCATAATCAGACAGCCCACATCATAGTGGAGTTCATAATCAGACAGCCCACATCATAGTGGAGATCATAATTAGACAGCTCACATCATAGTGGAGATCATAATCAGACAGCCCACATCATAGTGGAGATCATAATTAGACAGCCCACATCATAGTGGAGATCATAATCAGACAGCCCACATCATAGTGGAGATCATAATTAGACAGCCCACATCATAGTGGAGATCATAATTAGACAGCTCACGTCATAGTGGAATTCATTATTAGACAGCCCACATCATAGTGGAGATCATAATTAGACAGCCCACATCATAGTGGAGATCATAATTAGACAGCTCACATCATAGTGGAGATCATAATTAGACAGCCCACACCATAGTGGAGATCATAATTAGACAGCTCACGTCATAGTGGAATTCATTATTAGACAGCTCACATCATAGTGGAGATCATAATTAGACAGCCCACATCATAGTGGAGATCATAATTAGACAGCTCACATCATAGTGGAGATCATAATTAGACAGCCCACATCATAGTGGAGATCATAATTAGACAGCCCACATCGTAGTGGAGATCATAATTAGACAGCCCACATCATAGTGGAGATCATAATTAGACAGCTCACATCATAGTGGAGATCATAATTAGACAGCCCACATCGTAGTGGAGATCCCAATTGGACAGCTCACATCATAGTGGAGATCATAATTAGACAGCCCACATCATAGTGGAGATCATAATTAGACAGCCCACATCATAGTGGAGATCCCAATTAGACAGCCCATATCATAGTGGAGATCATAATTAGACAGCCCACATCATAGTGGAGATCCTAATTGCTAATGAGACAGTTCCCATCACAGTGTGGATCATAATCAGACGGTTCAAATCACAACGTAGGTCATAATTAGACAGCCCACATCATAGTGGAGATCATAATTAGACAGCCCACAACATAGTGGAAATCATAATTAGACAGCCCACATCATAGTGGAGATCATAATTAGACAGCCCACATCATAGTGGAGATCATAATTAGACAGCCCACACCATAGTGGAGATCATAATTAGACAGCTCACATCATAGTGGAGATCATAATTAGACAGCCCACATCATAGTGGAGTTCATAATCAGACAGCCTACATCATAGTGGAGATCATAATTAGACAGCCCACATCATAGTGGAGATCATAATTAGACAGCCCACATCATAGTGGAGATCATAATTAGACAGCCCACATCATAGTGGAGATCATAATCAGGCAGCCCACATCATAGTGGAGATCATAATTAGACAGCCCACATCATAGTGGAGTTCATAATCAGACAGCCCACATCATAGTGGAGATCATAATTAGACAGCCCACATCATAGTGGAGATCATAATCAGACAGCCTACATCATAGTGGAGATCATAATTAGACAGCCCACATCATAGTGGATATCATAATCAGACAGCCCACATCATAGTGGAGATCATAATTAGACAGCCCACATCATAGTGTAGATCCCAATTAGACAGTTCCTATCATAGTGGATATCCTAATTAGACAGCCCTCATCATGGCAGAGATCCTAATCAGACAGTGTACATCATAGTGGAGATCCTAATTAGATAGCTCCTATCCTAGTGTGTATCCTAATAAGACAGTTCTTATCATAGTGGATAACCTAATTTGACAGCTCACGTCATATTATAGATCCTAATAAGACAGCTCCCATCACAGTATAGATCATAATTAGACATATCCCATCAATTTACTATTATAATTAGAGAGCTCACATCATAGAGTAGACCCTAATTAGACAGCTCTTATCAAAAGCTGATGCGGATATACACACTTCAATTCGTGCTTAGCAATCTATGAATTCAAAACATAAATGAAAACAGAACCACACCCAAAACTAAAACCATACCGCAGGTTACTCTTTCAAAGCTTGTCATTTATATCTTTTCAAGTCAAGAAGTTCACACAGACATTTATATACTTTTAAATGTTGAAGTTTTTGGGTCCTGGTTTCCGTAATGTAACGTAATTGAAACCATGCTTATTCCAAGTTGCGAATATGTCAACAATGCAATCACTTCGATGTTACTAAGTAGTTTTAAGATAAAGTTTAGTCCTATTTCTCTAACTCAATGCGTTTTTATTTAGTTGTTGTCTCATCTTGAAGTTGGCTGTTTTTTGCCAGTGATAAATATAGCCGCATTTTGATACGCACACATAGATATGTGTATACAAACAGCGTTTATATAGAGTAGCACAGTCATTAATTGAAATACACATGCGTATACATGTATTATTAACGTGATGTAATTGCCTAAAAAAACGTACCGATTTTAAAAGAAATCATCATCGTTGTATTATCATATATAAAAACTTGTTTGCACTTTTGTTGTTGTTGTTGTTTGTTACATCGCATCGACACAAATATGGTTACATTGGCTACGTCCAGCTAGTAATCGGTGAAAGAATATCACCGACGTCTGTCTCGGTAGAACCACCGGCACACGACATGTTACCTGGAAGACTACCCCACATGAAAGTTCTTGTCAAAAAAGCATTATAAATGAATATTAGATAGCCCGAAAATCTAGTGACTACAATGATTTATTTTTAGTAGGCAACTTTTCATGGTCCATTTAAGAAAGCTTCCGTAGTGAAAGACTATAACTTTAATCATATTAATAATGATGACCCAGACAAGGCTTTGAGTTTCTTTTTATATTAAGTCTTTTTGCAGATTATACTGTGAATATTTATAAGAAAAGTACATTGTTTGTTAATTACGTGAGCTCCTACCTGATCTAGCCCCGCCCAACTATCCTCTCGCTTGTTGTTCGGCCGGTTCCGTAACGTTTCGGTATTTCTCGTAGATGTTCGACAATTGTTGGTACGCTCCGGTTGACCAATCAACGGCAGGTGAGGAACCGAAGAATCTGACGATTTTAAACGAATCTGACACGTTTCTTTTCCAAAACGAATTATCAACCGAGACATATTTTGTGCCAAATCTATGCTGTTGATTTTCATCTTTTATCAACTTTTTTCTGTTCACACTAGCATTAATCTACGTAATATTTTATGTTTGTACTAGAATTTACATAGTACACGTTTTTAAGTTCAAAGAGAAGAAAACTCCATATTGCACTGAATTAAACATGTAATACTCGATTCAAACCATCCAATCAACTTGTCCATTTTGGTGTAACAATCCACTAAATTTTCCAAGAAGAAAATATCCTCCCCAGCGACATGCATCATATTTCATTATCTAAATCTTTATCAATCGATATATAGGCAATAGTCCCACACAGACACAAACACGTTTATTGGGTACAATAACAACCACAAACTCATTTCACTAACCACAAGGCCTCTTCGTTATTAATTAACGAATTATGCAATAAACCACTCTCTAACAAACACCGATCTTTTTTTCATTTAAAACATATTAACGTTGACTTCCATACCACATCTCAAAGGTAATTTTAATTAAGGTCTTCTAATCTAGGTGTAGTAAGCGTTTTATGCACTTGGAACTATGACGACCTAATCAGGCGTACAGGACCCAACAAGGGAATACCTGTAGATACTGATGGGAAACTGACTAGCATCGCAATGCCGATAATGGTAGACTTACAATCATTAGTCCAGGTTAATCAGGTCGGAAACTTTTTTGTGAAAGGAACAGTAACTTTTATTGATAGAAAGTAATTAAAATATGCTAATTATGGAGTCATTGCTTCATAACAACGTTTAAGTTGTTTTCGAAACCTTCATCATCATCATCATCATCACCACCACCACCACCAACAACAACCCACCCCACCACAACAACAACCACCATCATCACCAATATCATCATCACAACCACTATCATCAACATCAACAGCGACAACGATAACAACATAATCATAATAATCATCGGCATCAAAATAATAATAATGATAATAATAATAATAATAATAAGCATCATCATCATCATCATCATCACCGCTATCACCATCATCATCATCATCATCATCATCATCATCATGTATCCTCATTATTTTCATCATTATCATCATCATTAACCCCACCACTACCATCATAATCGTCATCATCATCATTTATCATCATCATTATCATCATCATCATCATCATCATCATCATCATCATCATCATCATCATCATCATCTTTATCAGTCATAATGTTGATAACAGCACTAACAACAGCAACTTTGTAACTATGCTTATCGATTTGATATATTTATCACACAAACTAAAACAAAAACAAACACACTTGTGACTTATATTTTCTAAGAACATAGTTTTTTTCAGACAATGCTCAACCATGATACCCCCCCCCCCCCCCCCCCCCCCCCCCCCCCCCCACCCCCTGATGCTTCCATTTCTAGGTTTAAACGATGCAGTGCTTCAATCAATAAAACGCATGTTTGTTGTAGTGTACATGGGTATTGTATAACGTTAAATTTACTAACCTTTGATGAACGTTAATTCCATTTTAAACGTCCTGGCAGCTGAGAAACAAACGTGGAAAATACAAATCTTATCTTTAAGAGTGTGGACGAATTTATTGAAGATTTTGACAATGTTATCGTTTTCTGTTTTGCTGACATGCTGGATGACACTCGAATATTTCCGACAGAAAAACCATTATACCCTTGAAGAAAACACGTAAGTTACATTTAGCCCTCCCTCTGGCGGGATTTAAGGAGAGTCTTAACGAGATATTGTTAAATATTTCTGGATGATAAAGATCCAATCCAACAAAGCGTCGTCATTCATTGTGCAGTTGTCCAATTTCATAATCTGACACTTTTATATTTTCGCTGTGAAGCAAATGAAATAAACCAAATTACCAATTCAATACATCAGAAACATATTAGGGAATATTTAATAACATACAAGTCCGTTTTAACTGATATCAACGTATTGCCGGCAAAGTCCGAAAAAGTTCCGCACTTGCTGAGCGGTTTCTCTAAGATAAACAGTAAAACAAAAACAAAAAACACCAATTTAAAACGAAACAGTCATATAGATGGTTTATACTTAAATCTTAATACTTACGTCATAAAATTAAAGGAAGTAACGTCATTTAAGACAACAATGTCCACATTGTTTCCGAGTGAGAAAAGAAGTATAACATAATTATTTTTGTACAGTTACAATAAAAAAGTCTTTAAAAGATACATCAATAAAAAAACGTACATATGACGGCATATAATTAGATCTTAATAAGTGACGTCGAAAAACAGAAAGTAGTGACGTCATTCAAAACAATGATGTCACAATTCGGATAAGGGAAGAAGAACTACGGTTGTCAGAACAGTCACGCTACGAAACATTAAATTGTCAAAGAAAAATATTTATTTGAGTCTGCGAAAAGAACACGTGAGGAAAAGTATAAGCGAGTTAAGTAGAATGTTTACGTTTATATGAAACTGAATTACCAATTTCCAAAGTACGTCAAAAAGAGAAAACAACAGACCTACTCACAACGATCCAACGATTTAACTTGAAACGGTACATTATATGGATGTAAACAGTCACTGACGTGCGTGAGTGTTAAATGCCATTGACGTGTTCATATGTTAGGTAAATCTTGAACAATCCCATTCGAATTATCTTCAAGAATATCAGACATAACGAACATCTGAATTGTCAAAATTCTCCGCATTGTTCCACTCGGTTTTAGTCGGAATTACAAATCTATTTATCATTCTTCAACTGTTCTTATGTAACGTGACTACAAACCTTTACCTGCATTCCTTGTATCCAGCAGGTGTTTTCACATCATTTTAAGCTTTTAAGATTACAATATTGTTAGGGGAAAGGCATGTTATCGCTCCAGTAACACGCATGCTGTTGTATAATAGTTTGTCATTCTATTCCAGCAAGTTACAACCCTTGACCTCGTCGCCAAGAGGACTTAATGTAGCGAGGTATATCAACTGACCTTCATCTTGGGCTGTCCTCGATCAATAAAAGGTGCAAGTCGCTATAATGGCCAAATTCCTGTTGCTGCGACGCATTTTAGTCTTAGCCTGCTAAGGACGAAATTATCAGCTTGAGAATAATAATGTAGATTCAGACAAGCCAGGGTCCGAGATTATAAAACTTAGAGCTCAAGTCTGGGAATTGTATCAGGCATCTGATTGGTCATAGTTTGAATACGGTTCAAAATCTGACCAATCAGGGATCAAAATTGTAAAACTCTGAGAATGAGCATGTGACAAATTTGAGCATCTGATTAGTCAGTATTTCATTATCTCAGACTCAAATTAAAAAAAATATATAATCTCCAACTGAGATGCTTGAGAAAGATCTCAAACTCATTCACATAGTTTTATAATCTCCAACCCAGGTGCTTAAGAAAGATCTCAAACTCAGCCACATAGCTTTATAATCTCTAAGCCAGATGCTTGAGAAAGTTCTCAAATTCAGCCACAGAGCTTTATAATCTCTAACCCAGATGCTTGAGAAAGATCTCAAACTTAGCCACAAAGCCTTATAATCTCTAACCCAGATGCTTGAGAAAGATCTCAAACTCAGCCACAAAGCCTTATAATCTCTAACCTAGATGCTTGAGAAAGATCTCAAACTCAGCCACAGAGCTTTATAATCTCTAAGCCAGGTGCTTGAGAAAGATCTCAAATTCAGCCACAGAGCTTTATAATCTCTAAGCCAGATGCTTGAGAAAGATCTCAAATTCAGCCACAGAGCTTTATAATCTCTAACCCAGATGCTTGAGAAAGATTTTAAACTCAGCCACAGAGCTTTATAATCTCTAAGCCAGATGCTTGAGAAAGATCTCAAACTCAGCCACAAAGCCTTATAATCTCTAACCCAGATGCTTGAGAAAGATCTCAAACTCAGCCACAAAGCCTTATAATCTCTAACCCAGATGCTTGAGAAAGATCTCAAACTCAGCCACAGAGCTTTATAATCTCTAAGCCAGGTGCTTGAGAAAGATCTCAAACTCAGCCACAAAGCCTTATAATCTCTAACCCAGATGCTTGAGAAAGATCTCAAATTCAGCCACAGAGCTTTATAATCTCTAAGCCAGATGCTTGAGAAAGATCTCAAATTCAGCCACAGAGCTTTATAATCTCTAACCCAGGTGCTTGAGAAAGATCTCAAACTCAGCCACAAAGCCTTATAATCTCTAACCCAGATGCTTGAGAAAGATCTCAAACTCAGCCACAAAGCCTTATAATCTCTAACCCAGATGCTTGAGAAAGATCTCAAACTCAGCCACAAAGCCTTATAATCTCTAACCTAGATGCTTGAGAAAGATCTCAAACTCAGCCACAGAGCTTTATAATCTCTAAGCCAGGTGCTTGAGAAAGATCTCAAATTCAGCCACAGAGCTTTATAATCTCTAGGACAGATGCTTGAGAAAGATCTCAAACTCAGCCACAAAGCCTTATAATCTCTAAGCCAGATGCTTGAGAAAGATCTCAAACTCAGCCACAGAGCTTTATAATCTCTAAGCCAGGTGCTTGAGAAAGATCTCAAATTCAGCCACAGAGCTTTATAATCTCTAGGACAGATGCTTGAGAAAGATCTCAAACTCAGCCACAAAGCCTTATAATCTCTAACCCAGATGCTTGAGAAAGATCTCAAATTCAGCCACAGAGCTTTATAATCTCTAACCCAGATGCTTGAGAAAGATCTCAAACTCAGCCACAGAGCTTTATAATCTCTAACCCAGATGCTTGAGAAAGTTCTCAAATTCAGCCACAGAGCTTTATAATCTCTAGGACAGATGCTTGAGAAAGATCTCAAACTCAGCCACAAAGCCTTATAATCTCTAACCCAGATGCTTGAGAAAGATCTCAAACTCAGCCACAAAGCCTTATAATCTCTAACCTAGATGCTTGAGAAAGATCTCAAACTCAGCCACAGAGCTTTATAATCTCTGAGCCAGGTGCTTGAGAAAGATCTCAAATTCAGCCACAGAGCTTTATAATCTCTAGGACAGATGCTTGAGAAAGATCTCAAACTCAGCCACAAAGCCTTATAATCTCTAAGCCAGATGCTTGAGAAAGATCTCAAACTCAGCCACAGAGCTTTATAATCTCTAAGCCAGGTGCTTGAGAAAGATCTCAAATTCATCCACAGAGCTTTATAATCTCTAGGACAGATGCTTGAGAAAGATCTCAAATTCAGCCACAGAGCTTTATAATCTCTAGGACAGATGCTTGAGAAAGATCTCTAACTCAGCCACAAAGCTTTATAATCTCCAACCCAGGTGCTTGAGAAAGATCTCAAACTCAGCCACAGAGTTTTATAATCTCCAACCCAGGTGCTTGAGAAAGATCTCAAACTCAGCCACAGAGCTTTATAATCTCTAAGCCAGGTGCTTGAGAAAGATCTCAAACTCAGCCACAAAGCTTTATAATCTCCAACCCAGGTGCTTGAGAAAGATCTCAAACTCAGCCACAAAGCCTTATAATCTCTAACCCAGATGCTTGAGAAAGATCTCAAACTCAGCCACAGAGCTTTATAATCTCTAACCCAGATGCTTGAGAAAGATCTCAAACTCAGCCACAGAGCTTTATAATCTCTAACCCAGGTGCTTGAGAAAGATCTCAAACTCAGCCACAGAGTTTTATAATCTCCAACCCAGGTGCTTGAGAAAGATCTCAAACTCAGCCACAGAGCTTTATAATCTCTAACCCAGGTGCTTGAGAAAGATCTCAAACTCAGCCACAGAGTTTTATAATCTCCAACCCAGGTGCTTGAGAAAGATCTCAAACTCAGCCACAGAGCTTTATAATCTCTAACCCAGGTGCTTGAGAAAGATCTCAAACTCAGCCACAGAGCTTTATAATCTCTAACCCAGATGCTTGAGAAAGTTCTCAAACTCAGCCACAGAGCTTTATAATCTCTAACCCAGGTGCTTGAGAAAGATCTCAAACTCAGCCACAGAGCTTTATAATATCTAAGCCAGATGCTTGAGAAAGTTCTCAAACTCAGCCACAAAGCCTTATAATCTCTAACCTAGATGCTTGAGAAAGATCTCTAACTCAGCCACTGAATTTAATAACATTCGACCCTGGTTACGCTGTCTAATTAGGATGCGCATTATTTGATGCGGAGTCTCTAGCAATATAATGTATTACCTTTTCAGATAGGCGTTGGCAGCAACATTATTTTCCTTATAAATGCATTTGGCATGATAATGAATAAACACAAATCATTTGTCACTCGATCTAAGCGAAAGACAGTCTTTCAACCAATCACCGCCTCATTAAGAATATCCACCGGGAAATCCAGCAACATATTCTTGAGTCAAAGAATAAAATAAAATAAAAAACAGCTGTTTACCTCGTCCATTATCGTACATTATAAAATAAAAACGACACATATTTATATACGTAATTTGAAAACATGTTTACGAGATATTTTTCCAAAAACACATGGGTTTATTTTGAGTTTTTTTTAGATACTCTATAGCTGTAATAGGCTGCAGGTCAATTGCATGGACTCGGCGGGTTCAGACCGAACGAAGTATTATTGTTGAGGGACATATAATTAAAGATAATTAAAGCCAGGTTTCTAAATATTACTTTTTTAAATAGAATAAATTCTTCAAAATACTCAATGTAATTCTTGTGTTTTTCTATAAACTTATTTGAAAAAAAGCACATCAAAAGACACTATCAAGTCATCCTGAAATTTGAAGACGGAAACAGTATGTAAGGTCAGATGTTGTGCCACATCTTTTTTTTATCGTGTGTACGCGTATCTGTGTACGCGTATTTATACATTTTCTTTAATCTAAAGCTAATCCTTAGATATCAGAAGGTTTCGTTTAATAATTAAATCTTAGAAACTCCTTAGTGTTTTTTTCACAATTTAATGAAATGATTTAGTTTAAGTACGAAAAAATAACCAAAATTATTCGTACATATGACCCAAGGTGCTTACAAGCACATAGCACCAGGACAACAGGACAATATTAACCTGCTGAAATGACATTACAACGCCATTTTCACCCCTTCAGATAATCCGGATAAAAATGCTGCATCGTGTTGGCCACTCGAAATCTAATGTAATTACGGCGTTTGTGTAGGTGCAGCGACAAGGGTGAGATGTTTAAAAGAGAAGGTATTTAAAATCAGACAGACATGAGAACTGTTTGACTTGATAATTCAAAAAGTTTCAAGTCCAAATTTTATTTAAAGGAGGTCGACACTTAACAAAACAATTCATCCTAAGGACCTCTAACTCAACGTAAATGTTTTATGACCACGGGGTCTTTGACACTTCTGATAGTTTTTAGGGAAGAATTCCGAGTTTAGGAGGGGCCTATACTTTAACTCCAGTCAGGTTTAGCAACAAAAATAGTCAGGCTTCAGACATGTAATCTAGATCATTATTAGCCACCTTGCACTAGAAGCTGTCTGATGAGGACCGTCGCTATTTGCTGCTGATCCTTCTAGCAAGATGGCATTCAATTTTGGCCATTAGTGAGACTAATTGACAAACTGGAACACGTCAGGGTTTACGTGGCACATTGTGATAAGCACCTCTAATAGAACATGGATGTATTTACGACTGTGGGCTCTAAGACAGTTTGGAGGGTCTAGAGAAAGGAACACAATGCAGCGTTCCATGTCCTTAGTTACTGTTGCTATCTGCTCAAAAACGATCTCCCATTGGAGGTGATTACGTGCAAACTACAACTTTACACCACAACCGGAAACAGAGTGTTACGTCTTTTTTTTACCGAAATAATAAGTATTTAGCCACAATTTAGTATAGCAAGCACTATTAGTATATAACTGTTGATATTGCAATCACAAATATGGATATCTAGAACTATATCTTCTTGTTTTGATAGTGTATACAGGAGGTTGCGTTTAAGATTTTTCTCAATTGTTTCTGAACAAGCTAGGGGTTAATAATTTGTTGCTTTTTGATTGGTTAAAATTAGCTGGATAGGACTTGTCCATGAAACGCACTTCGGATGTCGTTCCTAGTATTCCTAGTACGAACAATTAGAAAGACCAAACATGATATTATCAGTCAACTACATTAGTAAGCTGTAGGTGTCTAAACTGTTGCTGAAATGAATTCAACAGTTTTTTTTCTTTTATAAACCCCCAAACAACGATTACAAGAACATAATTGTAGTTCAATGTCTATATGTTCAACATGACGACCTGAAGAAGCCCTGACAAACAACCCTTTTGTTGTACACATAGATTACAAAAATCGCAGAGGCCGCACCGGCACACGCCCTCGCCCTCCCCCTCCTCATACCTTGACCGTACACTACTTAATTATATATTTAATAAATACATAAAATCATTTTTAAATCATGTTAATTAACAAGAACAATGTATCACATTTAGTAAGGATACACATAAGAATGCATCTCAAAAGTGTTCCAGAAATAATTTAATGCAGAATGCCCAATAGCTTGATTCGACTTTGCCAATCATATCATACTTATATGAAAATATTTTATTTAATTGATAGACTGCGAATTTAAGTTGAATGCAGTACACAAGTAGGATTCCCTACTATTAATACATCATCTACCACCATGTCTACAGTGGATGCCCTGTCAGATATATATCAACTCTTGGTCTGAAGAGTATGCTTTGATCCGGCTTACACCAATTTGATCAGGTCTGTTGAGTATGCTTTGGTCAGGCTTACGCCAATTCGATCAGGTCTGTTGAGTATGCTTTGGTCAGGCTTACACCAATTTGATCAGGTCTGTTGAGTATGCTTTGGTCAGGCTTACACCAATTCGATCAGGTCTGATGAGTATGCTTTGATCGGGCTTACACCAATTTGATCCTGTCTGATGAGTATGCTTTGATCAGGCTCACACCAATTTGATCAGGTCTGTTGAGTATGCTTTGATCGGGCTTACACCAATTTGATCAGGTCTGTTGAGTATGCTTTGATCAGGCTTACACCAATTTGATCAGGTCTGCTGAGTATGTTTGGATAAGGCTTACACCAATTTGATCAGGTCTGTTGAGTATGCTTTGATCAGGCTTACACCAATTTGATCAGGTCTAATGAGTATGTTTTGATCAGGCTTACACCAATTTGATCAGGTCTGATGAGTATGCTTTGATCGGGCTTACACCAATTTGATCAGGTCTGTTGAGTATGTTTGGATCAGGCTTACACCAATTTGATCAAGTCTGTTGAGTATGTTTGGATAAGGCTTACACCAATTCGATCAGGTCTGATGAGTATGCTTTGATCGGGCTTACACCAATTTGATCAGGTCTGTTGAGTATGTTTTGATCAGGCTTACACCAATTTGATCAGGTCTGATGAACATGCTTTAATCAAGCTTACACCAATTCGATCAGGTCTGATGAGTATGCTTTGATCAGGCTTACACCAATTTGATCAAGTCTGATGAGTATGCTTCGATCAGGCTTACACCAATTCGATCAGGTCTGATAAGTATGTTTCGATCAGGCTTACACCAATTCGATCAGGTCTGATGAGTATGCTTTGATCAGGCTTACACCAATTTGATCAGGTCATATGAGTATGCTTAGATCAGGCTTACACCAATTTGATCAAGATCCACACTACTTAGGCTCTAAAATATATTTTCCTGTCAATGGGTATACATGTAAGCAAATATTGCACAACTATTAAAGGTAGGCACAGAGTGAGGTAGACACCACCAGCTAGTACCTCAGACCGCTCTGTCAACATCTTACATATAATAGTATTTTCAATGTACAACAGTACATTCAATCTACAACAGTACAAATAATTGAAATACTACATCATTGTACTTGTACGTAGAATGTCTCCGATATCATCCTAATCAATACACCTTTAATATAGTAAATCTACGAGTAATATCTCTACAAGTAAGAGATGTGTGGGCATTCACGAGTGTGTTCATTGGTGTGTGTGTGTGTGTGTGTGTGTGTGTGCGTGCGTGCGTGTGTGCGTGCGTGCGTGTGTGTTTGTGTGTGTATATATGCTTGCAAGTATCTAAGGAGGTAGGTGCTTGTGTGTACTTGAGTGAGTCTAGAATGTGTATGTTAAGGGCGGTATCCGACAGTACCTACAACGTATAACAATATCGTGCCCCTGTTCTGGGGGAAATTTAGGCATTATTTCTGCATAAACTCATACTTTAGTCTAAGTAAGGTCGAAAGCCACCTATTTTGTTACAGTACAAATTGCAAAAAAGTCACTTGAAATGTTCATTATTGCCATATCTATAAATAAGCACGATTGGGATCTCTTAAAAATAGATATCGACGTCAGAGCGGACTACCCGGATGACGACATTACGTAATGTCAAAAGTAAGTTGTAACGTGGCTTTCTTTGTTTTAAAACAACAATCTCTGCAGCGTGGCTCAGATAGGAAATATTTGTTTGCTATTTGAGAAAAAATCTTTGGTCCAAACTGTCGGATACCACATTTAATATGATTCGACCCGCAAAAATACACACAAAAACAATATTGTGAAAAATGATAAAATCAAGCTTGCTGATTTGCACAGTGAATACAAAGATAATTTCTTCAAGAATTTGCTGTTTGTTTGTTTTTTCAGTTGTGTATCATCAAACAAATTTATATGTGACACTGGATTTTCCCTTCCGGACTTTGTTGGGGGGTTTTGCGCCGGGTGCAGCCTACTGAAGTGACTTCATTTTCAGTTAATTAAACCTTCCTTTAAACGTAACAAAAATCATGGACGAAAGCAAAAGGCAGCATGACACTCACAAAATGCCACATATATATTAACGTTTTACGTTTACTTACCTTGTGTTAAACATTATAATATGTTAATCACTGCAAAGTGGAACAAAAGTGTATCATATAGGAAAGACTAATAGAGGCTGGAATTCTCGACCTTGTCAGATGTGAAGTTTAATGTGAAATGAAACACATAATTCAACAAAACTTGCTAAAGAATCATAGCGGATTATATAATTTAAATGGTAAATAATGAACCAAACATTTGGTACTACAAGATGATTGTTAAAAATACTTAATCTAGAATGATGTGGAATATTAAAATGAACAAAACAGTTGTTTCTATAAATAAATAAGTCTTCTAGATGGTTTCGATTCATTTTATTTCAAACATACTTTTTATCCTAAGTTTGTGATAAAATCGGTGAAATCAATATTTGAAAAATGACTGATGTATGTAATTAAGAAAATATATCTGATAAAAATCAGCTGGCTTGGAAAGGGTCCATTTCTGTCAGTAGATATATTTGTTCGATCGTTATTTATTTCTTCAGGTAAGTCAAGATGAATTAGGAAGCTAGGACACCGATAACTAAAATGCTGAACCATCCATTCTTAAAGATAATCATTAAGCAAAATTAATGCTGCTTTTTCAGGTGTGTACAGGTGACACTCCCAAATTGCCGCTTTTGATTGGTGCATTGACTTTTTAGCGCAGTTCAATAAGCCTATCGATATGTCAAAGCTTATAAATGTGATTAGTGAATTAAACAGCACACCCATACAACCACGCTTACACTTTACTACTATGGTATATAGTCTAGATCCCGATCAGCGAGCTAACTGTGGGAGGGTATGATCAGGGACTACATTATTCGGTAAATAATATCCATCAAGATGTCTAGTTACCTATTCACGAAGTTGTAAATCCACATCGAACAATTTCGTACTGGGTGTAAAATGTAGCATGATAATAATTAGAACAATGAGATGCCTACCTGAGTCACGGAAGGCACGTAAGATCTCCGGGAAGCCCTGACATACTGAGGAAGACTGTACGACGATGCCGTGTCCGTATCTAGTTCCACGCGCTCGGGAACTTCCGGAAACTCCTCCTCATCACTCGACGGTGACCTTGACCTTTTGGCAACGTAGGTCAAGTTTCTCCGAGGTCGAGCAAAGCGAGGGTCAGAATCACCTGGTTCCCGTTCCAAAACATCCTCCTTTTGTTTTCGTTCATTAAGCAGCCTTTCGGCTTTGTCCAAAATGGAAGCACGATTGTTCCGAGTTGAGTCACTCTTTCTGGCAATAGCAAACCGCGAAAAATTCGGCTCACTGCGAATTTTAGAATCGTCTAAAATATCGTCTTCGGGAATTGTCGTACTTACGGTCGATAACTTTGCTCTACTTCCGGCATCGGGTCGATTTATACCGAGATAATCCGCAACCCTTGCCCTATTGTAACTTTTCGAATCATGCACTCCGTTCTGTCTTTCTTCAGTAGGTTTTGTTTCTACCGGTAACGTTCTGTTTGGCTCGGATTCCGTTCCGTATTTCGGATGACTGTGAGTTTTATCACTTGACTCTCTGCCATTGTCTTTGTTCATGCGTTCGTACGCGTACGGCAGTTCATAGATGTTTGCGCGTCCTCTGGCCCCGATTGGGTATAAATCCCGACCATTGGACATAAAATATCCCCGTGACCGGTCGCTGTACCGGGATGTATGCCCTGTGGATAACTCCTTCAACTGAAGTTCCATTATTAATTTGTCATTGTCCTCCAGCTGTTTAAGACGTTTGTCTAACAAACGTTTACGTTGAGATGACGTCAACAGAGCCGGGTCGTCAACAGACAGATCTGTGTCGCTGTCGGGGGCGTCTTGGTCACGCTTGTCGTGTGAATGATGATGGTGGTGTCTCGGTTGCTGCTGATGATGCGGTTGATGTTGTAAATTCTGATGCTGAATGTTGTGGTAGTCGTTATGGTGGTGGTTGCTGTGGTTACTGCTGAAGAATTGCTCTCTCCTATGAGTTTGTACAGCGTTCTCTCCCATGGTATTACACTGGAAAAAAAGTGAAAACATTTTGTTAGCAAAATATTTGTAACACAAAACAGAACTAAAACTCTCAGTGCCTCTTAAATGTCATAATACACAATGCTGTAGCTTTATTTTAATAATTCAAATGATGAAGAGACGTTTGTACGAAAATACCAACATGAAAGCCATGCAGTTTTATATACGAGATCAGACAGACTTCGTTTTCTTGTCTTATGATGGCAAAATCTTTAATACAGTGACAAAACATGTACAACAACAACACTCATGTTTACCTTATAAACGAAAATAATTCCATGTTTAAAATTTTGCCCAATTTAACTTCGTGATAAATTATATGTATGACCTGTGTCAGGTAAATGTACTGCTTCCATGATATCGAATCGCTCTATTCAACAAAAAATCAACTTTAGACGATCTTGGATTTAACTTGTCAACCACACGTCATGTTAAAGGCTTTCTAAATAAACCTACATTAAACACAGCAGGTTAGAAATCAATAAACAAAGACATTTTAATTTTTAATTCAGTCGATGCGAAATTGGGGTTGATGTCAAATCATCATTAAGGTTATCATCACTGTAATCATTGTTATCATCATAATCATAAGTAGTAGCAGCAGCAGCAGTAAAGGTAGATCAGCAGTAGTTTCAGCATAATGCTACTATCACCATAATCATGATAATCCTCAAGACGAACACAAACATCATCATCATCATCATCATTAAATCATCACCATCATCAACAACAACGACAACAACAATAACAACAACAAAATAACAGCATCCTCGCCATTATCAGCATCATCGTCGTCCTCGTCAGCATCATCCAAAACCTTCAGCCAATTATGTGCCGAATATATTTCTTGTAGCATTATAACTGTGACAGTCTGGCAATGGTGCGTTATACTTCTTACACTATCATCAATATTTTCCTTACAAGGTGGTATCCGACCGTTTGGACCAGATTTTTGTCTCTCAAAGAACCAAGTAAATTATTGTTGCCTGAAAAGATCTCGGAAGATGCTGAATATTGATGTCCTACATCTATGTGAAATGTGGAGCATAACACATCACACGTCATTACAAATAGATATTTGATCTAAGCCATGCTGCACAGCTAGCTATTTTTAAACTAAGAACACCACGTGACCCTTAACTTTATATAATCATACGGTAATCTGCTCAGACGTCGATTTCTATTTTTAGCAGAAATCACAGTCATGCTTATCTATATTTTTAGAAAGAATGTGAATGTTGAGTGATTTATTTCACGTTTCTACTGTCTTACAATTTAGACAGTGTTCAAAATTATCTTTTATAGACTTAGCTTTGACTTTTAGCCCCCCCCCCCCCCCCCCCCCCCCCACTCCAATCCAGGTTTACGTGTATTTGATATTTGATGAAGACAAGCTGTCGGATACCACCTTCTAATGCTAAATGTGTACCTAAAACATGATAACTCGATAAACGTTGCTTGGCATATTAATATAGACTTATCAGCCCCCCCTCCCCCCCCCCCCCCCCTCCCCTGATCAACTCGGGCTAAGCAGAACATGTTACATATAAAACTTTATAAACATGATTATTCATGACAATAATCTGTTTTAGCGTTTTCTTTCAAAATCACTGGTATTAAAGGTCATATCTGCTGCTTAGTCCGTGTGCTAAAAAGAAAGAAAAGTAAAAGAAAACATTGACAACAGTAATCGCTGTGTTAAGTACTGTAAATCTTTAAGCTTGGTGCACCTTTAACTCCAGAAACAATGCACTTTCCTATTTTTACATCTTTTTACGATGAAATTTTCTTCTTCAGTAATATAATTAAGATGGCAAAGTAACTTCTTAGGCAGTTCTTTTAACGACAATAGTCGAGGCTTTCCGATAAAAGTCAAGTTAAACCAACAAAACGTATAAGGGTCTTTTTGTTATGCTGACCTTTTGCCTTTGATTTCCACAATATTAATTTAAAAATGTGTGTTTCACTTATTTCAGACAACTTTTCTAACCAGCAATCCTTTACATGGTATATATAATCCATTTGTTAAAAGCTGCACAAAACGGACACATTTCCCGAAACGTCTGCATGCTGGACTTTATAAGTTTTCTCATCCCAACCCCCCAAAACAACCCCGAAAAGAACAACTGAAGATGAAAGAGGCATGGTCTCAGTACATGACACTAACAACATTAAGTTCCGCAACTGGACCTGGTAGCGTAATTGGTAGAGCGACGGCTCAAGGTACGGGAGGTCCTCGGTTCGAACCCGGGCTGTGACATACCAAAGTCGTTCAAATGTTAGTGGAATAGCTCCTTTGCTTACGCTCAAGCAAATTTAAGGGTGGTTTCACGACAGGTTGACCTGACATGATACTACATCCAGTCGCCTTATCCTGACACCATGTCAGGATAAGGCGACTGGATGTGGTATCATGCCAGGTCTTCATTGCATGCTATGCAAAGTGAAGGTGGCCTTATATCTGCTTGAAATGGACACCCTCTCCAAATAACCGAAATACTGTTGTTGCTATACATACGCAATACGCACCTCATATTTACTTATATCAGTGCGTAATTAACGAAGCCATCAGTGTTTTTGTATGACTGGCGTGCTGTATATTAAAGCACACGTACTTTAAATGTACATTGTACAATGGTGTTGAGCTTTAAATAGCTTAAACATGTTGAAAAACGTTACAACGCTTTTCAACATTTCTACACAAAGACAACACAATAGTTTTAAAGACATCTTGTTTACACATGATCTACTGGTCAAACGTTTATGTTTCACACTTAATTCATTTTGGTATAACAAAGTGTTGTTCTTTACAAACACAAAAATAAAACCAACATTTTGACCGACTGTGACAGAGTCGCTTTAAACTTAGAATGGCCAGTGATATGAATTAAAACCTGATGGTTATTTCTTGTCTCTACCACGGATTGTCTGCCTGTACTGATTAGGATTATTGATTAAATACAATATATTACTGGATGAAGGATTTCATTAGGTTTCCTTCTCAACGAAATTACTATTTTTTTTTTTCCTTTTCGCCTACAGCGCGTTTAATTAAACCCTAAATTGAATGAAATAGTTTGAGATAAATAAAAAGTCTAATAAATTGTATGAAACCATTCAGAAATTAATATAAACATTATTATTATTGTATTATAATTGTTATTATTATTATTATTATTATTATTATTATTTCTCCATGCTCTTCTCTTTCTTATTTTCTTTTTCTCCTCCTCTCTCGCCATCTTCTTTTTCATCTATTTTTACTACCATTACGACCATCCCTGCCAATGTATAGCGAGACAAGAAACTACTTTTATATTTTATCATCTTTTATCATTATTTATAAACAATAAAACGCTGACATCATAACAGAACTACTTCCACGCTTCTGCATCATATTACGAAAGTAAATATACAAAACTTTCATTAGAAATCAACGAGCACTTAATGCATCAATACTTCACATTAACAGCCTTTACTCACCCGCTATCGGTAAGCCGAAAATCTCAGAGACTATCCAGATATCCATCTTTGGAAACTAAATTGACGTTCCTGTGTTGTCATATTTTCACCGCGTATTAAACTCCAAAAACGATCGGTATCACTTCACACTTTAAGCCTAAATTTTGTTAATTTATCACACATAACATAAAGTCAGTTCTATAAATACACGTTAGAAGATTCTCTTTCCAAAACCTTCCAAATAAAATCAATATTATAAAGAAATTAAAAACACATGTGAGGAAAAGTTCACGAACTCATACACGCATTCACTCTCATACACATTGGGAAATATCGATAAATCCTACTGATTTACCGACAGAATATTCAAGTGTAAACATACCAAACATTAAGTAGGAGCCTCAATTCAGATTCAAATTATTTGATCCAGATTGAATAGACGCTCAGGAAAATTGAATAGACATTCAACATAATACGCATCTACTTGTGTGCAGTCGAGGCTTCGTTTTATATTGACTTGTTATAAAAAATAGGACTCTATTGGCGAGAATGTAGACGTGAAAATAAACAGAATAAATTGGCAGTTGATGGGGGTGGAATTGTAAAAGAAAAGTTATGACCAATTTACTACTGGCGTTTGAATCCCCAGTTTGTTATATTTATAGATAACCAGTATAAAATCATAGTTATTTAGATAACAACTATATGCAAAGATAACCAAAAAAAGGCGCTCCTAAAGACTTAGCAGACAAAATTGCAAATATTAATCAAACAGTTCCCACTGGGAGCTGGCTGGTGTACATTCATTCTATTTGCATAATCCTGATGAATTCGTCTTTCGCAATAAGAGTTAAATTTTAATTATGGAGAACTTAACAAATTTATCTAATGAATGATATATGCATGCGCTGAAAGAAAAATATTTCCGTAATAGATGGGCTAGGTAAACAAAATCACAATCGCGTTTTTGATTTGACATCCTATTTATAAACATATGCGGTCTGTGGTTATTTGGCTCTAAGTGAGCATGTATTCCCCATTTGTCTGTGATTGTAGTCATAATATGTTTTTTGAATTAAAAAGTTGTAGAATATGATATTTTGGCCTCCTATTTTATTAACAAATATAACAAAAGGTCAACGTTAACTTTATTTCGCTTGCTTCTAGCATATATAAAATATTTACTGTGACAGCACGCCATTGACACCTCACATAACAGCACACCATATTTTTGTCTTTGGTCTCCAAATCTAGCTTTTCAAATAATAATTGATTTGAAATAGAAATTTTGTCCCCATATTTTTATATTTTCTATAAATTGATAATTTGTCCCTGTTGCTTTACCTGACCTTTTTAATTATTTCTCACCTGTCTTCGACGTGTATATCGGTCATTTATCTGTGGTGTATTGGTTGTGATAGGACAATGCATGTTAACTAGGGTACGCGGGTTTTTTTTTTTATCTAAAGAAACAAATGATAAAAATGTAGGTCGAATTCCAACTGGGTTTTCACGGCAAACGTACGCATAAGGCTACTTTTTAGTGCGTCCAATTGTTTTGTAAATTTCTTTAAGACCTTTATTTTTATGGCCACCTTTTCATGAAAGTCATCATATGTTTGGCGGATTCGAACTCATGCGGTGAGCGACTTAAAACAACAAAGAGGTTTAAAGAATAAAAAAAAAGAAAAACAGAGTGAGCGTAAAGGGTGTTAAGGAGACAAAATGAATGTACACAGGACTGAATGAGTAGATATCCCCATGCAAATCAATAAATCTTTAGATATGAAGAGGTTTCAAATGATATTGATCTGTAGGAAATAGATATAATGAAAATGAAAGGGGTCGGTGTAAAGGTATTGGGGTATTAGTTTGAGAGAAAAAAGATCATGTCGCAAATTTTGTTTGTTTGTTTTTGGTTGAAGCTAACTACCAACCAAACATTCCAGTCAACAGAAGACGGTATTGACTTAATCATATTATATGATGCTGGTTTTACAAACATATCAATCTTATACTAATAATTACCTCAGTGACTTACCGAGTGGGTTTGAGTCCCGGTCGGGGAGTGAACTTTCATAAGGGAGGTTTTCCAGCTAACATGCGAGGCACCGGCGGTTCTGCCCACACATAAACTTATCATACTACGTATACTGATTTCACTTAATATCAGGCTAACGCCCTATGACATAATGCAGGACTGCGCACTAACATTGTCTTCATGCTAAGCTACCAACTTGGATAAACGTTATTTTATTTAAAATGTACATTTATTTGTTTTAATGTCACAGAAACATAACACAATCCACATTTTAGACACGATGTTCATGAAAGCACACACGCGCACGCACGCACGCAATTTTATGATATACCGTCAAATTAGCTGGAAAAAAACTGGATACTGCTAAATCTGTGTGATGTTACAATCATTCTCTGTTGATGAGGTATCCGAAAGTTTGCCTATATCAAATACATGTAACATTGCCTTACCTCTGTTTGGGGGAATTTAAGCATTGTTGTTTGTTTTGTGTTTTTTGTTGTTGTTGTTTTGTATCAAGGACAATGTATGTATGTGCACGTCTAATGAATAAACTCTGTTCTGTTCTGTTCTGTTTAAGCATTAAGTAATACTTAAGTCTAAGTGAAAAGCGAGTTTGAACTCTACCTTCATTGTTGAACAGAATAAATAGTATATAATTGGGCAGCGTGGCTCAGATAAGAAATACATGTTTGTAATGGCGAGTGGGGTTTTATGCTTTACTTTCCACAAAGACGTAGAACATCAATAAATAAACAACATTTTACGGAATCTTTTTCGGGAAACAATAATCTACTTAGTTGTTTTGACAAGAGTTCCAAGCTGCCTGATATCTCCGTTTAACGATGCTCAAAACACACATTGTTTGTATTATGCCAATTGTTAAATGTTTGAATATAAATATTGAAGTTTATATACATGTTCTCAACCGAATTAATAATATCATTAACATCTTGGCAAGTGTATTATTAAATAATATCACATGACACTTAAAGGAGGGCAAAATTTCCACTCGGCGAACACTTCATCGCAATCTTGAATATACAATTACCGGTGAGAGGGTACACGTAACCTCGGCAAAATACACATGCTGGTGACATCGTCATTGTGAATCGATCGATTAACAAGTGATTTTATTGATTTTAACAATTGAGGTATTTACACTTAAATGTACGACACGATAGGGTACAATTGTCGAAAGCCAGCAATCAAAGTAAATATTTAAGTGTAGTGTTGCAAAAAGAACCTATTGTGTGACTGTTTACATTGGCCGAACACAGCATCTTGAATGGAAATATTTACAATGAGTTAGAACGACAATCAAATATGTGTAAACACAGTTTACATACACTTTACGTCTTGTTGAACTGAAATCTTTTGTGTTCAGAAAAAAAAAGTCATTTCTGTGTAGGTGATTTTGTACTTAATATTAAAAAACAAACATTTTTCTAACTTCATGTGTTTTTACCCACGATTCAACAATTGAAAATAAACCGTTTGCTTAATCCGTTGTAGTAGTCTTTTTAATAGACCTTGACTATAAGACACTATATTTCTATATGATAAACATAATCGATCGGTGTTTTCTCTGGACTTATTTTTTTATGACTCCATATTTGAAAAACTGCGGATCATTAAAAAATCGAGGGGTGGGGGTGGGGGCGGGTCATACTTAATTAACACAAACAATAAAACAGTCATTCGAACAAATTAAGATTTAGGAGGAAAATTCAAATGCAACACTACTTGTAAATACATGTATAAATAAACCATAGATGGTTTTGAAAAGACCTCATTTCTAGCATTTGTCTAGATCTTCCTTCTATTTTTCTTGTATTTTCTTGACTTAATTAAAATCGGAAAATCTTTTAAGTAGCTGCAAAAATGATTACTGTAAAACCACACATAAAGCAGTTTATTTAACATAACTGCAAACAAGCTGGAATAATGTTATTTACACAAAAAACACACAAACAAAACAAACAAACAAAAACAACAACAACAAAACAATACACGTATATCTAATTAAGCCAAAAGTCGGTACCACTGTCTCTACGTGTAGAGAAAACAGACCAGAAAAAAAACAGACTGAGCTCTGACGCCCTGTCACAGAGCTTATAGAAAACTAACATATTAGGCGGTGTTCACATGTGCACGCGTCTGCACACCCGCGCACGTCATCCGCGCACCTCATCCGCTCAGTCCGTCATCTGTTAAATGTATTAATTATAAGAAATTTCACTTCTACTCTGGCGTACACCAATAAGGATGTCTCTTAGTACGAGGCTATATGAATTGCAGTTTGAACATTTACTTACTTTCGGATATATTTTTTTGGTTGCGATAAGAACACACAAGAAAAGGAAACGTCGCTTTTGGATACGAGATATAATTAAAAAACGAGAACAATTTGGTTTATACCACCATTTAGTGAATGAACTGGAATTATGCGAAGAAGAATTTCCAATGTACTTCAGGTTAACAAAGCAACAATTTGGGTACGTTTTGCATTGTATTGCTGGTGCAATATTGCTAGTATCAATTGTTTCCGCTATTGACACCCAATTATTTTGTGTTATATCGGCGTCTTTGTACTCTGGTAGGCTTGGGTTGCACAAGTAATCTCGTTGACGCACCAATTCTATAATTTTCTCGCTAACTTCATCCGAAATAAGCTTTTGCTTCGAAATGTTGTTGTGTCAATCTGCTATCCGCGTCTGTCCGCACACGTCAAAAAAATCGAGCAGTGAGCGATTCAAAAGTGGACGCGGATGACGTGTGCGGATGGCGGATGGCGTGTGCGTATACATCTGAACACTACTATAAAAAGTAATGAGAGCGTGCTTTTTTTTTTTAAATTTCCGGACGCGGAGGACGTGTGCGGAAGCGGAGGACGTGTGCGGACACATGTACACAGCACCATAGAAACAGCCAGGAAAAGTTTACTTAATCAAAATCAAGGGTACAGAATTTTGTTCATTACATGAGTGACGTCATAGCTTTATTAGCATGTGTTGAAATTAACACGGGTGTATGCTGGAATACACTCATAACTGAATTTCTCTTTCTCGCAGTGCCAAATCTTTGTGGATTTTCTCTATGTTATGCAAGCTGTTTGCGCTTTGTGAGAAACTTGCACGGTCGGCATATTTGATTTTCTCTATGTCAAAACACATATGAGCGATTATTATATTTTCGGTTGTCAAAGCTCTCTTAGACTTTTCTTTTCAAAATAGCATAAAGCCTTTTCTCGAGGTAACAATACATCGGTCTTCTTGTTGCAACCCTTTTGAATTATAAAATATTTGCTGCAAACCCCCGATATTGATATATGTCTTAGCTTTACATCACCGAAAGTAAAGTTAGCACAATAAAAAATATATTCAAAGTTATCAATTTTAACACCGATAATTTAGTAAGAGTTCACTTATATCTAACAGGTCATATTTTTGTAGTCTGGAGCTAACATAATTATGTTGGCTCCGACGTGTTAAAATTACCTAGAAGTTTTTCAAACAGCCCATCTTGAAAATCTATTGATTAAAAGATTATTCGGCATTTCGTTAAATCGACATCAAGTAGCTTGAGAATTTCTTTTAATGGATAAATACGCATACCTTTTTGTAGATTTAACGTTGAGTAAAAAAAAATACGGACTTCAGTAATTCCTTTGCATCAGCATCATATTTTTGCGCTAAAAAGGCAAGAAACGCGCCATGGAGAAAACATTGATAGGTAATATGTAATACCAAGCTTTAATCTACTTTGAAGTATCTGCTCGTAAAGCTGTCTTGAGAGTTAATCCTCCAGTCATTGTGGTGTATTCGTCTTCCACGTATATGGCAGTTGCAGCTGGAAGGCCATACATTTATGACTGACTAACCCTTGCAGGTAGCCTACCTATTTTCAGACCTGGGTAGATGGGAACAATTCTAGGGAACTGTCATGCTCGAGAGACTTAGCGTTGACCTGCCAGGGGTTCGTTAGATATTCATGCCTTGTGTCAAAACATATTCATTATTCATCACCAAACTTGTGCTCTATTTATTCTACCAGCTGAATTATAAAAAAATGTATTTAAAGTAATAATAATAGATCTATACGATTAATAACAAATGTGCAGTATTTTTTACTTAGCTGTTCTTGTAGCCAAAGTCCCTTGAAACCACATAGTAGGTGCAAAGCCGAATCATCAAAACCTAATTAACCACGGATGTGTTGGGTATCGAGTCAAAAGATACAGGTTCTCGGGACCACTTAATTGAGTCTCATTCTATACTGTTCTCCTCGTCCGACAGTGACGAAAAAGCTAATGCAATTGTACGGGGAAAGCCAAGCAAAGAGCCCGAAGGGCGCTTTGCGGGCTTTGACCGCCTATAGGTAATGCGTATGGAGCGTGTGGGTAATGGGATATGTTCAATTTCAAAAATGAAAATATATACCCGTCCGACCAAATTGAAAGTTCCCCCTGTATGGCGCCATCTTGAATTTCGGTGCAACCATACAAATTACCAGCGAGTGAGAATCACAATAACAATAGTCTTGATGCAAGAAGTGTTTTGGAGCATAATTTCTTCATAGAAAATTTAACGAGTTAAAACAACACTGTGTGGTAAGTCTTTTTTTTAATTAATGGGTAAGGAATCACATGCGATGATTGTTAATGCAGAAATACAAAAATCAGAATTGAAGTTTAGCAGCTATTTCCTCTGACTGATGAAAGTGTAAAGAGCGGTTCTGAGCGGGCCCTGTATGAAGTAATACAACTATTACGGTTCCATATTTTTTCTCTATTTGAAGACCAAATCAATAAAAGTAGACCAAACAGTGATGAAATATTGATTTAACTTAATGATATAAATAAAGGTCGTCATATAAAAATAAATAAAACTTCAGTTTAAGTTACGTTGATTACGAATCAATTTGAGTACGAATTTAGTAGTTAAATTCCAACTGGTTCCCCAGTTTTTTGTACGAATATACGCGTTTTGTTTTACACTGGGAAACCAGGCAAGTTAATTGACCAATCGGTAATTTCCGTACACTGCGTCGTCTGCAGCTAGCGTAAAGCGATTATCCAGTTTGCACTTAATTTTATTTAGTAATCACTTATGAAATTACTTAACGATCTAATTTCCAAAGTCGAAAATATCATGTAGGCCAGAATGGCAATCGGAACTCCTCTGGTAATTCCGTCCGGGACAATAATCCTGAATTATCCGAAGTGTTTCGATTGCCAGAGAGACGCGTCAATCGGAACACCTCGGAAAATTATCGAGGACGGAATTAACCGAGGAGTTCCGATCGGCTCATGACAAGCGTTAAAAGCGTTTATAATCTCCGATTTGCACTTTCGTCTGCAAGCGAGATAACCGCAATAGGGGATATTGGTATTACGGCGGAGGTTACAAGCCTTTTCATTACAAGCAGGGGAAATAAGGGTATTACGGCCAATTATTATTGCGCTCCTTTTTTATTTGGTTAAACATCTGTTAACATTTTTAAAGCAATCTTTGCCATTTTATGTGGAAAAAATAAGTCCTGTAGAATTTTCAGCAAACTTAACCTGTTTTGTTGTTGTTTTTTTTCATAAAAAAATTAGAAATGGGTGATATATATTTTGACAAACATTTCACTTTGGTGTGTTTCATTCCTTAATTCAATTAATTATGCCAAATGCAAATAATATACATTTTTAAATAGCTATTTGCCATTTTGTGTGGAAAAAAATTACTGTAGAATTTTCAGCAAACTTAACTTGTTTTGTTTTTTCCATTAACAATTTGGAAATGGGTGGTATATCTTTTGAAAAACAGTTTACTTTGGTGTGTTTCACTCTTTAATGCAATTATGCCAAATGCGATATTAGACGAGCACAGCTATACATTAAATCCAGTAGCAGTTACAAAAACTGTGGAATCTGATCATGATTATTGTTTGAACCAGTCAGAAAGACAAAGGAAATTGAAACAATATGTTTCATTTGACCACACATACAACTGTAATATCTCCAGAAGTACAGAAAAATTAAAAAATTTGTCTAAAGGTCCCAAACATAACATAACAAAACAATCTAAAAAGAAATCCATTAAAGAGATTCTTCCACAAAACAAACAATGTTCAAAGGCAAAACTCTCTGTTGCAAAAGTTGTTAAAACAGACAAGTCTAATTCTAACCAACCTAAAAACAAATTTTCAGGTAAATCAGACATTTCAAAAACAAAAATCTCTGCTACTGAAACTGAGAACATAAGCCATGCTGAAACTGACACAAAGTCGTGTCTTTTTGATCTGGACACTTACCATGAATTTCAAAGTTTGGTTCAAATTGAAGGGAACATATACAGACTGATCGATGTCACAGGTGATGGGAACTGCTTTTTTAATTGCATAAGCCTTGTTTTAGAAGGTAATCCATCAAATGGTTCTCACTACAGAAGATTGATCTGCAGCTATATTTTAGAAAACTGGGACACATGGAGGGATTTGGTAGCCCTATTTCATGATGTGCGTACAAGCAGTCCACCTCTGTATTGGCATCATATGCTTAATAACAATGGATGGGCTACAGCTTGTGAACTGAGAGTGGCAAGTGAACTACTAAATGTTAATATCACAACATTCATTAAAGGCTCAGCTTTCGACAAGGAAGAAAGGCAATTTTGTACACGTTACTATACAGAGTCAATTAAAGCTACAGATTCACATGATGAAATTCACCTCCATTTAGAAAATTCACATTTCACAGTACTTCATCCAACTCATGCTCCAGCTTTAAATGAACCAGTGCCATCAAGTAAAAAAGAAAAACATTCCGCAAAAGAGACAAAAGAACAAACCTTACCTAATAAAAGGTCTTCAACTGAATGCCCTAAAAACTTACATGCAGCTCCTAGAAAAAGAGCAAAAACATTGTATAATTCCATTTCACAATCATATGAAGACCTAGAGACAATTAAAAATCTAGATGTTATTGAGGCTGATACATTTCAAATCTGTAGAAAGTTGGGTATTAGATATCATTCAGCTTGTGACCATGAAACAAGCCAAGAAAAAAAGGCAAGGCAAAAAAGCAACAAAAATAACATATTGTCGGCACAAAAGCAGATTTGCATGGACATAGATGATATACCTGCCCCACCTCCTTTTACAAATGACAGTCAATTCAATACAGTTATGGACTGTATAAGGGCATTCGAACTAAAACAAATGTCCTACAAATTTAGCCATTGTGAAGTTTGTCATGAAACAAGGTTAGAAATGAAACTGAAATGTGAAAATATCTGTTTGAGATGTCATAGTGACAAAAATCAAGTTAAAATGTTTTCTGCAGAAAACAATATGGACCCTTTGGCTGTACCAGATGAGCTTTCAAATTTAACTCTTGTAGAGCAACAGCTGATTTGTCGGATAGCACCACTTATTCACATTCACATGTTGAAGCACGGAGGAATAGCAGCAAATGGACACTGTGTTGCATTTCCTCAAAATGTCAGTGAGCCTGCAAGAATACTTCCCAATCTGCCTGAACAAATCAAAATAATCAGAGTTCGTAAAAAGGGTTCAAATGACACCTTAAAAGAATTTAATGTCAGAAGGGCGTCAGTTCAAAATGCACTTACTTGGCTGAAGCAAAACAATCCTGCCTATTCTGATATAACCATTAGTCATGAAAGACTCTGCATGTTACCAGAAAATGCCCCTTTAAATATGGAAACAGTTGAAACAAATGAAAATCAAAATCGCAAAGATGTGGGCCCTGCACCACTGCAAGTAGATCCAGGAGATGTCGATTCTTCATCAGATTCATGTCTTCCATTGCCTGACAAACCAACAGACATCAGAGCACAAATTCAGCAAGTTGTCAAAGATGCTGTTGGACCTCAGCATGGTCCAGTTACTGAAGGACGCAAGTATATATGTATTCCCTGGCCAACACAAAACAATGTTCCGCTATCAGAGTTTACAACCAAGTATTTTTTTACATTGGCTTTTCCATGTCTATTCCCATTCGGGTTAGGGGATTTTCGCATAAACAGACCAAGAACTTGCACATCTATGGCTGATTGGGCAGAGCATCTGATGTGGTATGATGACAGTCGCTTTGCTTCACACCAATATTTTAAATTTATTGTACACAATATCATAACACGCAAAAGAACATTAGAGCAAAGCACATACATTGTGAAGCAACAACTTGGTGAAAATCCAATATCAATTGATGAACTTAAAGAAAAAATAACAAATGGTGATGACTCAATAGCCAAGAAAATACTGTATTTTGGTGCCTGTTTGCGCGGGACATCACAATACTGGGCACAGAGAAATAAGGAATTGAGATCCCTAATTCAGTACAATATTAATGAGGGTAAGGGCCTTCCTTCTTTCTTCACAACTGGAAGTTGCGCAGAATATCATTTTAAAGCTCTCAAGCGTCTGCTAGAGCAGTACACTCTTTTAACAACAGGGAAAGTGATCGACTTCAGTGACCGCAACACTCTGTTTCTTGTTCTCCAAAGAAATACCCACATTGTCTCTCAGTACTTTGACCTAAGAACACAGGCCTACTTCAATATGGTAATGGGTCCAGCTTTTGGAGTGGATAGTTATTGGTACAGACAAGAGTTTGCAAAGTCCAGAGGAATGGTTCACTGGCATGGCCTTTGCTGGAGAGCAGATCGTGAACCACATAACTTGATACATAAAGCCATTCAAAATGGACTCAGCGAGGAAAACATTGCAGAAGAGTTGTCCACCTGGGCCAAATCTTGTTTTGGAATGACTGCTTTGCATCCTGCAGGACAAGACACAAGCGGAAATTCTCGAAAAGACTTGTGGCCACCACCTGAGGGAACAGCACTGGCTCCACCTGAAGACACAAATCCATTATTCAAACTACTAATGGATGTAAGCCAGTCTCAAGAAACTTTACTAGAAGATCACTTACTCTTATCTAACAGAATCAACATTCATAGATGTTCTAACTACTGTTTAAGAAAAAAAGGAAGACAAATGACATGCAGAATGGAGTTTGGCACAGAAGATAAACCTGGCAAAGAACTGAGACAATATCCAGCCATAGTTACTGATAAAAATGGGTCTTTAAGACTAGAAATGAAGAGAGACCATCCCATGCTTGTACAGCATTCCCGATACCATACACAAGGTTGGCGAGCAAATGGCGACATTTCCATTATAGTATCTAAAAGTTCTCCTGACAACCCTTCAATCAATGACATCATTGCTACTGAAAAATATGTATCAGGGTATGCTTGCAAAGGGAATGAACCAACGGGTGCGGTAGTTGAATTGTTCAATGGTATTGTGAACAGTGCAGCAGAAAATGTTGGAAATGACACAAGATCTGTATGCACCAAACTTCTTATGAACACTGTTAAACGTGACATTTCTAGCATGGAGGCAAGTTATGAGCTTTTGTCTCTCCCACTGTATCGTTGCAGTCATCAGTTTCAAACTGTCAGCTTCTCAGGCTCAAGAGTACTCGAGAGATCAGGAAAAACATTTACAAAAAATACACCTCTTGACAAATATCTTGCACGCCCCTTAGACCAGAATTGTTCTTGGTATTCGTTTATTTGTAATCAAGGTATGGTTCCTGTGATCAGTGGCAGCAATATAAGAGCCTCATGGCCGTTAGTTGAGGACTTTTGCAGGTCTATGCTTCTTTTACACTGGCCATCTTGGAGAGAACTTGCAGACATTAAAAGTTCAGACCAAACTTGGGTTCAGGCAATGACAGATTTCTTACAAACAGACAATTGCCCAAATTTTGTTAAGGCAGATGTAGAGCGAGCCAGGCGGCATGAAAGTGAAGAATTTGTAGCAGAAAACCATGAAGAACCAGAAGAAGAAAACACAGAGCGGCCTGCATGGATGGACATTCTTGAGCCCCATAAAGAATTTGACAATAAAGACCAGTTTCAATTTGATGACGGTGGTCCAGATCATGACTGGAGCAGCACCAATGTTACCTATCCAGGGGACTTTGGCAAGCAGTGGCTGGCAAACATTGATAAAAATCAGATAAACAACAATGCACTTATTTCAACACAATCACTTCACAGTTTAAACAAAGACCAAAAATTTGCATTTTCACTCATTCTTGACACTCTCATAAAGTACAAGAACAAGTCTTCATCATTCAAGCCCCTTAGATTAATAGTCTCTGGTACTGCAGGATCTGGAAAATCCTTCCTCATCAAATGCCTCGTTCATACTGTCCAATTACTTTTTAATAATCCAAAAGCAGTCCAAGTAATATGTCCTACTGGAAACAGTGCAAACCTGATTTCTGGGGAAACTATTCATGACTTTCTAAAGGTACCAACAGGTAAGCAAGCCACAAAAGAAATGTCCACACCAGACGGATCCAAAGGAGAAAGCTTACAAGAAAATTGCCAAGACCTTGTGGCACTATTTATTGATGAACGTTCTCTAGTGGGTGCAACAACTCTGGGATGGATGGAAATGCACTGTCGTCATGGATTACGCCAAGAAAGTATTCCTTGGGGTGGTTTACCAGTTGTTGTTTTTCTTGGAGATGATGTGCAGCTACCACCAGTCTGTGATTCTCCAGTTTATTTTTCAACAGCTAGAAATCCTGCATCTATGCATGGCATTTTGGTCTGGAAAGATTTTGACCATGTTGTGGAGCTGCAATCAATAGTTCGCCAAAACCAAGACCAACAACAACTTAAAAATGTACTTCTGTCTCTAAGAGAATACAAAGCAGACAGTAAACAGACTGCCTGGTTGCAACAATTTCAGTGGCACAATCTGCATATCACCCATGGTGAAGAACTGTTAACAGACATGGTTGAAAATGGTTTGTTTGTTTTTCCAACACATGTCTTAGAAAACAACCACAACATGAATAGACTTCTCATACAAAATGAAAAGGCACCTGTCGCAAGAATTGTAGCTGTTAACAATGGTCCACATTCAAAACAAGCTTCATGTGATAAAGCTGGCGGTTTGCTACCAATTCTCTATCTTTGTGTCGGAGCAAAAGTAATGCTAACTTCAAACATCATAGTGCAGTATGGACTATTCAATTGTTCTACTGGGATTGTGAAAGATATTGTATACCTTGGCAACAAATGTCCTGAAAATTCACTCCCTGATGTAGTAATGGTGTCTTTTAGTAGATATACAGGTCCAGCATTTCTCTCAAATGACTGTAAAGTCATTCCAATCATTCCCATTGAAAGAAAAGTAGACTGCTTCTGCCATGGGTGTAAACGCTTACAGATTCCATTGCGCCTTGGGTGGGGAACCACTATACACAAATGTCAAGGTATGACAATTGGTATGGGTGAAACATACAGGTACATAGTGATAGACCCTGGGTCAACATCATTTGAATCTAAAAATCCAGGAGCATTATTTGTCGCACTATCACGGGCAAAGACTGCCGGAGATGAGGTCAACAACCCAGACTTTGCATGGCATCCTGATGTTCTGGTCAATGAGGATCGAATATGCTATGTTGTCAATACACCTACAACAAGAGAACGTGGAAAAGAGATAAACAGGCTTCGAGAACTTGCAACGCTAACAAGACAACAGTTTCATATACTAGACAACAATGACAGTTTTGGGGGCATTCTGGGGATCGTTTTAAATTCAGATTTACAATGGGAAGAATAAAAAAAATCTACAAGTATCATATTGTCCAAATATTTCGGTGTGTGGTATGACAGCTACTACTGAATGGACATATATGAATTCCATGAAAACAGCCAAAAAAGGAAAGAAAAACTGGGTCAGAGCATTACATCAATCATATCAAATTTGGTATTACATTACACAGACATAGTAAAATCACTTTTGTGGGTGATATGACAGTTGATCATAGTTAAAACCTATTTAGATTGTATTGTGGTCAAATGATTTTTTAACTGTTCACAAATAATCATGATCTTTTCACACACACACACACAAAAACATTCAAAACTATTAAACTGACATCGTTTAACTACAAAACAAATACATGTTTCATCCATGTAACTGAATTTGTTTGTTTTATTTGTTTTATAATGATTATGCAATGTTATTTTTGTACTTCACATTTTTTCAGATGAATCATATTATTATTGCTATGGATTCAAGAGGATATGGTTTTGAAAGACACATATCTGGCACTCAAATCACAGGAGCAATGGTACATACTATAGTGATTCCTGGTGGGAAACTAGAAGCCTTAATAGCAGCAGTACATTCTAAACTTAACAGTTTTCACTCAAACTCAAAAATCAATATAGTACTTGCAGGTGGCATATGCAATTTAACAAACAAAGTTATCCATTCCACTGGCACAGAAATCATGTACAAGCATGATAATAATAAAGTACAGACCATCATCAGAAATATTGAACTTTTATATTCGGAAAACAATCATTCAAATATGAAATTCAAACTGGTCCATATACCACCATGTTCTCTTAAAAAATATGAAGAATTCAACATGACAAATGGGAAGTTAATAAGTAGTCAGTATAGTCAAGAGCAAAAAGCAAAAGAACAAAACTGCCTTGAAGAAGATATAAAACTTATTAATAGTCATATATCAGCACTTAATGAGCACTATAAATTATTTTCCACACGCTGGGATAGAGAACTGCTTTCTTGTAAAACCAAGAAAAGAGGAAGAAATGGAAAAATAAAAAAATCTGTAAAAAAAAATAATTACAAACAGCTGTATGATGGTGTTCATGCCAACAGTGAACTGAAGGACAAATGGTATCGCTATTTACTTTTTTCAGTAAAAAAAGACTTAGAAAAAATAACAAAGCACATTCCAAACCAGAATGATTCTCAAAGTTCTGATGATTCCAATGATGATGTTGATGACAGATCATGGGATTTCAAGCGAACTGCTTACTTTGTTTGACTGTCATGACATACCCAATGAAATTTTGTTGTTGTTGTGTTGTTGTTTTTTAAATTCTCAGCTTCCTATCTGTAAGACACTTATATGTTAAATTATTATATCCAAATGAAGTATTTCATGAAGGCTTGTAGCTACTAACAATGATAAACATTGTTTGTGATTTATATGTTGTATGTTGAAAAAATAGCAAAACAATATTATTCATGAAGTTATTTTGTAAAAGTGTCTGAAGCTTAAACTTAGATTTTGTTACATGCATTTTCTATACAGTATATAAATGTTTCTTACATTGTCAGGCTAATTACTCTTAAAGTGACATACTTGACGAGGAAGATACTAAATCCAAAGTCAACATGTGCTCCTTTTAACATTTCCATAAGACCATTTGACATATATAACAACACTTTTCCAACAAGTGATATTATTTTTTTGTTCAAAATTAAAGTTTACATTATTAAACATAAATTTTAAAAATAACTTGGCACCTGGCAAACCTAAATGAAGCGGGTTTTTTGCGGCTGTATCCCAATCATATCTATTGTTTCATGACTCATATTTGCTTGTGTAATTTACCTAAAGCATTTGTTTGCTAACGAACAGCATCTCTTGAAACTCTACCGACCACAGGCTGGTCTAGTCCATTAGTCATAGTATTGTTTTAAAAACAACTTTTTCCTGCTACTTTGATCCAATTAAGTACAATTCAACTATGCAAAAGATATTTAAAGTTATAAACAGAACCTGTTTTACGTCTGTGAAATGTGGAAAATTATGTTACTGTAATATTTTGATAATGGTATTATGGTAAAACACACGTAATGTTTTCACGGCCCACTGTTTAACTTTCCATCAGTATGGTAACTGCCGAAAAGATATTTGGATATGATAGACTTTTGCAACGAAAATGAAAGAAATGAAACAATTCTTAAATTTTTTAAAGAAAAGTTCAAAGAATGAAACTTAAGCTTGACTTGTTTTGTTCATCTTAGAGGCCACTTCGCAAGATCTGTAGGTCAATGGAGCCAATGTTAACATTGCATTCTGGTTTCATTTTCCAGTATATGACTTGAACTAAAAGCCATAATACTTAATACATATTAAATACACATTCATGTAAAATATCAAAATTATAGTCATTAATAATATTGGACTAAAAATTGCACTGGGATTATGTTTCATGCATTTTCTAAACAGTTCATTAATGCTTCTCACAATCTATGGCTATTTGCGGTGGGTGACATGTAAGTCACTAACTGCACCACAAATTTAAAAGTCTTTTTTTAAAGGTTCTATTACAGTTGATGACATGTAAGTCAGTAATTACTCTTAACTGAAAGCCGTAATACCAAATTAAGTACACACTCACATTTAATAACTAAATTTCAATTCATTAATAATATGAGCATTAAAAAGTGCAAATACATGCAAAACCATCAATACTTAATGCTGACTATTGCAAGAAAGTGCAATGCCATCAACACATCTACAAGGTAAATGATTTTTTCCTAATTATGTTTCGTTTAAAATTTTGTCGATTTCTGAAATAATTTTCACTCTGTGTTGATGTTATTCATAATCAATATTTTTATTTTAAACAGATTCTTCTGTCCACCTACTGAGAACTGTTATCTGAAAAAGTGGCCACAAATTAAATAGGTAAGTTTGTTATTTACATTAATATCTTGAACACTACAGCAATAGGCTTTCCCCGTGCCATAGGTAGCACCTATTTTCATATTACTTCCTATCATCCCACGATCTCAAATCCAAAGTGCACACCAAACGCTATTTTATTTTATATATCCATCGCTTAATTGTGTTGTATGTTAGCCGTGTTTACAAACTCATACAGATAATGACGTGTAATTTTCTAAGAAAATGTACGTGCCAAAATGTGACGTCATGATATAAATTTTAAAAAAAGACAAGGGGGTGTATTTTATTCTATACTATTTCCATTTGCTCACACAATGTTGCGCCCTTTATAATTAAAATTGCAGTGCGGTAAATGGATGAACTTCTGTTGTAATGGCGTTGTTCTGAAAACGGGTTTATTTGCATTTTCTTAGAAATTGGTGGAGTGAGACCCTCAGAAAGGGAGACAATCATTGCAGAATACACTTTCATGGAAAACGTGTCGTCTGTTGACATTTTAAAATACATGTCCAGTTTCGCAACGGGTAAACACAGTAAACAGGTGTCATATGAGTTAAAATCTCTCGTTATATCAATAAATAAGGATGGCTACCGATCGTCTGAAGTTTGCCGAGTCTTAGGAAGAATTAATCCGTTATATCAATGTTTTGAGGCGTTTTTCGGCAAGAGGATCAATGGAAAATAAACAACCTAGTAGGCGTGTGAAAATGGTGCATGACTGTGGCCCAGAAAGGTTTTCTCTTATTCTCACCTACTTGAAATTTCTGCACACTTTAATTGTGCCAATATTGAACGATGTTCCATAGACATGAACAACTCAGAGAATTTTCATTTGTTGGGGCATAACAGTGTTGGGATTCTAGCTTTCATGGTTGGGAATATGAACACTCAAAAGTATGTTTAAACACTTAACCAGAATTTGTGGCCTTCCATTGGCCAATGTGACGATTCTTGGATTTTACATGCAGCTTCTTGAAAGAAGACCACAACATGCCCATCTTATTTTGGCCGGCACAATCCCCAGATCTTAGTCCAATAGAAATTTTCTGTTTACTTTTGAAAAACAACATAAAATCCAAGAAACATTGTATATACAATATTGATTACATAAAGAAACACCTGCTGGCTGGCTGCTTGGAATAACATTCACAGTACATTCAGAGACTTTATTCCACTTTGCCTTGGTAAGTGAGGCAAGTACTTAGCCAGAAAGCCAGCATGACAGAATACTTGTCCATGATGTCAACAGAAACTGTAAGTTAACTTTGATGCTTTTTGTTTGACACATGTTTCAAAGTGACAGAGATTGAACAATTTCTCTCATTTCGTTTAAACCTATTTATTTATAATCTATTGGGAAACAAGTTTTTTTTTACTTATATTAATCCCTCTCAACTGCCCACTTCCTGGGTAGAACCAGTACTCAGGTACTGAGTACCTGGAGCAATGTGCAGTAAATAGTCTTGCTTAAGGACTAATATCACATGGTCAGTTTCGGAGTTCGCAACCGATACCCTCTTATACGGTGTCCAACGTCTTAACCACTAGCACTTGGACCCCCAAAGTTCACCCATTTAAGGCATGGCACTATAAATAATTATTTAAATATAAAATTGCTTTGACATAACAGTTTTACGATGTTTGAGCTTCCAAGTGCTACATGGAATTTAAAAAAAAACAGTCCTACCTGATGCACATGACAGGTTAATCATACTGATGGATGGTAAGGCAATGTTATCGTCTGTTTTCAATGTTGATGTTATTATGCTAGCCTTATAAAATCTTATTCGAGGTGACATAGGATGACATTTTATTGTTATATTTTCCTTTACCCCTTTTTATCCTAAAAGAGTGGAACTGCCTGGTGTCAGGACAATGTTATTGTGTGTGACTCATTGTTAGGTATTCCCAGGATGTTTTTTAAGTGGCACCTTTTTGGGTATTCTAAGTAATATGGCACCTTTTGGGGTATTCTCAGTAATATGGCACCTTTTGGGGTATTCTCTGTATTATGGGACTTAATATGACACATTTTGGGGTATTCTCTGTATGATGTGACTTAATATGGCACCTTTTGGGGTATTCTCTGTATTATGTGTCTTAATATGGCACCTTTTTGGTTGTTCTCTTTATTATGTGACTTAATATGGCACCTTTTGGGTTATTCTCTGTATTATGTGACTTAATATGGCACCTTGTCTGGTATTATTGGGATTGTGTGACTGGATGTTGCACCTTTTTGGGTATTCTGATGTTCTTGCGATTAATTGACTGGATGTTACACTTTGTTTTCACAGATTTATATGACTAGATGTAAATCTTGTATGTTTGTCACAAAGGCATCTGGCTCTTTTTCAGGTAAATGGAACAAATAATGGCCTTTTTTGCTTAGTTTCAAATCTGGTTGCATAAATTCAATGATTTGGTTGTATTTATTTCATATTTAATGAAAATATAAATAATGGTTAAAATGTATTTTATATTACCATGTGTTATTTGACTAAATATTTATTAATTTGTCAAAAATGTCAAACTTTAAAGTTTTAACATTTTTGACAAAAATGTACTAATAACCAAGTCATGACAAGCAACAAAAAGCAATGTATTTTTTACAATATCAATGCAGTTAATATGAAATAAAAATACCTTAATAATACAATGTATCCAAACAGATTTGAAACTAAGCTCAAAAATATAATGGCTGTTATTTTGTACAGTTATCTGAAAAAGAACCATCTCTTTATTCTTGTTCTTGAACTCCGCGATTGACTTATCATTGTCCAGTTCACTCAATCTACCACAGACATATGATCTGTGCCAATATTGTTTTTCAAATCTACAAAGTAGCAGAACTTTATGTTAGCTGGAAAATTATTTGATTGTTATTGTTTTCTATTTACTTTCATCCACAGATAAATTATTTCAATGCAAGGTAAGTTTTCATTGTTTATTTAAAGTAAGAGAGTAAAATAAAATTAACACTATTACTATAAACTTTACCTTGCTTGGCCCTGTAACCAAGACTGGTAAACACAAAGATAAATATAGACTAGTCTGCATTATTACTTATTAGTGCATTATCATTTCCACATTGCTGCAATGAAATATTAAATTTTATTGAAGGGGATGTTAATTTTTATGGGATAAACTAGGCTTATTGTCTGAGGGGAATGGGACCTGTAAACAGCCTTTTCTATATATTTGTTAAAAATCCTGTGAGTCAAATTTTGTCACAGAAAAATATGTTTTCTCATCAGTTGAAATTTATATTTTCTAAACATAGATTGATAGTGCAATCATATTGTGTCAGACAGGATATTTCATGACCTGCTCTATCTTTTCATTTAAGTTAAAGCAAGTGTAAAATAAAATATACAGAATTGAAAAGTAACACATCTGCTGTCCTGTATATTTTAATATCGACATTTGTGCCAAATTTTAAGAAAATTCTCCATCCAGTTTTGAATTTATAGATATTGTTTTCTCCTTAAATTGGTATTAAAAGTATCACTTTGTTAGAAATAAGAAAACTCCAACTATAATGTTATGTCCTCTTTGTTGTAGTTTTATCATTTGGAAATAAATAACAGCATCAGACGACCCAACCAAACTTGTTACTTGTTTGGTTTGACTCATGCTATCCCAAATATACAATTAATAGTTTACAAACCCAACACATTTAAGATAATTTCTCTTTTTTTTCCTGCTTACATTTCTTTATTAAAAGAAGTCACCGAACCCTTGACAGTCTTGTGTAAGAGTTACCCAAAATGTTCTATAAAGTATTTTAGTTGATACTGCAAAACATTACATAATTTAACCACAAGGTTTTGATTTTTTTAGACTTTAAATATACAAGGTAATGCATTTGTAATCAAATTTAGCATAAATCATACAATAAAAATTCATTTACAAAATAAAAATTAAAAAAAAACATTTGTTTCCATCTTAATCTGGTAGCCTGATGCAGAAATAATCAAAGTGGAAAAGTAGGAAAAATGCATGCCCATGCCAAGATTCAAACCCTCAACCCCAAGTTTTGAAGCTTTATAACCCTAATTTTAATACCCTGAAGGCATTGAAAATTGGAATGTGACCTTAAATGGCTACATACTGTGATCACAGTGGGAGGTCAATGGGTTGTGGGAAGGAAGTTGGTGGGTCTAGCTGGCTGGACACAGTCTCAGACAGTGATATCAGGAAAGGGGAGGGGATTAGATTAGAACGTTATTGACCAATGGCAGGGCAATAAGCCCATGTGCATCATGTGTGACTAATTGTTTTATAACTTATTACCATGTGACATATTTGTATATATAAAAAAAACTATTCAAATGTCCAGTTGTGATTCCACGGCATGGTGCTGTCTTTGGGGAACTGGTGAGGACCACTAAAGAATATGTAATCAGCATTGCATTTGCTCTACCTCAAGTAATGGTTGAAATCGTCTTATTTTGAAGCAAGATCTTACATACAGTTCTTGAATGGTGTATTTGCAAATGTCTGATACCATCTTTTGCCCTTTCCTGTTCTTCACCAAAACATGTGCGTCTGCATATTAGAAGCTAAAAAGAGTCAGGTTTGGTTAGAAGGTCAGAAGAATTTGGTCAGAAGGTAGAGTGACGGCACATGTTTTTTTTAATTCCCTATACCCAGACCCGTGGAAGCCATTTGCAATGCGATGGAAGCTTTCTTCTCATAGTTAAGTTCTTTAGCGTAGTGCACGGTGTAGATAAAACCGAACTTTACCGAACTGGTCATTTGCCGAAACGTTCGGTTAAAAGAGCGGGTGTGATTTGTTTCCCAATCTCCTCACAGCGATTACGTCACGCGTTGCTACTTAAATCTCTGCCCCCAGCAAGGATCACGTGACGATAGAGTATCACGTGAAGTAAACATGGCGGCCTCCATAAACTTTAAAATTTGACTTTCATAATTTCATATTTTTTCATATTTTAAGTTACTTTTCATTTTTAATATGATAAATTAACATTTTAAAGGAAAGATACTATATTTTGAGGAGATAAGTCCAGAAAAAAAAAAACAACAAAAAAAAAACTATCCGCCTGCATTTGGGCGAAAAAACTTGCTGGTGGCAGTGATATAATGTACTGTCAAGGGAAGTAATCACTGCGGGGAGTTTGATTTGTTTCCCTGTTCATTCTTTACGGTATCTTAAACAGTGAAGGCAACTTAATGTAATAATCATTTTCTTCAGTTTGCGAAAAGATGTTTTAAACGACGGGCAAACAAACAACTGGACTGAATTTTCAGAAAAATAGATTTCAAGGGACATAACCCTTACTCTGTGATGTAACTCGACACATCAGAGTTGTGTCCCGTGCGATTATTTCTCTACTGTCTGTATAAAAACTCGGCATATTGTGGGATCATTAACACATGATGAAGTCGAATTAAGGTCTACGAGTTCTTTTTATGTAAAGTAGTAAAAACAGATCATTGATGCGCATGCCACATGGAACTGCAAGGTTAGCATTTAACATTTAACAATTTTAGCAATCATTTTATCCAGCAACTATTTCGTATTATTCAACGCATATTGATCATTTAAAAAATCACTTTTCTAAAAATATTTATATATTTTCTGTTTGCAAAATGAAAAAAAAACTTTCAAAATTGAATTGTTCAGAAAATGTCAATTTAACAGGGATGTTTTCTTCAATTGGCATTTAAAGTTATCTCTCTTTCCATTTGAACCGTCAGGATAACAGGAGTTATGTCTCTTTGACCACACACACCGTTTTGCCTTGCCACCAATTCCATTTGTCATTGATCGTTACAGAAATTGCACAAGCAAACAAAGGTTGCTGTTATGTTACAATATCCCGCACTTTTAAATTATTGAAACAAAGTATGTTATTTTCAGATATAGGTGGACAATAGATCACAAATCTTAAAAGTCGTTATGATTCGTACGCTTATAACGACGCCTGTATGTAACAATTAATTAACTGTATAATTTTAACTGTTGGGTGCTTAACTTATGTACATTTGTCTTAAACTCGGACTTTAAATGTTTCTTCTTTTAAAAAATAAGAAATAACGAGACATTAAATAGTATGTTATATGTATTGTCTTAAAATAGCATTGGGTAAATAAACCCAAACATTTCGTTTGATATTTGTCCCAAGATGCTTGAACTATTGACCGTACTAATATTTAACACTTCTCAGCCTGTTGTAAAGACTGGTTTTACAGTGTGTTCTTTCTGAGGTTGCCTTATTTAAAAAGTCACTGATTTCGACATAAAGGAGTGGTATATATATAATAATGTTAACCAATATTGTCTGTGAAGTACATTAATTTTTCCTGATCCTTCCAAATAATAAAGACTCTAATGCATGTATGCACATTGTCTTTACGCAACGTTTAACTACATATCATCACCATCAGCATCATCACTATCAACAGCAGCAGCATCACCATCATTATCACAACCATCATCATCTTTGCATCATGATAATAAAAGTAAATGTAACAATTATACAAATACAATTTGCCGATTTTTGTTGTGGTTCTCACGAAAAATTACCCTTTTGCATTAAGAAGCCTCTTGTCTTAGGATATCATTTTTTGTTCCGTTGGTAGTCCTTGAATACAGGTTTGACTATTATTAAAAACGGTACATTCTTTATTACATACATAGCATATGACCTTATTTTTAAGAAATTTCAATTAACATGTACAGTTAACCTTATTTGTAAGAATTTCTATTGACATACACAGTTCTATTTTTAAGGTGAATGCTAAGCGTTATTTGAACAAAGCGCTGTCTAATCTTCCCTTAGAGAACGGTAATAGTTTATTGTTGTTGTTGTTGTTTTGTGTGTGTGTGTGTTTTGTAGGTTGTTTTGTGTGTGTAATCTTCCATTTGGTGAAAATTGCTCAGTCAGTTTTAGACGGTACAAATCGTAAAATAAATAATTCTAAATATTCGGGGGGGGGGGGGGGGGGGGGGGGGTTGGCGTCTGCAAAACTTTCGTTATGCACAATGGTGACCTCTGCTAAAAATGAATATCGACGTTAGAGCGGATTATCCGGATAATGATATAACACGATACCAAAGTGGTCACATTGTTTTCTTAATTAAATTGTCATTAATTAAATAACTGCAAATTATGAAGCGTAGCTCATAAAGAAATGCATATTTGTGATGACGAGTGGACTGCTATCGTACTTCACTGTTCACATGGATGATTCTTTCAGGTAAAACTATTTGAGAAGTGGGCGTTATTTGAGAAATATAAAGTGATCCAAACTCTCAGATATCACCTTTTGTATTTTACAATTAATACGAGTTGAGACGTTATGACCTCAACTTGCGACATTGAATTCATGCATTTGAAAAGTAGTCCGTCCAGATGTGCGTAGCAGATTTACCCAATATCAGCTTTTTCTATGTTTTTTATATAGACACTACCCTTAAACACAAACTTAGTTGTCCAGTTTTACACAGACCTTTATAATGTTAAGACGTTATAAAACGAAATCGCTACATTAACATCATTAAATAAACTAAGCAATCCCTTTTCAAAGAAATGAACGTTATTTTATTACCAATAGTGTCTGATTTTTGGTCTTCGTTTTACACTCATCATGTTTAGTCATATCATCATGACGGTATGTTAAATCTCACCCTATATAAATCATAAACAAGATCAAACACTCAGATATATAAAATCAAATTTGCCCAAATTTACTATCAACCCGTCTCGTTTTCAGTATTTATGACTCAATACCGATCTTGCCAGCCATCATACCACACCGGTGAGAATAGGGGAAGATATGACAAAATTATGATTCGTATATGACTTCTCATACATTTAAACATTTCAATTATACAAGACCGTAGATCGGTCACTTCTCGCTAAACAGGTAAAATCTTGCTGTTTATAGCTCGGTGTTTTTAAAAATAAGCTTAATTTTGACTTGCGGTGCGCCGGTGGTTATAGTGTCTTCCTCTAACAACAATGCTGGACGTTGCTTAAATGATCATTAATGGCCGCTGCAATGTATTTCAAAAACGCAAACCAAAACAAAACAATAAGCTTAATTTTACTGTTACACTATTCTTTTCATCTTCTCCAATAAATTTTCGTTACTTTTACATATACCGATAGTGTAAGAGAGTGTGTTCCTTCTTCACCACGTAAATTTAGTGCGACCAGATAAATTTTAATTAGATACACTGTGACGAGTCATCTGCGCATGATTCGGATGGCCACTATTGTTCCGACTATGAAGTATCAAGTATGACGTCACTGATTCTACCCGAGCTTGCAGTAATATAACATTTAAATTCTGCGGTTTTTTCTTGTTTGTTGTTGTTTTTGTTTTTTGTTGTTGTTTTTAGTTTTGTGTGTGTTTTTTGTGCTGTTTAACGCTTTTTGTTGTTTCTTTGTTTATAAAAAGAACAACCACAACCGAGTTTTTTTTTAATTATTTCACGTTTAAATATATGTTATAATATGAATTTGATATGCTACGGTAATTGAAATATGTTATAGATAACACGGTGATTATTTCATAAAAAAGGTATGATAACAACTTAATAATAATATGTTGATACAGTAATATGCTATTTTAAAAACGTAATAACAATGGTAATGTTATACAATATAAATAACACAAAAATGCTTTTTTAATTGAAAGTTGTCATTTTCTCTTAATGTAACAGAAAGTTGCAAATTAAGATACAGAAAACGCAGTTACCCACTTCATTTATACTTGATTTATTTATAAGAAAAAAAATGTTGGTGATGATGTTGACGAATTGCGGTACAGTTTGAAACTTAGATAACCTGCTCTAGTAACGCAAATGGTAAACGTCGGTTTCATCAAGGTCCCTGGTTCACACCCGTGCCGAGATATACAAATACCTGAGGTGACTGGGTGTCATATCATTCCAGTTGTTCACGGCATGATATTCGCAGCGAAGGCAGCACTATATCTGCATCCCCTAAATGCTGTATTCGGACTGCTGAAAGTCTTTCCGTAGGACGATCAATCTAACATATGAACAAAAAAAACAACAACAAAGAAAATCAACAAACAATCAATAGCATGTTCACTTATAGAACCTTGAACGTCCTGAGACTTTGTGATCGCCCTCAGTGTTCATCGCTTATGGTTCTGCTTCATTTGAAAGGAATGTTTGCCATTCAAAAGAGGGGTATTAAATTGGTAGTCAAAACCCAATTGACTTTGTGTCTTCGTAAATAAAATATGATAAAACACAGAAAAGCGTCGCTTTGATATTTCCTCTGAAATAATGATGTACGTTTTTATGGCTTTTTATTTGAAGTTAGGGCAATCAGGGGCGTTCGAATGGTCAAGCCGTGAACTTTGATTGACATATTGGACAGTAAGTTGTTTTCTGTTTGGCGTTTAAACCTATAGCCATGTCCACTGTAAACACGAACTGTTTAGACTAAAACGTGTGCATATCCACATCAGCCGTTGAATGTCTTCTGATCAGGACATGCAATGTCCGCAGTCTCCAAGAACATGTCTCCTCCCTGTGGCTGCAGATGTAGATAAATGACTGTGAAATAGAATTGGTTATGAATAAAAGCAACATGAACAGAATTGACGTTGTCATTTAGCTCCTATTTGCATTATGTCACTGCCTATGTTTATGTCTCTAACTATACTAGTGCTAGTATTACACATATTCCAGCGTTAGGTTATATTTATCCTACCATTATCTTGTACATTAGATATATAAAGCCCTGTGTAATAGCATTTATTTATCATCGATCAGTGTAATTAAGATGTCACGCACATTCGAACGGACTGCATTTTAAAGGCATTCCATGCCGCTTGTGAATGTCTTAATGTCATTAAATAATATTTAAGATATTATTTAACCTCTAATGATCATAATAAAATAGTTTTAATTAAATACTCAGTTTAGTGATGTTATGACGTCACACCTGGTGAGGTCAATTTATAATACAAATACACGCCATTTACTTGTCTCAGTTTGTATACATAACACGTAGAAGTGTTAATAAATATAAAAAGGTGTTAGTATAAATTATGTAATTGAGATAACAAGGTGATAGGATGTACCATTGAATTAATCTTTCACCAATGTCCGTTGCGGAGTACAGTAGAAAATGGAATTTAATCAGGTGGTCCTGAGAAATTTAAATCTTTACCTGCTACACAACCCATCTTTGGCTCATTTGATGATACAGTAATGCACCTTCTATAAAGTTTTAACTGATCTTGGCTACAGTGATGCACCTTCTATAAAGTTTTACTGATCTTGGCTACAGTGATGCACCTTCTATAAAGTTTTACTGGTCTTGGCTACAGTGATGACCCTTCTATAAAGTTTTACTGGTCTTGGCTACAGTGATGACCCTTCTATAAAGTTTTACTGATCTTGGATACAGTGATGCACCTTCTATAAAGTTTTATTGATCGTGGCTACAGTGATGCACCTTCTATAAAGTTTTACTGATCTTGGCTACAGAGATGCACCTTCTATAAAGATTAACTGATCTTGGCTACAGTGATGCACCTTCTATAAAGTTTTACTGATCTTGGCTACAGTGATACACCTTCTATAAAGTCTTACTGATCTTGGCTACAGTGATACACCTTCTATAAAGTTTTACTGATCTTGGCTACAGTGATGCACCTTCTTTAAAGTTTTATTGATCTTGGATACAGTGATGCACCTTCTATAAAGTTTTACTGGTCTTGGATACAGTGATGCACCTTCTATAAAGTTTTACTGATCTTGGATACAGTGATGCACCTTCTATAAAGTTTTACTGATCTTGGCTACAGTGATGCACCTTCTATAAAGTTTTACTGATCTTGGCTACAGTGATGCACCCTCCATAAAGTTTTACTGATCTTGGCTACTGTGATGCACCTTCTATAAAGTTTTACTGATCTTGGATACAGTGATGCACCTTCTATAAAGTTTCACTGATCTTGGCTACTGTGATGCACCTTCTATAAAGTTTTAATGATCTTGGATACAGTGATGCACCTTCTATAAAGTTTTAATGATCTTGGCTACTGTGATACACCTTCCATATAAAGTTTTACTGATCTTGGCTACTGTGATGCACCTTCTATAAAGTTTTAATGATCTTGGATACAGTGATGCACCTTCTATAAAGTTTTAATGATCTTGGCTACTGTGATGCACCTTCCATATAAAGTTTTAATGATCTTGGCTACTGTGATGCACCTTCTATAAAGTTTTACTGATCTTGGCTACAAATAAATGAAACTTTATTCACTTTTGGAAGGCTCGAGATTTAAGGAGGACTGGTCACTTTTCATTTATTTTTTTGTTTGGAAACATAACAATCACACGAGAATCCGAGAATTCCATTTTCTGATTTTTTGTTAGTGAATCAAACTATATCTCAACACTTAACCGTGCTTTCGGTACTTCAAGGTGGTATCAAACAGCTTGCCTATATCCAATGCATGTAAAAATATTGTCCTTTTGTTTTGTTGTTGTTGTTGTTTTAGTGGGGATTAAGACATAATTTCTGCAGACATTTATACATAAGTCTTACGAAAGAAGAATTTCAACACTACCTATATTGTTAGTCGGACAAATTGCGAAAATAATGGCATAATGACTTTGCCAGTCTTTAAATCAGTACGATAGTGATCTCTGTTGAAAATAGATATCGACGTCGGAGCAGACGACCCGAATGACAATATAACGTGATTTATCACATGGTGTTCTTAGTTTAAAAAAATATAACAAGCCCTGCAGCGTGGCTCAGATAAGAAATACCTGCTGGCTATGGCGAGTGGAGACTTTTGCTTCCTTGTTCGCAGGTTTAGGGCATCAATGAAGAACATTTTGCAGGATCTTTTCAGCCAACAAAGTTTTTATTTTTATTTTGAAGAGAATCTTTTTACCAAACTGTCGGATGCCACCTTTGAAATGTGGCAGGATAAATAAGAGTATTTTGGCGCTGAAAAAATATAATTCGAGAGGATTGCTAGTAGTATTCTATATTAATACCATTGCTAGGTTCGAAATGGACAAAATGTTTATTTATTTTAGCATCAATCAAATACCAAACAGAACTGCAACTTGTTGTAAATTTAGCATAAATAAACGATTATATTATATTTGGATTAAAAATAAATAAAACACAGTTACTTTAAATAAGACATAAAACCCAGCAGTCAGACTGGTCACAATAGCTCTAGTGGTAGAGCGTCGGCTTGCGGATCGGGAGGTCGCGGGTTCAACCCCTAGCCGGGTTAAATCTTTAAAGTTGGTAGTAGTGGCTTCCCTCCTAACGCTCGGGGCTAAGCTGGCGGCATTACGCTTGACTCGTCAGTGTCTGTATAAGGGACCGGCCGGGTTCAGTCCCAGGGCACCTCATAAGTGCCCCTGTGCTATAATGATAAAAATATCGCTGCACAGTATTGGCAACAATGCCGGCAAACCCCATCCCCAAGCAGTCAAAGGTGTTCATATGTTTGTGACTTATTGTACATCTTCACAACAATACCAAACCAAACGACACTTATGAAATATTTACTAAAAACACACGTTTGATGAAATCCGCCTTTAAAAGAAAGTCGTTCATCATGTCATTCTGATTACCGGTTCGCCTTTTCATCATCGTTGATACAAAGGCTTAAAAGCACTGAGCAAAGAGTCGATAAATCGAATCAATAAAGAAACGACCGTCTTCTACAATTGTGCAACTGTCCTCATAATTTGGGTAAATGTCGAGTTCAAGAAGCACGGGACATTAAATCACCCAATCATTTTCGTCCTTTCAACTTCATCACAACATTTGGCCCACCTCTGTCACCTTCGTCATAAATATGACACACTTGCGCCGTTGTGATATTGTCATTAACATGAGTTTGCAATTGAAGTCGCTTTGAAAACCGCGCGTTTGTATTTTCAAAATGTCTACTTTGGTAATTATTGCAATATTTCTGTAGCAGCTGTTGACAATTTTATTTGCCATCCTTATAAATTATATCACTGTTGATTCCTTTACAAAGATCATGAACAATTTTGAGGGGTGTTAATAATACAGACATGTATCACTCATACCTTGCTTCTATGGCGATTTCTGGTTTCAATTTCTTTTAATACAAACATGCTATCATATTGAAAGCAGCTTTTTATTCACTGTGGCAGTATCTAACCCTTAACAGGTTATTACATGTTGCCGCCAAACTGTTTTCGTGGAGCACATCACAGAACACAGTTTAGTGATAATTTAAAGCACAGACGAAGAACCATATTCAACCTCTGATGAACGGGCTCGCGGATAACCAATCGCAGATAACCAATGTGTATTTTATTCGTCTTTCTGTTACCGACCGGTGATAGAAAAAAGCAATATCCTATATTGCTTTACTAACGGACGATTTCCCGCAACCTTTTAGTCCAAAACGGACGCAAAAGGGTGAGAAAAACAGATCCATAAGGTTGTCTGGTATCACTTTGTTGCAGAGTTGTAGGATAATATTTATTTGACCCAGGGGATAACTTCGCTTATTGGCAAACGTGGCTCATTTTCTGTTTTCCACCGAAGCAAGCATGTTTAATACGTATTTTCCACGCGCATGCGCAATAGTCCAGCGGCGCGTGTAATCGAATGACATCGTGAGATTTATCCGTCGCGGAAGAAGTGCTAGCTATCATGTCAATGGTGTCTCCAGTGACTCTGTGACAAATAAACATAATTATTTCACTGTCATTGGCACACAGGATGGTATCACATCAACAAACAGCCTTCCGCTGCCGCTCCGTCGTGCTGTCACTTCCGATTCTATATGTCTCGCTAAAAGAGACAGACCCATTTGTTAGATTGGCTGCTTCTTGGTTACTTTTGCGGTGCAATGGGGATTCCTTCTAAATTTGTCGAATGTTCGCGGCTGGGTCACCAGAAGACGTTGGAAGATAATGATATTAATGTCTTTCCCTAAGAGCATATTGTTAAACAATCTTTGAACCTTCCATGCTGTTCTTGGCCGTGTTAACTCTTTACGCTCTACTGCCATGAAATTGGACGAGGTTGTGTTAGACTTTCTAGAATGGATTGCGAGTACTGTACATGTTCATAATTTCCACTCTGTTCTTCATTTTGTATACTTTTATAAATTACTTCTAGGCCAAAGACTTACAACTAAGGTAGTATGGAGTAATGTAACTATTTAAAAAGCAATACTAAATATTTACCCCTTACACAAACATGTACCTCTTACACTAATATGTACCCCATACTCAAATATGTACCTCTTACACAAATATGTTTCCCTTACACAAACATGTACCTCTCACGTAGATATATACATCTTGCCCAAAAATGCACCTCTTACACAAACACAAATATGTACCTTTTACACAAATTGAAACTCCTACACAGATATGTACCTCTTACACAGATATGTACCTCATGCACATTCACACATGTATGTATGGCTAATGATTATTAATGCGACAGTAAATTTAACAAATGAAAAACATTGTCATCTTCGACAGGACAAAAGTAAAGTCGTTTAAAACATGACTTGTAACTTTGTATTGAAAAACAATTTACCGGAAAATGGTCAAGTAAATGCTGTTTGATGAATAAGTTAATTATTGGCTCTTTTTCAGATAACTAGAAAAAATAACGGCCATTACATTTTTGTGCTTAGTTTCAAATCTGGTTACATAAATTTGATAACTAAGGCAATTTTCATTTGATATTAACTGCAAAGATGTTATTGAAGGAAGTGCATTTCCTTGTGATGCGTGTCATGAATTTGTCTTTAGTACTTTTTTGTCAAAAATGTTTGAAATTTAAAAATAAATATTTAGTCAAAGAACACATGGTAATATAAAATACACATTAATTATAATTTATATTTTTATTAAATATGAAATAAATGAAACTAAATAATTCAGTTTATGCAACCAGATTTAAAACTAACCAAAAACAGTGATTTCCGTTATTTTTCCATTTATCTGAAATGTGGGATTTACTGTAAAATAAATTAATTATCACAATGCGAGAACAAATCAGCATTTGTTATCAAATGTAACCATTTTGTGTTACTATGCAACACATTTATCTGTACTCATAAAAGTTGAAGCACTTCTAAACAAGCATTTAACAGTTGAGATAATTTTAAATTAAATAAAATTTTCATTCAGTTTCTTCCCTTGTGGCCATATATAACCTTTTGTGTTATTATTCAACGCGTGTATTTATACAATTAATAATTAATTAATTTAAAACGTAACATTTGTTTTATAAATATCAAAGATTTCATTTGAAAAATTCATTTTCCAATAACCCTAGTACCGTGACTCCATAAATACGCGACAATATGTTCGTGTTTGCGAGCAAAGCGACGACTGAATAAAACTTAAGCAATTTTCATATTCACATATTAAAACGACGATGAAGAAACAAAACAGAAAGCCCATTTAGTCTTGCATCATTGCGTTTAGTGGACCATTGAAAGAACGCTGTTTCTTCAACCCGGAACTACCATAGAAAAAATGAATGACTTCCTCTTGTATCTTAAAAGATAGCTCTATCTCAGGAAATAGTGCCGTTCCATCCTCACTGACTCTTCAATGTCGCTTTAACTGTCACGTGGCCATATTCTTCCGCGTCATTTGCCAACGCTCGTCAATTTCCGGCGGATGGTTCCTCGAATGGCACTTCTTTCTATAGTAGACTATATTAATTACCTGCAATCAATGAACCCGCTTGTCGAAGGTTCCGACAAACAATTTAGAATCCGATTGAAGAGCAATGTCAACTTTTACGATGTGTCTTAAACTACCTTCGTTTTCAAATAAGCCACGGGCCGGCTTTTCATGTGTTTTAGTTGTCATTAACGCGGACTTCTTTCCTAATCAACGCGTAACAACCATGCCATCTATCGGTCTATTGTCTGGTTCCTTCATAGTCAGGGGACCGTAAAAACCTCCTGCTATTCACCTTAATATTAATGTCCTAACGACGGGCGCTTCTTACACAGACTCTCTGAGCAGGCATGCAGTATTAGATTTGATGAGAGCTCAGTAGACAATGGGCCAAAGAAACAATCCTTGTGTGGAACGCCGTTTCATGCCGACCGGCTTCAAAGAAACGCCGGCGGTCGACGTTCATCACAATCATCTTTGTTGTCATCATCATCAACAACAGCAGCATCAGCAGCAGGTAGTTCCGTTTGTTTGAGAATGGTACCGATTGGCACGCGGGTGTTGACACGCTATCAAGAGATGGCTAAGAAAAGATTGGTCGCGATGAATTAGTTCTTCTTAATGATATAACGTACGGTAACTTCATGAACACCATCTATTATCAAGGATTTTTTTTATTATTATTATTTGCTTAATGTTGTGTCTTTTCATTAATTTTATTCTTTAGTTGTTAAACTATATGAATGTATGTGCAAGGAAAAGAAAAAGAATACAAATGTATTAAATACGAAAATCAAAAGGCATTTTTTTTGTAAATCGAATTTAGGACTGGCAGTTCATCCGTTGCAAGACTGAGTTTTGTTACTTACTCGTTGTACATTATACATTGCGACCGAAACAATGTTTACATCCAGATTTCAACATAACCAATGTTACAATTTTGACGGGTTTCCACCAGGCCTTATCCGTGACATTGACTTTAAAATGAGCACATTGAGTGGCCATTTGCTATTGTTTTGATTAGTCTTTTATTTATATATGATATTATATTTGTTATCAAGTAGATGGTACGACTTTAAGCGAAAACTGAAAGCTGCTTGTTTCTGTATACATACACACGAGAAGGTGCTAAATACATTAATCCGTGGTTTTCCGATTGCTCTACCATAATTACATAGTTTACGTGGAATCTTTGTCCTGTAGGCATGCTGTAAGATATGTCATTCCGGCGTTGGTAATCTGACTGATAATTCGGACGTCGCATAATCTCTTATTTAGTTATCTGTTTTAATGTTCTGGGACACACAAGCACATTTGGGGCAATAAAAATCTTGTCACAGATACTGCATTAAATCCCCTAATCCGTACACAGATGGGTAGATATGCACTGCAATGAGAACTGTTTGAAGAGCGTTTTCATTTATTGATGAGCAAATCATTGCCGTGTGTGTGCCAAGAGAGAGTTGGAACGGCACAGAGAAGGTCAAGGTCACAGCACACGGAGGGCTAACTGCATTGGGTGTAATGGAGCTGTTATTGTGTATTGCGGTGTTTTGACCAAACCATCACCCTCCCTGTCTACAGACTTCCGCCTTGCAGCAAACCGATTGTCCTTTACAAAACTTAGTGGAGAAACAATCTAAAGCTGTTAGAATGATCATGTTACATTTGAGCAAAACTTAACTTTAGCATGTATTCTTTATGCCTTCGTCTAGAGGTAGTTCCGGGCGCCCGCGGCGTAGTGGTAAAGTCGCAGGTGTAACCTGTCTGACAGCTTAGCCTCCCACTGCGTGGGTTCGAGTTTCGACCGGGGCGATGGACTAAATGTGGGAAGGTCTTCCAGCTGACATGCGGTACGCCAGTATTTCTACCCAGACATTTGTCTGGGGTCTTCCTGCAATAAAACAGGACGTTGTTATAATGATCATGATTGGTCGCTGCGATGTATCTCAAAAACAAGAACAAACCAGAGGCAGTTCATATTTAAATATCTGTGGTAATTCCTACAGGGCGTTTTTCATATTTTCATATTCTAACTTATTTGCTTTGATTTTCATGCAAAGATGACAAGATGCATTGATTAAGACTGAGCAGTATATTGTATAGAATGAGAATACCAGTGAGACTGGCTGATCAGGCGTGCCTAATACATGTTACTGATAAAGCCATGTTATTACTTGGCGTTTTGTTTCTTCTACGAGAAATAATGCAAATGCGTATAGACAAAATTATATCAAAACCATGTTATTTGTATTTTATCGTTTTATTACCGATGTTTTATTGTACATCAATAACTACGACAAATTTATACATATGTTAATACTTTTCGTACATGTTCTGGGTAAAAACAAGTTTCAATAATAATTTTCAATAACATTTTTTTTTTAATTTTACATAAATAATGAAGGACCGCGGGTAATTTTTATTATTGTCGTACATATATGTTACGAGATATTTATTAATTCACAAATTAAATTACAGTGTTGTATATATTTTAAACGTACTAATGTAAAGCAAAATGGTATTTTTTTCTTTGTTTTCTGTTTTCTTTATCTATGTTGGCTTTTTAGTTAAGTGTCTTTATTCTCCAAGCAAGTGATACTGGACTAAGTCCACAAGCAGGCACAGTTTAAAAGAGTACTTAAATAGTTAAATAAGAAAAGGTCGTATCAAAATTTCCACAGATATTTAAATCTTAACTACCTCTAGAAAAAGGCAAATAGGGTAAATGTGACAAAACACAGAGACGAAAAGAAAAACCAATAGTTACCGCACACTAGGGATTTACATAACACACCAGAATGTGTCTGGATATTACAAATAGCAGTAAATGTCAATATAAAACAGTTTATTTCAAAAGAAATAGTAAACTTATACCATTGAACATAACCAAACCTTAACATAACCAAACCTTATTTTTTTACCCATTTTCACAAACCAGGTACATGTTCTTTATCTAGACTCTCCCAAACCTTTGAATATCTGCTGCCACCCGTTTCATCTCAAAACTTTAAAAGCAGTCATTTATTATATTAAAAATTTAATAAAAATGTCAACATTAGGTAGGGATATTGAGATATTGTACCTACTCGTTATTGCATATGATTTGTTTACATTGTTATTCTTTATCTGATCTTTATTGTGGCTTAATAACAAAGGTATATTGTAAAATGACATTAACTGACTGAAATCATTTGTAAAATTTCAAGAGGCATGGTCATCATGGCAATCTTTGCATTTCATTGTTTGTCATAAAAAGTTGGCAATGTATCACGCATGGAAATATTCGTGCAAAAATTTGTCATTATTATTATCATTATAATAATTATTATTTTTTTAATTATTAATTTATTATTGTTGAAATTATTGCTGTTAGAAGAAATTACATCGAACGGCATAATACACGGTAAACTAATAAGAAAGATCATTTTGCGGCCAGTCCTATGTATCTTTCTTAGACAAAAAAAAAATCACATTTGAAAACATCAATAAAACACATCAATCACAACAGCGCAATATTGACGTTGATTAAACCTGCTGCGAGATGGGAAAGAGGCTGCATCTCTCTCCTATTTTTTCCACATTACTCATCCTAAATACCATTAAATGTTATTTCTCTTTCAACCAAATAAAAAATACCTCAACAAGTAGTACAATTAATCATTTAAAATTGGTATAACATTTTCATGCCTGTATTTTGGACAATAAATAATCCTAAATGAAGCGATTAAAATACAAATACATCTCTACTGCGTGTACGAAGAATGAGTCATCAGCCGGGTGTTTAGAAAGATGACAAAAATGATGCAGTGAGAAAATAGACCTATGATCATACACTTTGTCTTAACGTTACCCTTTTCACGCTTTATTTACACTAACACATACCATTTCTTAGTACTTTGCTAACAGCTAGATCCAGTGGTACATACGCGAACTTGTTCTGATATTATCAAGTTCATCCTCTCTCATTCTTATCATATTTTTCATATATGTTTAAATCATTATATTAGATCAGTTTAGTTCCATTATTTTTATAATAACTATTTATTATTCTATAGTTATTTTTATAATAACTATTTATTATTCTCCCTTGTAATCGGCTATTTTTTGTTCATTATTTTCCTTTTTCCGCAAATTAACATGACGTCAACCTATATTTGTAAGTTTCTGTATCAAGACAACGTACTTTTTGCACGTCTAATACGTCTGTTGTTGTGAACAGTAAATAAATTTATAAAACAACACACGGTTGGAGATGGTTGATCCGGCTCTTCACTTTCTCCAAATAAATGGTCAATTCTTGTTTACCAGGTCAATCGTTAAAAGAGATGTCGTTATGTGTTTGTTATCAAAAGCAAATAACTACAGACCAAACATGAAGACCGTATCGATGAAGCATGCAAAATACTAATAGTTGATGAGGCTGATAACGACTAAACAGAAGGCGAAATGATGACAAGAGAAAGCGAGAAAACAGCCAAATGTAGAAAAAAATGCTAAATGGTCGAGTCGCGAATATTAAAATTGACAACCGATGACTTTTTTGTTCAGATCTCACTGATTTGATGTGATCAATATTTATCATAGGTTGACATATCGGGCGGACGCTTGGCTTTGTTTGATCATCCTGTAAGACTAGTGGCTGGCTAATAAAGATCGCATCAGACATTAAAGACATCTGTAATTTCCTAGTTATTCGCCGGTAGTCTTAAGGAATGTTAGACTGGGGTCTCATTAACGATTCAATAGCCCCACTTTAAAACATTTATTTTTTCACGCTTCATTTTTATATTTCATTCACGCGCATGCGCAAATATTTTAGCGGCCATGTTGTTTTTTTATTGTTTTGTCGTTTATTTAGTAAAAAACTGATTTAAATAAACGGAACATGTTTCTATCCTTTCGCATCATTTCATTTATGTAGCCACTTTTCGGTCCATTGCAATACATCCAAGCTGTGTTTACGGTTTGATTAATCGTTTAATTTGTTATACACAGATGACTGCAAAGTTCATTTTGTTATGCTTTGCTTAAGGCATAAATTTAAATGTTTCTTCTTGTTTGAAGGTGAATTATTATATCAACCTTAAAGGTAGTGTTCGACAGTTTGCCTCTATCAAATATATGTAACAATATCTGACCTCTGTTTGGGGTATTTGTGCATAGTTTCTGCAGAAACATCAAACTTTAGTCTAAGTTTTGACTATTGTCAACAGTATCTCAATTTTGTTGCAGTAAAACCCACTTATCAACATTTAAAATATTCATTCTTCTTTTTTAATCTATAAATAAGAACGCTTGGGATTCCTGCTAAAAATAGACATCGACGTCAGAGCGGATGACGTGAATGAGCTCAAACATAACTAGTCACGTGGTTTTCTTAGTTTAAAAATAGCTAACTGTGCAGCGTGGCTCAGATAGAAAATGCAGTTTCGTAATGACAATTGTGTCGTTATGATTCACTTTCCACACGGGTGTAGGACATCAATAAACTGCATTTCTCGGGATCTGTTCAGGTAACAATAATTTAGTGGGTTGTTTAATGAAAACAAATGGTCCAAATTTTCGGATACCACCTTTAATGTTTCACAGCAGACATACAAATTGAAGTTGATTCGTTTATTCCAGACGTCTATGTCGTTTTACCCCGTATATAAGCGAGCAGTTTGGAGAAGCAGTACAATTATACTAATACTTCAGGGAATAATACCGACATTACATGATAGGTATTGCATCTGGTATTGTGAACCGTTTAATGTACAATGTATTCACCTATTTTAGATTGTAGTTTACATTATTTAAACCTAATAGATTTTGGTATTTTTCTATATTTTACTAACATAGTTTAGTTTTTACCTGGTTGTTCTCTATTCACAAAAAAAACTCTTTGAATTCGGCGCCATATGGCCTGTTAAGTGTCGTTGTGCCGTAAAACCCAAATAAATAAATAAACAAATGATCTTACAAAAAATTTTAAAGTTTGACAGATAAATTAATTTTACTTTAATTTTCGATTTTCGTCCATTTATTATGACGGGTAAAAAGCGGTATATATAATTAAAACTATATAAGCTCATTATGAAATAACTTTTAAAAGAAATTCAGTAACAGTAAGGGCTTATCTACTTTAATTCAGTTAATAATATTACATGCTGCATATACAAAGAATTGACAAAAAAATGGGAATTAAATAAATACAATCATCCATTTTGGACATTGATATTCAAGCAATATTTGTTAACCAGTCTCAGAAAAAAAGTACGCTTAAATATAGAAATCAAGATTCAAGTACGCAAAGTAAAAAATAATACACGTGGGTTTAAAGTTCATCGATAAATAACACCACCAATTAGGTGTGGAAGATATGTGATATCTAGAAAAGTAGGGGGAAATCTATAAAAAATGATTGGAAGACATACCTAAAACATTAACGACATCGCTTTCCAAAACTATGTTTAGAACTAAACAAAACTTAGGACATTATATGAGTAACTTGCAATAAAAAAGACAGAAAAAAGAGAAAATATATTAAATATGTGTAAAAAAAGCCATATCATTCTTACCCATTTCTGACCAGTAATAAATATGGAAATATGTTACACTTTTTATACACACAAGAAAATTTATATCATTTTGGCTTTCTACTCGCTTGTGTGAACATTTATACAACCCTTTTGCAGCCTCCCATCACAGGGCTGACTCAGACAGCAACCCCACCCGATGTGTCTTGCGTTCCCTGCAAGATCAAAGAACGCCGACAACAGCAGGCAGACGTGGGGACTGCTGTCCCATTTTAAAACAGAAATCAAACCTTGATGGCTGCCCTCTGTTCATAGTAGGGCCTATTTCTAAAGATCACATCAATGTTTATGTAGCAATATAGATAATTACACCATCAAAAGCAATGGCCGGAGACATGTATGGTCAAAAAAGGCAAATATAGGCTGTTTAGGTGTGTATGAGTGAATATGAGTTTTTTTTTACAAATATTTATTCACTTTTAAATAAAACATACTTTTCCACCTAATAATTAAGTCCAACTAAGTACGGACTTGATTCCCAAGAACTAAAGACACTGAACACGTTTGTAAGAAATATCCACTGAAACAAAACATTTTCCAATAAACTGATGAAGGCTGTCAAAATATTCTAACCACAGGCATTTGATGGCACCCACTAACGAGTCGAAGTAAAGACGATTATGAACTCTAGCATATTGCACATACTATATTGCTATAGACATGACATATCGCGAAAAACATCTCTCTGAATTTTCGTTCTTTCCATTTCTTTAAATAAACCCGATAGTAATCTCTGCTAAAACAGATATCGACGTCAGAGCGGACTACCCGGATGGCGATATATAACTTAAACTTAAAAGTCAGTTGTCACGTGGTTTTCTTAGTTTAAAAAAGAAGCTATTTCTACATCGTGGCTTAGATAGGAAAGACTAGTTTGCAATGATGAGTGGGGATTTATGCTTCACTGTTTAAACAGATCTAGGGCTTCAATTAACAGCATTTTGCAGGACCTTTTCAGGTTACACCGACTTACTTTGGTTTTTAAGAAAATTAAATTGTTCTAAACTGTCGGAGACCACCACGAATCGAATTTATTTCAGTCCGTAAAAAGGCCTTTATATAAATGTTAAGTTTCGGTGTCTATGCATATATATGATGTACAGGTAAATCGGCAGATTGTTAGTAAGAAAATATGTTCTACATTAATGGATTTTTCACTACACAAAAGGCAATTCAGAAAATGATTATTACATTCTTAAAAAAATACCAAAACTGTTTAGTGTTTTCATTTCTTTCAGCTATATCTTGATTACTTTCCTCCTTTTAACACATGCTACTGTCCTGCTTGTTAGAATTTTTTTTAATGACGTCATTACTGTTTTTGGAAATGTGAGGTCACTAATGAAAGATTTTATAACGTCAATCACACGAAGAGCTATTTCAAGTGCATATGTTTTCTTTAGCGGCAAACATGCAGTTAGTTAGAGAGAACAACTTTAAACCCGGGTTAAGCACCCAAGTGGGTCATATTTGCCCAATGAGCGTTCAAAGTCAGTAAGTGTTGTTATTTATTTATTTCGGTAATGTTCAACTGGTGGTTTTTCTTTTTGTGTGTTATGTCTCGTCTCTGTGTTGTTGTCACTTTAACATTTACCCTGTTTGCCTTTGTCTAGAGGTTGTTTAGATTTAAATATCTGTGGTCATTCTTATAGGACATTTTCTTCTTTACCTATTCATAGGTCAGTGTCATTTTACATTTGACTTTCTGAGCACTGTCCGGTTCAAGTTCTAATTTTAGTTTACAGGTTTCGTATTGTTTAAGGAAATAAATGTAGAATGAACGAGACGTCGTATTTGTACCTCCATCTGTGCACATAATATTTTTTAAAGAAGAGGGAGAAGGCTTTGTTGTGGAAACAAGTATTTTCACAAGATTAACAATATGAAATGACCGGCCGCAATAGCTCAGATGGTAGAGCGTCGGCTTGCGGATCGGGAGGTCGTGGGTTCGAACCCCGGCCGGGTCATACCAAAGACTTTAAAGTTGGTAGTAGTGGCTTCCCTCCTAACGCTCGGGGCTACGGGGACAGCATTACACCTGACTCGTCGGTGTCAGTATAATGGACCGGCCGGGTTCAGTCCCTGGGCACCTCATAAGTGCCCCTGTGCTATAATGATAGAAATGTCGCTGCGCAGTATCGGCAAAAATGCCGGCTAATCCCTCCCACAATATGAAATGCAAGTATATACGTGGCTCTTGAGCCCGACTGTGGATTTATTTAAAGGGTACGTACAACCTTATTCAACAGCAAAAGTTCGTTGATATTGATGCCCTTTTAGAGTTAAAGAAAACATAGCAGTGGATGTGCTGTTGCATGGTCAGGTAGATACAGGAATATTTAATAGCAATTTGTGCGTTACCGGCTGGCAAACTGACGTAATGTGTACACATACACATATGTACTTCTTGTTGGGTCATAGAGCAACTTGTTTCCAGAGCCTCACGACTTACTATAGAACAATGAAATACATTTATTTAATCGTGAATTTGATCGTGAATGTTCTTTTTGGTCGCTTACATGTCTAGTGAGTAAAAAAAAGTGTTTCAGTTTTGCTGTATGGAGTTTAAGGATTGGTTTGACTTTTATACCGAGTTGTGCGCCCGAACAAAGGGTCTGGTATATAATGTAATGCTCTTAGGACTTTGTCATACATTCTTAATGAGTTGGCGGCTTTTAACAATAATAAGGAACTATGATAAAGTCATGTGAGCATTGCAGCATATACCAAAATTTGAAAAGGTAAAGGTCAAAGGTGTACAATTGCAAGCCAAGTGTAGATGTAAGAAAAATATATGATGAGTTATTAAACAAAAAGAGCAAACCCATCTTCAGACTGCGTAGGTTCGAGTCCCGGTCAGGGCGAGATCTTTTCTTTGCAGATGCATTTCAATGACTGAGGCGTGCTGGTGCACATTTACCCGAAGTCTTCCTTTACCAATAATAACTTGGAAGCTGGACATCAACTTTTATTGTGTCGCTGCGATGTATTTTAAAGACAAAAAAACAACAACAAATAAATTAAGGTATTGCAAAAGAAAACACATGCCTCACATCACCAAAGCACATGTCATTTTATTCTCGCCATTGTTGTCACTTTTCAATTTCAATCCAATCACCATGGACAAGTTACAAAAGACTTACAAAGCACGTGAATAAAATACGAGCAAGGTGTAAGAACATGTAACAAGCAGATGCAATTGTCAGATTCTTTACGACCCACTGGAGAACCATTAGGTGAATGTTGAGCTTGTGATTAGAAAGTGAAAATAGAATTTTACAAGTCAAAAGCTCATGACAGGTCTGGCATGTAATATATTGATTGTATGTTGACTGCTGGTGTACGCCGAATGTAAAGGGGAGGGGCATCCGTGACAAGGCAATTGGATAATCATCATAAACATCCGGAATCACTCACCGTTTGGGTTCGAGTCTTAGTTGCTAGGCAACGTGATTGTATGGTCTACCGAGATATTTATATGCACACTTCATATTACATTAATATCTCGAGGTCCTCGACGCTACCTTTGTTGGTATACAAAATATACATTAACTAAACAAACAACATTTATAATAAAGATTTATAGATTAAAAGGAGAAGACAATGAAAAATAAGAATATATCATGGAAAGGTATAAGTTTTCTTTGAGCAATTTACGACGATGGTGATGATGATGCAAAAACAATGTTGTTGTTTTTTTGCCGCCACCGCTGGTCTTGCTGACCATTGAAGCCTTTTTTGTTGAATCGATGTTCATTGGTCTCTATTGTTTCACACGAAAACAGGAATTTGTTGATTCATAAGTATAAAGCCACCATATATCATTTACAATAAGCATATTGGCGTCGTCCTTTATAATAAACTAGACCTGTTTATTTAATAACTTACTCTTTCTGTCATCTCATCTTTCCCAGGAAGCTGAAATTGTCCCTAAATATGTAGGGATGACTCAGTGAGGAGATATGTGACAAACACCCCAATCTATGTGAATATATCGATAGATCATGCTTGCTTTCCTATGATTAGAAGCCGCGTCGGCGGACTTCAAAGGCTTATAGATCACAACGTGAAACTAATTGACCGATGATAAGATGATGATGTAAAAAGGTGAACTAAAACGTGTTAAATTGATATGAAAAATGGTGAATTAATTTATCAACAGTTTAAAGAAACGTACCTGGTATGGGAAGCTAAAACGACTTAGATTGTTTGAAAGAGGTTGTTTATATGGGGTATAAATAGTCATTAGGGAGTTAAAGTGTTTAATTTATGATATTGTCACAACGTCAACAATGATGAGTCTTTTCTACTCACATTGATGTTCAAACATTCGCTGTGATCTAGCAATGTAAATCTTTCAATTAGTTTCCAAGTCATGAAGATACATCATTGTGTTAATATAATTTCTTGGAAGATAAAATAAAGAATAAAAAAAATCTATTTTAAATTTCTGTTTTGAGGGTATGCGTCGAGATTGTGTTGTTTATTGGTGACAATATGTCGACTTGCAGTCTCGTGGTTGTAGTTTCATCTCATTATCATTCTGTTTAATTGTTGTTAAACATAAAAATCATGTTATTCCATATTTGTGTGGTAAATGTTGATCAGATAGTTAATAGCGTTTAATTGGCTTGAGACGTCGTCCCTGTCAGTCAAATTTTCTGTTTGAGGACTAAGTATCCAGTGAAGTGATTGTGAAGCCAAATGTGAGTAGAATGCAACTTCATGTAAAGCATACCTCTTAATTTGTACATTATACATGTTAAGCGGTTGTTGTAGATTAGCGAATCATGCAATGTGACATAATCGTTGCAGCAATACAATCGTTTTTTTGGTCAGTTTGGAAAGAAAAAGAGACAATATAAATGATGAGACAATATAAATGATATTTTCTCTTGGAATAACTGCTACACATTCATAAAATAGACATAAAACTGATAAGCTTTAGTTCATAAACTGACTGCTAACTCGATATACCCGCTCAAACCTCAACGCGGTATACCATACATACAACGAGACCAGGAGACAAGCTAAAGGACTAAATGCTAACCATTTTTGTCTGTATCGGGAAATGTCCAGCTTTTTATATACTTTAATGTTATTCCCGCTAAAAAAACTATTTGTTGGAGGTATCTAAGTGGTTAAGGCAGCCCAGTCGGCCCATTTTTCCGACTGACCTTTACACGGCGATAACTGTTGTATTTGTTCTGTTTTGTGTTATGTCTGGTTAAGTTTTTATATTTGTTTGACATATAATTACTGTTGTTATGTGCCTTTTTCAGATTTTAATATATGTAGCAAGGCAGTACTCATAGCAATATCTTATTGGGATAAGGCGTACGTATTTCCTTATTGTTTGTTTGCTGTTTTTTTGTTTTGTTTTTGTTTTTCTGTTGATATTTTTTTGTATTTGCTATTGCTATGAACGACGTCAATAACTACGTTTTAAGACTGCCGATTACAATTTGATAAGTCTAATTAGGCAGTAGTTCTGTGATTTATCGAGCCCGGCTTAGCGAGAGTTAATGGTGACATCAGACAGTATGGACCAAATTATTTTTCTCAAATTGCCAAATAAGTTATTGTTAACTGAAAAGGTCCCGCAAACTGCTGTTCATTGATGTCTTAGATATGTGAAGCATGAATCCCTCTGGTCATTACAAACAGGTATTTCTTAGCTGAGCCAACGGCAAAAATATCTTTTTAAAACTTTGCAGGATAAGAATTAAACAAAACATGCACATTTTAAAATGCATGAAAAATTCTGGTCTCCAAGATCGGGGTTGGTGATTATGAAACGTTTGAGTCTAAGAAAATATCTTCTGGCTGGATTTGTATTAAATGAAACATCTGACCAATCAGATGTTTGAGATTTGTCTCGGGCTCAATCTCAATAAGAATATATGACAAAGTTTTATAATCGTTAGCCCGGGTGGTATTGTTGATTAAAAATGGAATTTGTCAAATTTATAAGTGTCCTGGTATTTTATCAACCACCATCATAATCTCATTGTACCGATATTTAGTGAAGCGACATTGGTATACTTTTTGTCGAGACAAATATGTACAAATTGCCAGATGTACAAAGAAAAATGTTCTGTAAATGAAAGTGTTAATCACGACAATATTATGTTTTTATTAAGAATGTACATTTCCGAAAAAAAACTGTCTCATTCATATTTGTGTCTATAATCTGTAAGGTGCACGTAACAGTGTCTAAATTCCACCAAACCACTGAATAAAAAGTTTACCCTCGCCTTTTACCTTATGGATAAAAAACATGCATATCCGTCCATCATTATATATGAAGGCGGAAATATCCGAGAAGCCCCGATCTGCACAGTCCTGGTGACATCTTTGATTGAGCGATCCAACGACACTCTTCGTCCAAAGGGATTCAAAAGGCCATGTTGACCCGGAAGTTGTTCTGGCCCCTGATTTCAGGGGTCAAGACAGAGGTCAGAACAGGGGCCGTGTCACCAATGACACAGGTCAATTGAACTATCAACAAAATTAGACAAACTATTTTACGACTATGTTGACCACATTGTCTCATGTTTAAGGAAACCGTTTTTAAAGTTTTCCGCCGTGAGAAAAATTAGACTTTGAGATTTAGTAAAGAGGCGTGTTGGGGACGTGTTCCGTTGTAGTATTTAAAATTGCAAATGTCAGACAATGGCAATGTGAAGTTGTCAATGCAAAGAAGAAGAAAGATATATAAAAGAAAAAATGAATTAATGATTTTAAATAAGTAATAACAAGAAATGCGATAAGATAAATATAAAAATATGTCAAAATAAAGTTACCGATAAAAGAAGAAAAAGTTGCATAAGAAGAAGAAAATATATTATAAAATACCGCTAAAAGTCATATTTACAAACATTTACTTAATACAACATACTTCTCAGTGAAGTAACAGATGAAAGAAGAAAAAATGACAACAAGAAAGTAGTGCGTAGAATATGGTAGACAAAAACGGAAGTGTTATTTTAACATTGCTAAGCAGTAACATTAAAGACATCATAATTTTAATTGAAGCTTACCTGGGTATTTTTCCTTAAATCTAATTTTTACAAGTTAGTAGGTTAAATGCATATTCCATGACATAGCAAAGATCTACAAATAATATACAATCCAAATTGCATAAATGCAAAACAACTGAAAACAAATTCCTTGTGTTATGCAAATTTAAAAAGGAAACTTTTTTATACAGTTTTATTACAAAGAGAACTCAAATGTTCTCTGAGAAAGGTTTTGAGATAATACTTTATGCTTAAACAGGGCCAGTCAGCTTTGAAATCCAATATTGAGCGGAAGAAGACACACTTCATGAAGTTACTTAGTGTTTAATATGTTTTTATGCAGAATGCCATATTAAACAGGGTTCGTACGCGTTTTGAAAAGTCTTGGGAAGTTTTGAAAGTCTTGGAAAATCAAACTTTGTGACTTGGGCTATGGAAAAGTTATGGATATTTTTACCTTTTGTAAATAAGATAAAACATGCATTTGACTAAATCGAATAGCTTCAGAAAGACTGCCAAAGCAAAAAAAAAAAACCGAACTTAAGGTGATAGATAATGAGATAAAAAAGCTGAGAGGGAAGTCTTATTAAGACTTCAGACTAAGATATTTCAAAGGTAACAATGGTACATTTGATCAGTCCAGTTGGTTTTCATTATACTGTTTAAAAGAAAAACATTCAACTGGTGGTGAATAAATATTTATTTCTAACGATACACCCTACAAATCATCATATACATGTAGACAAGTTCAGTCCAACTATAAATCTGCAGTTTATAACAGCAAAATAATGACATATTTAGTTTTTATTACTATGTACATGACTTTTTTGTATCGCCAGTTGTGGTCAAGGCAAAGTTGTTGTTTTTTCTAAGTTATTTCGACATGTTAATCTCAAAAATAAATGTGTCAAATAAATGCAAAAACTAATTGTTGTAATTGAATTTGCTTGAAACTGGTTTTGGAAATTTGAATTGGTGGGCTTTGGAAAGTTTTGGAAAAGGCTATGAAAATTGTAGCAGTTAAAGGTGTACGAACCCTGATTAAAATAACTTAAATAGTGTATTAAATGCTTTAGATAAATATTTAAAACAATTATTCTGTTATACTTAATTGACCAGCAAATATGTAATTTAAAGTGTTTATATCTATCAATCTTCTCATCATTCAGGCGAGTACAAAACACGTATTCTTCATTAAAAATTACAGACCTCTATGCAAGTATTTTTGCTATGTTTGTTATAAAAAAGTAGAAATAAGAAATCAATAAAGTATTTGTATTTTCGTATTGTTTTTGACTTGATGTGTCTTATTTTATGGCTACCACCACCCACTATCAGCTCAATTACCTCCAAAATACCTACTGAAACAGCGGGACATGTTTTTATTAGCATGGAATACTTTACTCCCTCAAAAATTACATCATTACCATAACGCCTGTCAAAGGACGTAGACAGGCTCGGCGACACCGCAATCAAAGATCAAAGAAAATCAATTAAATCAAATAAAAACACAGGTGAAAGCTGGTGTCTCGTTGTTTGTTGTCATCCAACAACTTCGCTCGTGCACAGACACCTTTACTGTCATCCCCTCTAACCGAAGTGTCGTCAGCGTTTAAAGACATTAGCACAATCATTGTCCTAATGACGAGCTTCCCTTGAAGATAAAAGTCAAGAATCGAAGAACAAAGGTTAAAACATGAAGGTATATCGTTGATTTCATCTGGAAAGTGATCATTAGCCGAGAAGCCACGCATGCGCAGACCGGTCTAATACGGACACCTGTTTCGGTGGATGTAATTATATAGCTAAACACGTTGTCCAGATACATGTTTAACTGGTGAGTCGCACTTTGCTCGCTTGTATACCAATGTATGATCAACCATGCTTTAAACACTAATTCTCTATTTCCCCATCATCAAAGTACTATGGGCTATTGTACGACTACTGTCCTCGCCAAATTTTCATGCGTGGTTTTGTCATATAATGTCATTGTATAAAGATGCAATAAAATATAATACTCTCGCCTATTATCCGTCTTAGTGTGAATTCAAAACGCCGAATAATTGCTCTGAAATACTTTCTGCCGCCGTAAAAACTTGACACATTGTATAAAATCTATAAAGGTTGATTAAGTTATGATAATAGGGGTTAAGTCGGGACACCCATTTCTGCCCTTCGCATTTACCAAACTGACACAACATAACTGCATCACTTTGTTTTCCTGGGGTTCTTGCGTGCGGTTTTACAGTTTAACGTTACGTGCCAGGGACGTAAAACCTATCTCAACTGCAAAGATATTCTATTAAACCATTGTGTGAGAAAATGATACATTGAACGTAAATATGTAAGCTCCACCTATCAGGGAAATTAATCAACGAATGGCGATGTCCATTGCAGTCGCGGAGCTCTCGGAGGAAAACAATGGCAACAGTGTGAGTCATTAGCCATAACTAGGAGCACCTATTAAACCATGAAACCCAAGCCGTCAGGAGGCAGTTTGAAAGTACAAATGGCCATCACATGCCTAGTGTCATAGATTATGAGTTTCTGTCCACCGAACCCACCCCATCCATTCCTTCCAAATACGTCACCACCATCATCACTGAAGCATATGTTAAGACTACAACTTTTTCGTTGATGTGGGTTGGGTTTTTTTCTTGTGCCATTTCTTTACTTTCTCCTAAATTCTTAGAGTTCTTTCGTGTTAGAAAATTGAAAATCTTTGTTTCAAATGGAAGCACTGCTTCTTTTTATAAGACGTAATTATTTACTTGTACTTATTATACGCAATCTCTTGGACTATTTTACTCTAAACTTGTCTCTCGTTTGGAACTGTTTAGCTGCCGAAGCATTCACCTCATGTTCACATTGATCATTTTTTTACATAGCTGAATGCATGCATTTTTTATGTTTTGGTTGTTTTTATTGCTGAGTTATTTGCTTTGGAGGAAAAAAAAGTTCAGGAAGTGCGAGATTGAAATAATCCGTAAAACCAATTTAAGCATCACAGTCGGACCATTTGCCGACTGACCATTCCAAAGCAGAATTTTTATGTGTGTATTGTCGAGTCTTTTGACATAAACTTGTGTGTATCCCTTTGTCATTGCTCTCATAGAACATTTTTATTCTTTCTTTTCTTATTCTGGTATTTAAAAAGGTCCATTATTTACACTGGCCAAAGTTTCACTCAATGTATGCTTCATGTTTGCAAAATTTCGTCTTTGTTTCATACACTGCCATTTTACAGCAATGAAACGTGTAACAATTTGTGTCTTACTTCTTACTGAAGGCAATGTAGGCTCACTTTCTAATGTTTTCGCCTGTTAAAGAAAAAACTGCTCCTAGATGACCGTACACAGGTAATGACAATAAACAAAACCCAATGACAATAAATATTCAATATTAAAAATGTTAAAATAAAACAGTGTTATTGTCTTTACTGTCTTCTGTGCTAACGTACAATGCGAGTTTATTTAAGCGTATAGAAAAGGAAATCAACATAAATATGTTTATGTTGTTTGGGTTTATCGTCCCACCAACAGTATTTCAGTTATCTGGAGACGGTGTTCACTTGAAGCAGATATAGTGCTGCCTTCGCTGTGCATAGCATGCCGTGAACACATGGCATTATACCATACCCAGTCACATTATCCTGAACCAGGCCAAATAGCCTTGGAACTACCATTATATTTGATTGAGCGTTAACAAGGGAGCTATACCACTACCATTTTTACGGCATTGTGATGTCGTGGCCCGGGATCGAACATGGGGCCTCCCGTACCTGGAGCCGATGTTCTACCGATTTCACTACCAGGTCGGGTTCAACATAAATAATAATTCACTATTAAGTTGACGACATTTAGACGCATGTATGCAATTACGTCTCGTCGTACAGATTGAATGAGTAGTTTAGTACTAATGATATGAAGATATCGAGTTGATTTAGAAGCAGTTTGTGTATTGTTTATTATCAAGCGTCATCGTGTCATCAAATAAAGTTCAATTAAGACAATAAAATTGTCCTAACTAGTATATTCTTTTTACAGTAGCTAGCGGACAATGCCGACAAACAACGTGGAAAAAGATGCACTCAATCAGTTAAAAACTATTAAGATCTTATCATTTGTAAGTGGCTCCAGTCCTATTTCGTTTATGTTCTATTAAATTGCAACAATCACTTTCCATCTGTTTTGGGTAGACATAATATTTTGGTCAATTTTAGTAAGGTCACGTGATATTTTTATGTTAGTTTCTTAACGTAGATGAGCGTTGAAAAAAAAAGAAAAGAAAGAAAACACTTATACCCAAATTTATCTGTTGTCGACTGTCAGTTCTAATGCAGAACTGTAAGTTGTCTCGGCTCTGTGATGTTGTCATTTTCACTCGCGTTTTAGTGCCTTTGGTAAATGCTATTTAAATATGTGGTAATTTTTGAAAGATATTCTCATAATTTGATGTTATAAATAATATTCATAATGAATGTGCCGTATACATGTCGTAGCTTTTATTCCAAATTTTAAAACGCTTTGAGTGTCTGCTTATACTTTCTTTTCATAAAACTGATCATTTAAAGTTTGATGATAATGACGATATCATTTTTTTCTTTTTCTAATAATCAATTATTATTAACATTCAGATCTCTTGCTTCCATACTGTATTAAACTATAACCTAGTCACCTCGACCTTCTACCGGTGCTGACGTAAGATTTACTCATTGGTGAAAAACTCACAGAGCGACTAAACGCGACCCATTCAACGGAGAGCTGAACGTCTACCGGAAGTGGTGTGACTATTGTATTCTGGGACATGTCAGTGCTGGCTGTCAGATGGTTATCAAAGTTAAACTGTGACATCTATATCTTCCACAATGGACCACCGGGCTATATCTGATCTATAGAAGAATACACTGATCCAACAAACAACGCCTCTATTGAAAGGATGGTAGTTTGACAGATACGTGGGACGTTCAAAAAGTTTTGAACATAATAAAAAAAGTTTTAAACTTTAGCAGTGGCAAATAACACCGTTGTATTTAAATTTAAAAAAATGACTTTTAAGTGGGCATTTTTTTTTGTCCAAATATTTGAAATAAGTTGGTATTAAATAGTATAAAACGAATTTACGCTCATTTCATTAAAAATCATTTTTACCAGTAACACATTTCTTCAAGGATGAAAGTTCGAGGTCTTGAGAATTTCTCTGACTAGCTCAGGCGGTGAGGCACAATATTCGTGCCCCAAGTTGTTGTTTTTTCAACTTTCATTATTGCAATATCTTGTCTATATAATTATATCATATTGCGGAATGGGAACATGTGAATATCCGCTCGTTAATGTACACCGCTGTAGCCAAGTTTATAAACCGGTATAATAAGCATTAACGACACGTATAGTACCGGTGTATAAACATATTGAGCAGCCCCTCAAAAATGATCATATTATATATCTGATGATCCGCCCAGTGTCAAAACCCGAGCCGAGAACACACTGTGCTGGCTGAACCCAGAGATAACGAACATGACCCCCGTGAACAATGGCCACGGGACACCTACTGAGTGTCATCGTGGGTGTTATGGCATAGTATTGTCAGTCTTGGGTTTCCGTATGTCCGCCGATGGCGGGTTCTTGTTTAGGAGTCATGTATTTTAGTATGGAACTATATGCCTTAATAGTCAACTTGTGGCATGTCTGTGGCAAATATTGTGCATTGGTCTTTGGACACAGGGCATTGACTTTCCTGAATTTTTGAACTGGCCAGACATGTATATGTATAATGGTTGAAGGTTTGCTCTTTAGTATATTTAGCCAACACTTCGATTTAAACTACACTTATTTTAAAAATAGCACCCACATTGTGAAAATGAAAATATGACAAGTTTCTATGCAAGTTTAATGTATAATGTATATATATATATTTTAATTTGATTAGGAATAGAAATGGGTACATCTTCCATGGTTAATGTAACAGTGAAAAACTGAAACAATACATTAACATCTACAGGAGAATAATACGTTCGTCTGCAAAAGGACACCGTGCTGTGCTTACAATTGTTTTTTGGGAGTTTCTATCTTGCACTTCTTGGACATACGTCATTAAATACGAAAAAATGACAATGACTATGATAATACGAGACTTTCCTATTACATGCAAGTTAAGTTTAAACATTACAAAAACACTGAGACAGGACATTACACTATAAGTGAAAACCCAACATTTGCCACCTTGGGATGTCAGTCGGCCAAATATCCAGGGCTGAGTTAACTGAGGTTTTTTTCTCAAAAGACGGCGTAAAGAAACAGATCAATTTTAATGGAAACAGTGCCATCGATGACATTTACTGACGAGATAAGAATGGTGCCCCTACAAGATGAAAAAGAATTACGCCGTTCAGGGGTGTTTCCATAAATTTTTGGAGGGGGTGGCGTGGTATGAATCAAGATCCATTCAACATTCTCGCAGTAAATACTGGATATACATACACAGGGACCCTAACTTCGACCTAAGCAATAGACAGACAAGATTTACTTTGAAAGTGCAAATTTTTTAAGCTTACATGTATGTGTTTTCACAACTCTACTCTTTTACCTGGAGCCATCCCTGACGCCGTTTAAAATAATAAGACCGACTTTTTATGCGGTGGATGGGGTCCGAGTCAAACAAAATAATTATTATTTAATGCATCTAACAAAAGGCATCTAACAAAACGCAGCTTTATCGGGAAATAAAATAAAAGGAATATATTAATATTTTCTCTCTCCCTAAGTCACCAAAAGAGTTGTGAATTAAATAGTCGTTGCTAGAGCATAGTGATAGGCTGACAGAAAGATTATGTGCTCGCGTTCCAGTTAGCTCAGTCGATAGAACAGAGAATAGCTTACAAGGAATGGCACGGTTAAATTAAGATATTATTTTAATAATATCTGTCTTTACCCTAGTCGGTCATTGTGCTGACTGACTGCTAACTGTTGGGTTTCTCTATTTTATATAACGTCGTGTTGCAGTTTTGTTGTAACTTTTAGAATAACTTTGCCCCGTGTCTTTTAATTTTAATACATGTTGCAATATTCATAATACTTTGTCTTATTTTCTAATTCAATGTACGCACCGGAATTTGTGATAATCTGCCTTACCTGTTTGTGTAATCGGACCTATTTTGTGTTTCATGACAATAGCTATTATCGTTCACGTGGTGTCCTTGAAAGTTATTCGTTCATTAACAGATTTTTCAATCAGAATAAAATGTAAAAGTGACATGAAAAACACGTTATGAAGTTAAGTCATACTACAGGTGCATTTATTCATCAAAAGTGGTAGTATTAGTGCTTCGACATATCTTTAAATTTGCTGCAAATGAACTACCTGTCAAACAGATTCTTTAAAGAGCAAAAATTACAAAACATTTCACACCTTGTCGAAATTAAAGGCATGTTCTTTATACACACTTTTTACATATATCTTCCTCACCTTACAACTGCTACCTTTGACGAAGGCCGGTTCGTTCGAGATTTGTCATATCTCATGTATGGCAAAACATTTAACAAATTGAAACTATGACACCGAGAGAAAACAATCCGGGTACAGGGGTATAGAGGAACCGAGTGACTCATGTTTGCTTTTTTGCATTCGAGATACTTGAGCAAGGAGTCGATGATAGTACATTTAAGGGTGTCTATTTTGAATCTTTAAATTAAATTACGCTTACTGCGGCTTGGTCACTATTAATCGCAAAGAAAACTTGACATTTATTTGAAGTAAAAATATGTACTGTTTATATTGATGTTATACCTAACTTATTGTGTCGGAATGCATTGAGATGTACAATTTTTGTTGCGCTAAAACGGCAAATTTAGCTACCAACACCCTCTAGCCCCACCCACACCAACCGCGCTAAATTTCTCTCTATCAATCGGAACACCTCGGATAATTCACGAATCATCTCTCGGATGTATATAGGTAGTCGGATCACCTCGGCTATTTCTCTAAATGGACTACCTTTGTGACCGTCGTCAAATCATAGATCGTCAGCTCGGATGATGCCTGTAAAACTTTATTTTATGGCCGCTTCAAATTCAAATCATCCCATTTTATTTTACCCATCGTAGCAGACACGCAGCTGTCAAACGATGACATTGTTTATGTTTTGTGCGAGTTATATTTTAGATATCGTCGCTGTAATACGATAACCTCGTATATGGAAAACAGTAACTTTTCAGGAGAAACAAAAAACTGTATAACTTTTTTATAAAATGTCGAAATGTTCTGAAATTTGGAATATTTATGTTAAACAACACGTTCTGTTTGGTAAAAACACTTATTGTATATTTTCATGATAACTTTAGAAGAAAAATCTCATACGATGTTTTTGCACACACTTTTAGCCACTTCTATATTTTTTAGCATGTGTACGGTGTTTTTGCATTAAAGTCATATTACCGTTATTGTATATTATAGGCTATAACTATTTATAATTAATGGTGTATTTTAATACAATATCAAAAGTGAACACAACAGTGCTTTTTGCAGTCTTTGTAATAAAATTACGAGTTCAATCAATGTACAATTCTGTTGTATTTAGTACACTATAATACACGTTCATGTATTTGTGTTCATTCATATGTCCAAATAACGCAATAAATACGCAAATTCATTATGACACTGTTTAAAAGGAGGAAATAATTCAAAATAATAACAACAATGATCTCATTTTCGAAACTATTTAATGAAACAGTAAACTGAATAAACATGAGAAACATGTATGATTTTGCAAATAAATGCCATTGGTATAGCATGTCGTGACATTGATAAGTTGATAACACATTTGACAATTTTGGAGGATTAACATCGCGACATTGAATGTAATAACGTACTAACAATTTGCATTAACCCTCCAACCCTTCCAATAATGTACCGGTATGCAAGGTAAACTGCGAAACAGAATTACACAAATGGACCATAACAAAACGAAATTCAACTACAATGTTCAAAATCCGCGTTGGCCGGGTTTCGAAAAGACTATAAAACCAAATGAACAAATGTCTAAGATCATGATTCTAAACACTAAGAACTTGTCTGTGCTTAACTGACAACTTCCTTTAAACATTAACAGTCACATAATGGAATATTTGTGCGTTAACAACACTCATCCTCAACTGCATTTTAACACCTCATATCACTGTTTATGTGTGCATCAGATTGTCGTAAAACAGGTGATAATCCTGTGGAATATATCTCTTCAGATATTGCAGATCATCATACTTTGACTGTTTGATAGGATTTGGTCCTGTTTGAAGCTGTGAAACGGTGTCAGTCGATTTCGCTGTTGGAGCATTTCGGGGTCGTGGTAATTCTTGAAACTCTTCGTCGAAGTCCAACTTGTATTCCACGACACCTACTGGCTGGTACCGCAGAACCCGAATATCTGTCACGACAGGTTCACCAACGCGCTTCCCTGGACGAATCGAGTCGTAGTACCTCAATTGTGCATAGTCTTTAGCAAATGTGTGTGTAAGATATCGAACAGCATATGGGTGGTCAGAACGTGCTCGTTTAAAACGCTCGATGTATCCTGCTGGAGAGTAAATTGTGCTGGCTCTCAGTTGTTTCTCAATAGCAGAGTGGACGCTGTCTACTTCCATTTGTGTATGGCCCTTAACAAGGAACTTTTGTGTAATCTTTATATTTGACTTGACTGCAGTATGAAGTAAGGCGTTTGCTAATATAGAGTTTCTGTTTTGGTAGCCACAGCCGTCTGAGTACAAAATGATTTCTTCTGTATTTTCGTCGATCATTCGTTCAATTTCATCCACAATACATGAGGCAAATGTGTTTGCCGATAATCCTAATTCACCTTCATGCCAAAGGTAGCAGGATACATTGCGCGTCTTTAAGTCAAATGTGGTAAAATTGTGACACGTAAGTTTTGTTCTAAAGTACGCAGAGGAAGACATTATTAATGGACACACTAGAACTGATTGCAGATCCATTGTAAGAACTTTAATATGAGTTGAGTTCATTGTTGCTTCTTTATCTGTCTGCTTTTCTTGCCGAGCACGATCTTTCATTCCTATATGCTTCTGGTAACTCTCATCATCTAGATTTCCCACGCTGTGCTCAGTGCATATATCACATTGATCTTTCTTTGGATGATATATTGACATGTTCATGTTTCGAAACATTTTCAAAAGAGCCACTCTTGATAATGGATCGACGTTGCTGTCTCTACAAAATCTTGTGTATGTCTTGAACAAATCTGTAAAGTTTTTGTAGCACGGTTCAACGTACAGTCTATCTGTTGTTGCCCTGCAATAATGCGATTCAACCTTTGGGATGCTTTCTAAAAACTCTCTGGCTTTATTCCTTTTCTCAAGGTCTTTCTCAGACATCTTTGGACTCTTAGCAGGTTTTCTCTTAATCATTCCATTGATGTCAACTTTCTCAAGCCATCCATACAACATCGCTTCGCCTATTCCTAAAGTCGACAAAAACATCTTTTTGCAAACGTTAACTCTTTCGTTTCCAGCTTTCAGGAAGTATGTGTATGTTTTGCTTCTTCGACCATCATTTTTCTGTTTTCTTGCATCAGAGATATCAACATGTGACACAGCGAAGGCACGTTTTTCGTCCCAATTCATTTCAGACCAAAACGCTTGGTGGATACCTTCTCTTTGATCTTGCGTAAGTGTTTTGCAACTTCTAGTGTTTGTGCATCGCTTAGTGCAATCTGAGTCAATCAAGATTCTGTTTTGTTTGTTCAAGCAATATGTCTTTTTACCATCAACCCGTGCTATCCCTTTGTAAACTTCACCTTTCATTCTCAGATCTTTATTGACGTTCTTGGTCCACTCTTCTGCTCTTGCCATACCGCGTTTTGCCCTCTTTCGCTTTGTGTTTGCTGTTGTTGCTAAAACAATCTCTTCGTGGTCGATGGCATTCATAAAATTGTCCTCACTTTCATTGACTGACAGTGGTACATCGGTTGTTTTTCTGTCAACAACGTTTTCAGTGGTATTGTTATTTATGTCGGTCATCTTTCTTTTCTTTGCTTCATTTTCAAATTCTACAACAATCTCTTCGTGGCCGACAATATTTCTAATAGCGTCCTCAATTTCATTGTCTGGCATCGGCACATCGGTTTTTTGACTGTCAACAGCGTATTCATTGGTTTTGTTATTTGTGTCATACTTCTGTTTCTTCTTTGCTGCATATCTAGATTCATTTTCACTTGAGTCACTATTATAGAGCACATCGTCTTTCGATGGTTTCCAAGTTTTGTCTGCAACTGAATCATCTGAATCAGACATCGACATGTCTTCATCACCACTACTTCTATTAGTGTCCTTCTTACCACATTCTATTCCTATATCGAGTTTCTTCTCGATGGTTGTGGATTTCTGAGCATTGTTAAGTTTCCTTAATTCTTCGACTATTTCCCTTATTCTGCGTTCTTTAGACGTTTCCTTTAATGAGTTCAATGTTCCATTGTCTGAGGATTTGTGTCCTGCAGTTATATTTAGCTGCCTTTGGCCTAGTACAATGGTCACTGCACTTTCCTTCTGTTGATCTTTTTTTGTCATGGAACAATCATTTAGATTGTCTTCAGTCATGTTATATTCTTGGTTTACTGTTTCATTCACATTTTCTTCATTTTCTATATTTTTATGAGTATGATCTTTTGTTGTGATCGATTTTCCTTGAATTTTACAATGTAATTCAAACTTTCTTTCTTTGGCCATTTTATCTTTCGCCATTTTTGCTAACACTTTCCCTCTGCCATTCATTTTGTGATCAATCTAACAACCGTTTTTACAGTGCGGGTGGAATTTAAATTCAATAACGGAATACTTTTCGTTGTGTTTATCTACAACTTTATATCTCGGTGTTGTTTGTGGAAACATAGAAAAGTAAATCTTTCTAATAAAAGAAAAGTTCTTCCCTCCTCTGGTATAGTTCCCAAGTTCTCTTTGTAAAAGGAGTCTGTTAATGTCTCTTGGTTCACTTCCAACTTTCGTATCAGTCCTACATTTCCATGTGTTTATTGTGTGATGATTTCTAAAAGTGACATCAGAAACCTGTAAAAATATATATTAGAACTATAGTATGAATACAAAATACGAGACGCACCTTTAAATAAATATATTTGATACTTTTATACTTTTTAAATAATAAAATAACGAAATTCGAAAAACGCGTATAATTATTTTTGCTTCAACTTGTATAAAACAGCTTTCTTCGAAAACCACGTATATAAATTTTAAAGGAAAATAACACTGCTTTAAGAACACACTGGTTAATAAAATGACTGTTTTAAACAAGTTGAGCCTATATTACATTGTAAGAATCCTTAAATATTTTTTTCCAATGTCACATATCCAAAACATGTACAATTTTGCTTTAAACAGAAAATTACACAACAAAAATAAAGGACTTTTGGGCGACTTGTACAAGTAATCAAGGGGGCATGTCCTTGAGAAAACATAACAAAGTCATATAATAAACAATAAATTGAAAGACTTACCCATAACAGTGTTTTACAACGGAAAAATTCATCTGTGATAGAAGTAAGTGTGTTTACTCATAATATACGAGGTTTTCGCATTACAAAATTTTCAGCCAATCGATATACAATATTTACTCACATGATGATATCCCTGGTATTTGATTGGCTATCTTATTCAGCATTTTCGCAGATCATGCAGGAGAAAAATCTTAATTCAAACATAAAATAAAAGTTTTTGCGCTAAAATGCTTATACGGTGTTATCGAATTACAGCGACGATATTCTTCTTCCGACTTCCGGCGAACAAAACGATCGTGATTTCAATTAGTATCATTGCACCAGATACATCCGAGGGATGATTGTGCCGAGGACGGAATTACCCGAGGAGTTGCAGATTGTTCCCTCTATTAGCCTTATCCAACGCAACCTTTCCCAGGACAGCATGTTTATACTTGGTCTACGGATTAGGGTTTTAAGTATTTGAATACTTTATTGATGGTTTCAACAAAGTTTTGCCATTGTTGAACACATATTAAAGTGCACATTTTGACCATCTGTGACAAAATATCTTAAAAAAAACTTTTTTTTTTCACATTTTCCTTTATGTTAACATTTCTTAACACATTTTAATGTCTAATTGTGTTATTAAAACAGCTGTTAGAACATAAAAGACATTGGTCGGTAACGCAATCGTAGATTTCCGCCCTGTGACGTCACTGTATGTACTCCTTTTTTCTGTAGCTGTTTAAAATTGCACCTGCATTATTTTTATTAAATATATTTTTACACATGTATTCTGAATTTTCCATGAGAAGGGGTTATTTTATCAAGACTTTAAATGAAAGTGTTCTACAGAAATTCCGCGGACTATAAATTTTACTAAATGATTTCGTCATTTAACTAATTAGGTGTTGTCGTATATTATTACATTGGCGAAGCCTGTTCTCCTTTTAACAGCACGTTTGTAAAAGTCAGAAAAAAAAGAATGCGAAAAGGTGCATGGCAAAACAATATTAATAGTAATGAAATATGAATATAACAAAGTTATTTGGATTTTTCATTAGGGATGCATACAAAATGAAATACATCACCTGGTTGAATAACAATGAGCAACCTCACATACCTCTACGCTCACCTATAGTTCATTTTATTCGAATTTCATTGCTTCGTATTTGTGGAATGAGTATTTCGTGCTATTAAGGAAAGCTAACACAACAACAACGACAACAATAACAAGTATCATGTAATCGTTTTTGTGTTCGCGTTCAGATTAAATAGTGAAAACTTAAAATGATTTTTTGATGATTTACAATGACTATTTTACTTCCTCTTAACCGGTGTTCACGGTGTTTTATATCTATTTTATAAAAAATAAATGAAGTCCCCTTTTTCTTTTATCATAAAATGACAAAGACATTTCGATTGACTTTTAATGAAACTAGTTAGGTTTGTGAAGTAAAAATAAAACACTGTCAAAGTTCATGCTGCTAGGACGCCTGACTGTCATAGTGTGGTCACTGATTCAAGTACTACGTGCTGCTTTTTTTTTGTTTCCGTTTTTATTTTCTTCTGTTAAAATAAACTTTTTTTGTTCTTTTAATTTCGTTTAATTCACTGTGTGTCACTCTAAAGTCGATAATAGTGTCTGCTTGTGGTTGATAACAGGCAGTCATTTGGACATCACATTTGCATCGAGTAATATTATTACTTCTCTTATTACAACAACTTGCACCTTTTCATTCAGAATAATGGGGTTGATTTGACAGAATTGTCCGAGGAGTTCCGATTGGTGGGCTGTGTTGACATTCCGGAAGTTCACCCAGCCCAGTGTGTGGTGACTGCACCGAGAACCCGGGACCCATTGACTGAACACCGACCACAACACGTCCTTAACGAACTCCTGTAATCCGGGACCCCGCTCATATCACGGTTCCCTAGTCGGTCACCAGGAATCGCACGTCTGAGCGACCTTGATCATAACTGCCGGGCATTCCTGTAATCATAAACGTGTAAAACCACAATAAGACGATCTCTCAGAGACAACGGTAAGAATATTAAAGAAATACATCATCGACTGGCTCAGTGAGCTTCGATTGGTGTGTGAAGCCGCATTATAAACACCGGCGGGAGTCAAACCTATAATTACCCCACCCGCCAGGTGGTGAATTACCTATAGAGTCAGCACGCGACATGAGCCTCGGAGGGTAATGTAGCGGTGTAAATTATAAGGCACCTTGTAAGTGGGCAATACTTCCTTAGGACTCTCAAGCACTTTCCTTGCAATCAAGCGCGACTAATAAAATATGAGAAAATAATTCGTTCGTTGTAGTTTTTACGGTATGTTCCACGTCTTAGCATGCGAGAGCTCGTGAGTACAATCAAACACACAAAAAGAACAATTTCTTCCACAAGAAAAGTTATATGGTTAAGATGGAACTAAGTGCAAACTCGTATATTGTGAGGAAGGTTTTCCGATGGTGTGACTCTTTCAACTGACCATGATAAGGTTTTGTTAAATTGTGGAGAACTCTAACTATGGTTATTTTTGTTGAAAGATCCCAACTATCCACCACCACCACCCACAAAGGGTATATAATTGATATTATCTGGGTAGAAACACGGATGAATGGCATGTTAGTTCAAAGCCTCCACATATATAAACAAGAAAGCTAAGCCCACATAAAGACTCGAACCGACGAGGGTGTGAGAGATTAAAAGTCAGCAACTTAGGCCGTTTTAAGTCTACACAAGTTAAATTAAATAACATAAAAAAGCGATGAACAAGAAACTCAAAAGCATCTCTAAGTACTTTTAAAAAGAAAATAGGTTCGAACTTTGTTGCACCTTATAAATAGATAAATCTTAATGTCGCATCACTGTGCCGCCCTCATCTTGTCCTATCTCATTACAACGAAGCCATTCCTGTCACCATTAGTCCCTGTAGCTGCTGTGAAGGTAAACACTATACGGGTAGACACACACGCACCCGGGAACCTTTACAGATGAGTAGCCCCGTGGTATCTATCCTAATAAGAACATGCCTCTAACATTATTCACAACAAAAATGAGCTATGAACGTGCTTATTATTTGACAGTTTACATCGTTTTTGCATCACATTATCAGACCTCTTGTACTTCTTATTCTGCTTAAAAGAAATTAATCAGGTTTCGACAAAAGGTGTAAACACAGATGAGCAATATCCTGCGTTGGTCCATCTGATTAACGTCTGCACTCTTTTCCCTAAAGCTCTTGAAACCTAAAAATAAGTATAATATAGTTTAATGTGTTATGAATAAAAGAAAGAACAAGTTTGGATTACACTAATTTTAGCGGGTTAGGAGTTTGCGGTTTACCTTTTCGTTTGGTGGCTAACCGAGGGAATTGAGGCTTATTTTCCCTGTCCTATCATATCTATTCGACGCATCGTAAATCATTTAGTTAAACTCGCAAAACTGCTATTTTATAGACATTTTAGATTGTTGTTAATATGCGGGGTGTTAGCGGTAATTTGATCGAGATTTGTAAAGGCATGGAAAATGTGATTTGTTCTTTTTTGTCACAGTGACTGGAAAAGATTTAAAATATACACAGATCGAGATTATTGCAAATGCCAAGGTATTTTATACACAAAAAAGTGGCAAGAAAAATTGTGGCGTTTATTCTTTTGACAGATTTTATACTTATCTTTTATACACATCGCGCTTCAGAGAAACCATTGAGACAATCAACATAAGTTCTAGACTATGTGTTAAACTTAAATATTTCCTTATTTAACTGAAAAATGACATAAAAGAAGATTGTATTAGTTATTATAGAACAAGGTATTACAGGAAAGGCGAAGGAAATATAATAGATGCCTCAACCTCTCACTTCCTGCAGGATTTTCTCTGAGAAAAATACAAACGTGTCACTTAAATATATTCTGTAAAAGTGAGAAGCTTGCAGAGCATCCTCACTGGGATAAATTACATAAACAATGTTAAGCATTTCCAAACAATATGTCGGCAAATGCAAGAAACTGTCCAAAATATATTAACTATGTATATAAAGAAATTGACATAGCAAATAAATGGTTTCTAATGACTGAAGAAAATGTTTAGATTTATTATTATCGTCATATATTAGCTTATAAACAATCATCTTTGGACTGGTTTGCTTTAAAAAAATTATCGGTGTTTCAAAGTGATATATTTATGATATATTTTCTTTCTACCGTTTGTCTTTGGAAAAATATTATCAGCAAGCTCTGCAAACCGGGTTAAGTGCCCCCAGTGGGTCTTTGTGACAACTGGCCATTCCATAGCGGAAATTGGTGGATTTTCTCTGTTTTTGACATGTCCCGTTTCAGTGTTTTTTATCAGTTTACATTTCGTTGTATGACTATTTCTTTGGTTTGTGCTCAGTCAAATTTTAACAGGTATTCGCAAAATTTTGCCATGTTTTCGTATTGAATAAAAACTATACAGGCGATAAAATGTCATTTTAAAACAAAAATATACATTTTCAAACACAAAGAGAATTTTCAAACTAAAGAAGGAAAAAAAGAAAATATATGACTACCAACTTATCAACCAAAGGGGATTTAAATGTGTGAAAGCTTTTGTAAGTTCATGTAACAAGGTACCTTAAGAACAAATGTATGGCGAAAAGGTAACTGAAAAAAATCATGAAATACAAAAAGGATGATTACATCCAAAAAAAATTCTGTTGTACAGTCTCGCGTGTAGGGCAGTGGAAACACCACTATTTGTTTCACCTATACAAGACGCAGGTGAAAACAGAAACTAAATTCAGCTTTATTCTGTTACGTTCGTGCCTTGGCTTTATAATTTGGCCCTTTAATATTTACTATGATATAGAAACGTTTCATTTACCTTCCCTACAACATACAACGTGACTCTAGGCTGTCATAAGAAACATAACAATCTGTCAAATAATTAGAATAATTTAAATGACTTCTTTAAGTGATTTCTTTAAATGACTTCTTTAAATGTCTTCTTTAAGTTATTTTTTGAAAGGCTTTCTTGGCCTGCTGAATGGGGCTTCATCAGTGTTGGCTAAATAGAGATGATCCGGATAACCTTGTTCTAACTAGAAACTCTCTATTAAGGTTATGTACTATTTGTTGGTCAGTCTTCTAGCATTAGGTCATCGCACATTTGCCTCAAAATAATGCCAATATATAATGCTCAGTACGTGTTACTAACTAAAAGCGACATGATAAGGGTTAAAAATTAAACTCATTGGGTCACTGATTTTTAGGTACATCTAACCACAGGTGATGGTGTGGTGTAGTCATGTACTGTCGGTTAATTTCTTTCCATTCCGCTCAATTGACATTTACAAAGCATAAGATGACGTATCTTTGACGAAAACACGCTTTTATATGTTAGAAGATATAAACACCACAGGGAGTGGATGGGATTATAATACAGTAGGCCTTTAATGGGTATGTGACCCATAAATCATAATAGAGTTCGGCACCTTAGGGAGATCAACAGAAAATGTGATCTGTTTAGAAATTTGTCTTAAATGTGGTTTCCGACAGGTTTTCTACATCAAATACATGTAACACCACCTTACCATTGTTTTGGGGAATTTAGTCATAATTTCCGCATAAAGTAATACTTTAGTATAAGAAAATATCATTCCAGATCTATAAATAATCACGATAGCGATCTCTGCTAAAAATAGACACCGAGGTCGGAGCGGATTAACTGGATGACGATATAACGTAATCTCAAAAGGGAGTTTTCCTACTTAAAATAGCCATCCTTGCAGCGTGGCTCAGACCTGTTTGCAATGAAGAATGAAGAGTTTATGTCTAACTGTTCAAAGTGAACAAGGGCACCAATGAGAAGCAGTTCTGTTCAAGTAACAATAACTTATTTGTTGTTTTTTTTGTGAAAAATATTTTGGTCCTAACTGTCGGATACCACCTTAAAATCCGTAAATCAGCAGCACTGTTGCTGTGTGCAAGGTATACAACATAAACCACATGAGATGTAACAATCAGCACGTAAAATAAATAATGAAAACAACGTATAGAGCTGTGAAGGAAAGTACACTTTTTTTATTGACAGTCTTCAATCTTCAAACAATACAGACGCTGGCCTTGAAGCTCGTTTTTATCACTTGCATAAATATAATTTATTGTAACGTTATGCCCGTCGTGCAAGACGTCATCTTATGCATTCAGTTGTATATTTTTTTCTGTTGTATGTTATTTTCTACTGTTACAGTTTTCTGCCGTTATTATTACGTAAGTATACCTGCGGTATGGCAAGCTATCTTTCTCGCCAACCAGTATGTTCCAGATATTGTACGAATTCCTGACGTATTGCTTAATACACCCGTAACGATAATGTTCTCTTTTATTGAAATGCTCAGACCTCTTCTCCGACTAAACCAAACGACCTTTTAAACTACCGGATCTTGTCCTTTCTATCTTTTGAGTTTATAATAATTTTCTAGCTTTCATGACCTATTCATGGCCCGCCTTCGACAAACTATCCGCTTACAGATGTCCCGAACACAGACCGCATGTACCTATCCTGCCTATTCTATGTATTTATCTAACAAAGCATTTGTACCTATCCTGCCTATTCTATGTATTTATCTAACAAAGCACTATCCTGCCTATTCTATGTACGTATCTAACAAAGCGCTTGTATCTATCCTACCTGTTCTATGTATGTATCTAACAAAGCGCCTGTAACTATCCTGCCTATTCTATGTATGTATCTAACAAAGCGCTTGTAACTCTCCGGTCTATTCCTTGTATGTATCTAACAAAGCACTATCCTGCCTATTCTATGTATGTATCTAACAAAGCGCTTGTAACTCTCCGGTCTATTCCTTGTATGTATCTAACAAAACACTATCCTGCCTATTCTATGTATGTATCTAACAAAGCGCTTGTAACTCTCCGGTCTATTCCTTTGTATGTATCTAACAAAGCACTATCCTGCCTATTCTATGTATGTATCTAACAAAGCCCTTGTAACTATCCTGCCTATTCTATGTATGTATCTAACAAAGCCCTTGTAACTATCGTGCTTATTTTTTGTATGTATCTAACAAAGCCCTTGTAACTATCCTGCCTATTCTATGTATGTAACTTGCAAAGCGCTTGTAACTATCCTCCTTTTTCTATGTATATATCTAACAAAGCGCTTGTAACTCTCCGGTCTATTCTATGTATGTATCTAACAAAGCGCTTGTAACTATCCTGCCTTTTCTATGTATATATCTAACAAAGCGCTTGTAACTCTCCGGTCTATTCTTTGTATGTAGCTATCAAAGCGTTTGTAACTATCCTGCCTATTCTATGTATGTATCTAACAAAGCGCTTGTAACTATCCTGCCTATTCCATGTATGTAGCTATCAAAGCGTTTGTACCTATCCTGCCTATTCTATGTGTGTATCTAACAAAGCGTTTGTAAATATCCTGCCTGTTCAATCTATACATGTATCTAACGATTTCCTTGCTTTTATAACCATTTGATCGCCCGCATTCACCACTAATCTCGTCCAACAACACATTGCATGCGTAATTGTGTTGTCAATTCTTTGTATTAATTTAAAATTTGCTTATAACCATTTTTTTGTTCGCCGTCTTCGCCAGTTATTCTGTCTCCATAATCAGAACTACTCAAACCGCCTTCTCTCTTCTCCCTCTGTATCTAACGGTATTCTTGCTTTAACGACCTTTTATCGCCCGTCTTTACCGATTATACTGGCCCTTTTTGACAACACAGAACGCCTTGAACTATCTTGTCTAATGTATCTCTTTATCTAATGGTATTCTTGCTTTCATTGCCATTTAATCGCCTGTCTTCGCCATCGGTACTGTCCCTTTGTACGTCAATCCAGAGCCGCTATAACTATCTGGTCTATTTTATCATCTCGTATCTAACGGTATTTCTCGTTGTTATTGATATTTCACGACCCATCCTTCTCCACTGTCTCTCGGAGTTGTCTTTTGAATTCTTTGCTTGTGTCCAATCACAAAGGCAGACACCAGGCGTTTATCTGTTATTGGCAATCAAACCATGGGATGCTTGGCCAATAAAAGAGCTCATCGTGGTGTCTTCTATTGTCGCTCCAATGTGGGCTGTTGTCTCCCAGCAGTATCATCATGTTGTTGAAGTTGACAATTATAGATTCATCGTTTATCTGCGTCTTTCCGGGGGTCTGGGGGCTATAAAATGAGCAAATGAATTGGAGACGATGGCCAAATAAAGATTGATACGGGGATCATCACGGTAAAAAAACGGTTAACTATTGCTTTTTTATTTTCTCTCCTTTCTGACTTTCAATGATTCTTTTATGTAGAAGAGTTCAAATAAGGTGTATGGGATAGAGGGATGATGCAGGGATTGATAACATAGGGCGGAGACAGAACTTAAAATTGTCGCTAAATGCATGGTGAGGGGTGAGCTTCTTTTATCGCTTGATTTTGCTACAGACAGACAGACAGAGAGAGATAGAAGTACAACCGGCAGTCGTAAGAGTTACATTATTTGTTTTTGCAAAAAGGCTGTTTACTATGGTAACAGAAAAAACTGACTAATTTTAAACATAGAAAAAAAATCTTTGGTAATTGGTGTTAAACTTAAACGTGTAACCTACATGACTTCTCTCGTCCATAGGCACCAGTCTTAATGATAACCCATTGTATGTTCCTGATATGTTAGTCAATGGATCCAAAACTATGTGACGAATTGTACTTTAAAATTCCGTAAATTTTCTGCACCCTGTTCATGCAAATATTTTTTTCAGAAAAACTGATACCACATCAAATGAAGATAACAAAAACTTGAAGGGTACCCTAATACAATTATTCAATGACATTTAAATTTCTGTAAATAATTTCAGCCCAACCACATTAAACCATATCTTTTATAACAGTTAGCTAGCTTTGCACAAAAATACAATTCAGTATATTTATTAGCACACCCAACGCGATTTTCTTCTTTTTCAACAAAAAGATTTGATTTGTCATGCTGCCCGTACCTATCCCGAGACGACCCAATCAATGTTATGACAAATGACTTCTTGCATGCCCTGGCTGTATGTCTCTATATGTCATCATACAGCCAATGGTTCACAACAAAACAAAACGCTCACTAAACTCTTAGCCTGCTAAAAACAAATTAACGAGGTATTGACTAAATGTGTAAATTTTGATCATTGACAGCTGGCCAATAACGATCGCCACTATTTGATGCCGAGTATTGATGTTCAGTTTCATTTGAATTAATTGTTTATAAAAAAACTCTTACGAAGTTGAACCAATTATTGATATAGGAAGAAGGTTATAGGGTTGTGAAGACAAGGGCGCGGTGTATGTATGACAGGCATAAATCATGGTTACCGTATCTATGACACCTTATTGAACAATGCCGACATTAGCAGGGACAATGCCGGGAGATCAAAATGATGATCGCCGCTCGGTACTCCACTGTGGCCGCCATCATTACGACAATGTGACACAATGGCCAACGTTTTATCCGTCCGTCTATCTGTTCAGAGGCCAACCACAGAATGTGGCCAAGATGACAGTTGAACGACCCACCGCATCATATAGTAATTTATGGTTTTGTTAATTTTATTTTCTTTCACGTCTTCTTCATTCCCTTGTCGCTGAAGGTTTCTTTTCTGATGGCATTGTTTGGTTTTTCTATTTTAGAGATCTCTTTGGTTTTAGTGTTGGTCTCGTCGTGGCCTTGTCGTGTCAGCAAAGTTTTATCAGGCAGATTTTTAGTGATAGATGACTCATGTTGACCAAGAGAGTTGTTATTTGTCGTGAGTTTTAATTGGTATAAAGTTGCAAATGTTCACATCAAGTATTTAAACAATTATTGGGATGGCAAATCAAGTTTTACAATATCATAATGCCGGATGTATCACAATCTTACTTACATGTTGGATCATTGTTGAAAGTGGAAATTATTGTTTTTTTATTATATATAAGTAAACTCTTCTGTCATATTCTGTATTGAGGTCTTAAGTAAGAAGCTTCAGCAGTCTTCAGAAATGAACAAACAATATTAAATTTACTAAACTCAAGACTGCCTCGTGCACTTGGTTAACGAAAGCATAATTAGCTTGAAAGTTAACTGTCGGAATATGTATGTATGCAATATAGTCTAAGAAGATCAAAATAAATTGGTAAGGAAATTGAAAACTGGCAAAATAATACAAGTAAAACATTTTCTGCATTTATCTCGATCGATTGTTACACAATACTGAAATTAAAACACATTGATTTTCTATTTATAAAACAATTACACAAATATCCTTTGAAATAACACGTTCGTTAATTAATTATCATAACTTAACCAATTCAAAGGTTCAGTAATAGAAAATTGTGCTTTACGAATATAGCTGTACATTCTGTACGTATTGTAAACCTAGTTTGCATTTGCACCCTTTGTTTCATTAATTGACATACAATTTTATTGAAGTTGATGTTTAATTCTCTAGTCTCTTGTTTACATTGTGCCTTGCTATAGATGACGTTTACATTTGTCACATTAGACTCATTGGAAACAAGCCTTCAGAACCGCGATTCTGTTCAATAATTTATGAAGGTAATTTATGACATGGACGAATATACGCAAACATCACCAACAATCTGATTGAATTTAACTCTTCCTCGATAAAATATTTATCCGTTTAAGCAATAAATACCCAAGTAACAATAATTATAATTGCTGTAGATATGTAGGATGTGTAGAGAGAATTTGGACCTGGCAAGATCAAACAGCTGGCATGTATCAGTGATCATGGGATGTAATGGTAATGATTTTATCTACGAACTAACCGTTTCTAGCAATGCCATTATATTCTGATAGGAAACTTGTATAATATTCCACGCTGTGGGACACCGTGTTGGTCCAAGGTCCGGTTATCATATGGAACAAGTATAACAATCAGAGAAAACACACCACTGAGGGAATCTAGTCAGTGGGCTTAACCCCTCAATCATGTGGCTAAAGATTAATATTTACTATAAAATAATATAAATCACTTAAGATTAAGCCTGGAATAAATGGTAGTATAAGTATTCGTTTAATAAGTCCCATCGATAGGTAAATTATTAGTAAGAATAACTTTATTTGCAACTTATAGTTGATCCAAGATCTTAGATTAGAAGATGTGCGATGGTGATTTATTTTTTGTTATGATATTTGCAGAAGAACTTTATATATCTTAGTTGAATTACAATTTTTTTCATGTTTTTACTTGTAAAAGGCGCGTATCCTTTATTAAACATTCTGACTGCTTCTGTCAAAGTCCTAAATGTCAAAAATGGCTATTGCAATTCCATTTTCTTATTCATTAAAAAAGTCACTGGTGCCTAGTTGAACAATAACTGGTGAACGACGCGAACATAATGAAAGACCCTGCAATGGGCATATCACTTGATAGGATAATCACAAATCAAACGTTTTCGTCCTGACGTGGTCAAAATCGATGCGTTACTAACAGACTCAAATTTCCCTCATCAGCCCTGCTTCCAACCGTCGTTCTTTTTATCGCGTATTTTCGCTTCTTTCTCAATTACGAATAAAAACAAATTACTTTCGGTGTCCTGCTACTGAATCTTTAATGGTATTCACATATTTCAGCAGTGGGAGCTTTCGCAGGCCTTTCAGCCACTTGTTCCGATTGCTGATCTAAGGGGTGCCGGATCAGGGGTCAGCGGACTCTGTTTGGATATTAATATGTATTCTCTGCCACTTTATGAACATTAGAGACCAGCGAGCATGTTTTATTGACGGGGTCATCCTCCCGGTGCCAGGCTGACCTAGGTCCACACTCAGACACAATGACCTTCTCTCTCTGGACATCACCGGACCCCAAGTATCTGATATCTTTTTATCATTTGCTTGGTCGCTAAAGAGAAGCATTTAAAAAAGACGGCTACTCTCTGACGCTGCATTAACATAAAGAGATTTTTTGCTAATTTTCTTTCTGCTGACAGACAGATGGGCTGGTATACAGAGGGATATTTGCACGATGATCCCAGATGGGCCTAGGAACGCCTTGCCGCAGGGGCGCCATGACATTGTCCTACACTTAAATCAAGCCCCAAGACCAGATCGGTTCTACATAAAATGGCCATAATTTAGTCACATTTGTAATGTCGCCAATAAATTGATTGAGTTAACACGTATAATTCAGTCAGTCCGCTACTATAATTTTGATACTGGCATTTATGGCCTGTCCTAGTTATCATTTTTGGAAGGAACCCCTTTAAAAAAAGCAAAATGTCTTTCCTTTTATGGTAGGTTAACAAAAATTGCCAAAAGTCACATGTCACACTCTTTAAGTCAAATTCTTTAACAACTTTAAAATGTCTTTGTTATTGTGGTATCTATTCTTCAGAGCAGCATCGAAAATGCTATTGCTACTTAGCTTGTTTTTTTTTTTTTTGTTTTTTTTTTGTTGTATTTTAAAACGATAAGATTAAGCATCTTACCTAGTTAAATCTCACTTTGGTTCTTTGCAGGCGTGGGGTTTTTAAATTCAAATTCAAGCCTGAGTGTCTAAGACGTTTCAACACATTGAGATCACATGTATTTTCCTTGGTTACACTAGTGACAGTATGTACATAGTCGTTAATGAACGCGTTGGTCATTCTTATAATTCCACTGTTCAGATTATTTCTTACCTTTTCTCACTTTCATAAATAACCAAGATTTCTAGACGGTTAAATGACGGTGGAATAAAAGATCTGCAAGTTTGAAGATTTATTTATAATGAAGTGATTATTAAATCTAAATGGAGTAAAGAAGACGAAGAGTCTTCATTTAAACATAAATACATAACAACGCATCCATTAACATAGAAGAGATTATAATAGTCATCAAAACAATACTAATATCTATTAATTAATGTTTTAAAAGATGTAAATATTACCAGAAATACATTTTACCGTTCAGTTATCGTTAAAACAATAAGGTAAAAAAATGCGTTATTTTATTGTTTAAAGTGTAATAATTATTGAAACTGGTGTTATTCTCTTGAAGAGATTGTACAGTTTTGTAATCATGTCGTGTAAGTATAATATCCACTAGAATTATTATAATGATTGTTATTATTATCATTATCATTGTTATTATTATTATTTAATTATCAAAATTGCTTTTATAATTATTTCATTATTTTTGTTTTTATTATTGTAATTATCATTATCATCGCTATTACTACTTATTGACATCTTTCTCTTGCTTATTTAATTATATTATTATTATTATTATCATTATTATTATTATTATTATTATTATTATTATTATTATTATTATTATCGTCTAATTATTTTATTATTGTTATTATCATCGTTAGCATCATCTTAAATAAATATTTTATATCTATCCATTGTTACCTTACTGAAAAAGTAAGTTATTAACCAGTATTTTTATTGTCATTTTACTATTTATACTTAAAAATCATCTTTAAAACATCAATATTTATGAACCAAACTAAACGTGTTACATAACCGCTGCACATAACTTGATTTAAAATTATTGAATCTGAATATTGATTATACTTAATAATAAACCATGTTTCACACCTGAGTTCACTTTTATTTATACATACAGTTTATTATATAAACAACATAGCCATTTATTATAATCCTTTGATTTTATTAGACAAGTAGCATGAGACAGGAACACATTCATAGACGTGAAAAACAAACAGATAAAACGGGAAATAATGGCATTAGATAAAAACAAGATTTTATGGGTGAAGAACAGCGGCAACATGACTTCTGTTCTGCTCAGACGAACCTCTGTTAAACAAAAATAAACTATAACAACCAACAGATATTTGTATTTTGATACCTGAAGTCTATTTATTTTGAGACTAAAATTTGTGATTATGGCTTTCTACATCATGATTAAGTGGCTTGGGATTTAAAAGCAATAAACTGATTTTATTAGAAATTAAGTTTTGATTTTTATTGTCGAGATATTTAAAAATAACAAATGCTTAATAGTTCTATAAAAAAATAGGCGCAACAATATCTGGCTCAATCTTTTTAAAGAAAAAAGATCAGGTATGTAAATGACATAGTAAAATAATAATCATATATGAAACAAGGTACATAGCTTGCTCCGCGTTTTCAATAATGTATAAATTATCTTCGTATATTACAAGGCAACACTAACCATCTACTACTATATTGGTATATATGTATAGTCTCATAAATAACACATCCTAACTATAGCCCTTTACAAATGTTTGTAACTTAAATATACAATGTTGGTCTAGTTATATAAACAATAAATAAAACAGTAAAAAAACAATAATGTGCATATATAGATTGAAGTAGAGACAATAAATTCCCTTGTAAGAATGGCATAATGAACAGTTGCCTTTCTAATTGAGTATAAATGTGGTCATATTGACTGGGTGAACATGTGATTCTTTTACATGTATATATTAAATGGACAAACGGATAAAACATATCTTGTGAACAACATTTTCTTTTCAAAATGAGTAAACAAGATACGCAATTGCTTAAATAATTTGTAAAAACCCGTTTAGGTTTTTATAATGTTTTGTATGTTTTTGCAATATTTTACTAAATTTGTTTAATGGTTTAACTTCGTAATATATACACTTAAATAAATACGAAAAAGGTTGAAGAACAACGTAGCAGACATTTTACGTCTTTACATTTTTAGAACATACATTCGTCAGCCTGTGACGAAATCTCAGAATGATCCTGACAGTGGCTCTGGAGTTTTAGTAAATACAGCATACAGTAACTTGCACATTTTAGATTACCAGTAACAAAATGACAAAAATGAAACGTTCAGTACTTTAAATAAATATGTTTGAGAACTGTTACAGTTTTTAAAATGATCCTATGTAACATTATAGCTTATATACATTTGCACATACCGACCATGCATTGCCATCTGTACACTATAGCTTTATGTTGAACATAATAGAGATGGTGTTTGATACAACGGAATGTTCAAGTTTGTCTGACAAGAGACTGGGAATGCCTTCTGTTCACCTTCCTTGTTAGCACTCCCGTCGTTGCTGTCTTTATCGGAGTCATCAAACTCATCTTCCCTCTTCATAACTGAAGCTACATTGTCATGAACACGTGTTTCCCTTTCTATCTCAAACCGCGAGTTTATTTGAAGTTTGTCATTGTATGCATGAAATTGTACATCCTCGTCATCTGTCTCCGACACATCAATGTCCTCATCACACTCATCGTTGATCTCAGTATCGTTCTCAGTCTCCTCAAACACATCATCGACTTCATAATCAGAGTCTGTTTCGTGACTTGGCGAATCTATAACATTCGGGCCCTCGGTTTCGTGTTTCTTTAGATGTCGGTCCAGATTGGTCTGCTGGCCGAAGCATCGGTCACACAAAGGACACCTGAACGGCTTCTCCTTGTTATGGATGTTGCGGACATGTCTCTGAAGATTGGAAGAGATGGAGAAAGATCTCTCACAGTACTTGCACTTGTAGGGTTGTTCCCCGGTGTGTGTGCGGAGATGGCGAGTTAGGTTGGCGCTGCGGGGGAAGATCTTGCCGCAAAACTTGCAGCTGTAGCGATCCTTCGGCTTCTGTGTCAAAGGGGACACTGGAACACTGGCGTATTCTGAAAAGTTTGTGTATTGTGGGAAATTTGGCAAGTGTGCAAAGGGTGACATCTGTCGCTCAGTTGCTTGGAACTGTAAGGCGTAAGGATTCATAAAGTGCATTGGATAGCCTCCAGTGACGTATGGAAAGCGACTGAAAGGTGAAATGTTTGTAATGTTTCTTGAATCGTACATCATTCGCTCAACACGCTCCTGCGCTTCTGGGTCTAGATAAGGATACTTTCCAATGGGAGACGGCATGGCGATTTTAGGAATTGGTGAGATCAGTTTTGTGGGCTTTGGGGAAATTATCGTCGTCTTGTTGATGCTTTTAGAAGATGTCGTCTCTATTGAATCACGAATCGGTGATAACGTGTCTACCTTTGACCGGCTTAGATCTAGTGGTTGTTCACCTTTTGTTGATTTCGCGTCGTTGCTAGACTTACTGTCAGGAATGGGTAGGAGTCGTGTTGGAACATCTGGACTAACAGATGAAATATCACGTCTTGTAACAGGAGATACGATTGTTTGTTCTGTTGATGTATGAGGTGTATACCTGAGTCTTTCCACTTTATCGCTATCAAAACTATTGTTACGTCTCTTATCATAAGCGTCCGTTAGACTTTCCGCATCCGAACTATGATTTAATTCCGATTCCCCATCACTTCCGTTAACATCTTTCGACATCTTAAAGCGTTTGCTGAGTGGATGATCCTGTTCAAACTTTCGCGTTGGCGGCTGAATGAGACCAATGTTCTCCTTTAAACCATTTCTTAGCTGCATTTCCATGGAAGAAGCATATGGCGATGACGGGAGATATTTCAAAGACTCAAATGCACCTCCAAATGGAAAGCCTGGCATTCCTGAAGTGGTTGAACCAAGCTGAGGAACGATCGGTAAAGATGGTCTGGAACCGTACATTCGCATGTATAAAGATGGATTAAATGGAATTGGCGCATGAGGCAAACCGTATGCTGATAATTTTGTCTTCATGTCAGCTTGGAGTGACAAGGGGATGCCGTTTCTCAAGGCTCCCTCACAGAATCTCTTGTGTTTGCTGAGAGAAGTGATGGTGGAAAATGCTTGGCCACAATCAGAACATTTGATTTGCTGGCGACAGTCGGCGTGCATGCGTTTGTGGCGACACAGATTTGAAAACTGGGTGTACGCCTTTAGGCAAACCTGAAACAGAGGATAACAAATATACGTTTGAATATTTGGAAGTTTGCACAGACTATGTTTATAATTTATGTCGGTTTTGTCATTAAACATTAAGGTACCTGAATAAATAAGTGGACTTATACATTGTAGTTTGGTGTTGAATAACTGCAGTTAAAATATAAACAAACATGGTAGGAAGACATACTTCATTGTTCTTAACTTGAATAAAATGCAGTGCAAGGAAGCGACGGTATAGCCTAGCAAAAATCAACTGAATGGCTGTCTGGTCAGACTGTCTATCTTAATATAAATGCGCAGCTAACTTCATCTTACCTTGCATATCAAACGATTTAAGGATGCAAAGAGATAAGAAAGCTCGTAGTTTTGGGGGAAAAATGCACATATTTATGCGTTTATCCCTACCTCGCACTGAAATGGCTTAACGCTGGAGTGAATATGTTGGTGTTGTTTTAGGCCGGATGACGTGGCGAATGTTTTGCCGCACTCTGGGCATGCGTGGCTTCGTGCGCCCATGTGTTGTGACCGGATGTGTCGTTGTAGGTTGGACGGGTCTGTAAACACCTTCTCACAATGCTCGCAGGGAAAGCGGCGTCCAGCTTCATTCTAAAAATTTTTGGAATGCAATTGGTGTTAAAAATCAGTGGAATATATGTTACCTGTCACACATTGGCAATATTCATACTGTTCATCGATCTTAATTTCTTAATAACTGTTGTTTCTATTTTATATACTGAAAAACAAGTACACAATATTACTTGATGATATTCACACTGGTGTTGTTATTTCAACCGTTAAAAATTTCATTTCAAAAACTTTAACATCATTCTAACAGTGATTAGAAAATGGTGGTAATAATTTTGTCATAGATAAATTATTATGTTTTATTCATCCTTTTTCATATTTCCCCGAAAGTTTGCTTATACAATTTGCGTTTATACTTTGTGAATAATTTAAGAAGGACGGGAAATCAAACGCACAGGCCGTAACAAAATAAATGTATTTTAGTTTCATACATTAGACGCGTGGGCTCAATATTACAATACTGTACTTTGTAATTCACAAAAGCAATGATTGTTCAGGACACTTTAATTTCGCTTTTAAGTTAACTGGACATTAATTTAGAGGGCCAGTTTTAGCACGAGTGTGCGGGCATTTAATGGGCTGTTTACGCTCAGTTATCGGCCAGTGTGGACCAGAATGCTCGCCCAAAACAGATTTGTCAGTTTTATCTTCTCACATGATTACAGGAGAAGGTCCACCTAATAGTACAGTACCATCTCGTTATTTTGTTGAATGGATCATTATTGTTATGTTAAGCGTAATGTTTTTATGAGGTGTGTGTTTGTTTCTTTGTTTTCTTAGTTTGTTGTTTTTCATGTTATTTTTTATACAAATGTATTTTATAATCAAGATCTCACGTAGAGACATACCCTTGGTAAACATTTAAACCCGGGAGTGTTACCAGCCATATTCTTGCAACTGCTGATGTGGTCATGCTGCTGATGTTGATTATGAATTTATGATAATAATAACGAGGAGGAGGACGGGTGGAGAGAGAAGGACTTACATGTCCGTTTTGAGACTCAGATGAATTCCAGAGAGGGAACTGATGAGGAGCCATTGAGCTATAGCTGGACTGCTCGTCACCCACACCTCTGCTAAAAAAAGAGAAAAAATCCACATTTAAAAGTTTGCCCGTGTAAGGCTGATTTTTTAAGTTTCGATTTATCTTTGGCATTACAAAACAGTTGATAATTATTTCAAGGGCCAGGCTATGTAATAAATGTCAATAAAAGCATTAAACTGATCAGCTCGGCGAGAAACTATGTATATTTCGCAGAAGTTATAATTATGCATTTGTATTCATTAGGATACAAGGACATAATGCTCTGTTTTGTTACATATTGAGCTATGTTTATAAAAATAACCATGAACATTGTGCAAGGATAAAGCCAAACCCATTTTAGTAATGCTTAATGTAAAATTACAAAAAGCCCATATGCCTTTTATAATACCACAAACATTGGGGGGAAAACTCAAAACGTTTAAATTTGCCAATGCAAAAATCATAAGTACCGGCTGATGTTTATTTAAAGTGTAGTAATATATATCATAAAATGTATATTTTTATTTTTGGTATAGCACTGGCAGCTTTTACAAAGAATGTATGTTTGTAGAAAATATAGATTTAAAACATATGCACCTTGATTAATATGGATATGATGATTAATATGGATATGATGATATCATTGAATGGAAGAACAATCACTTAAATAGTATTTCCCTTCATATTTTATTCTAAAACAATCGGAATGGCATACGATTGCTTTCTTCTCTCTAATTTCTTAAATAACACAACAGTCAAAACTGTGCACCGTCACCGATGCTGTTTTTTCCCTCTCATATTAAAAATATCCCTTACGTTGCTATTTTGTCGTCTTGTGTATTTGACTCTTCGTCATGTTCTGATGTCAAGTGCTCTTTTCTTTCATACTGAGTCTCCGGGTCCGGTGATGAAGCCATTTCTGGATCTGAGAATTAAGAAATTGTATCAAAGTTACAAACAATGCAACAAAATTATAATTATCCTTGTAAAGATTACGTTATGACAGAATTCTTGAAGCTTTCCGATTGTGAACATTTTAGTTTTCTTTTCCGTTTCCATTGTTTGGAAAATGTCAACTTCTGCGAGAGTCGCATTATTGAGATTACCGAGATAATTGCCTGATAACTCCTTTATAGAAAGTGTCAGTTTCACGCAACAGGATCACGCGTAAAGCACGATCATGCATCGGTAATTTGTTAGTATTTTCTTTCATGAGTTCCCATTTTCCGCATTATTGTAACACATTGGTCGGATCTCCATATCAATTAAACGACGGCCACAGATGCAAGTTCTTTTCTTCCCCCACCCGAGGCTTGACATGTGCTTGGTTAAAACAGCACATTAATTCGTTATTTAAAATTCATGCTATTGTTTGATACAGATTTTCATGTTGCCAAACATTTGCTATCTCGTTACATCATTATCAATTAAACGCTGGTTTATTGTTCATCGTGTGCTTGTTTAAGGATGTAATCAAAGAGCTTCCGTATATTGATGTTGCCAATATTCGGATGACCTCAGCGATGGTAGAATGACCCGAAGCCAATCTTGATGAGAAAAGTTTTTCAGCTTCATTTTTGCGGTGGTGTATTTAAATATTTCTTAACGGGATCCTCTTAGTGTTCTTATAAATAAAAGGAGAAGATGCTTGGAACAACCCAGCTGCCGAGCGTTAGCGGCAGTCTGTTGAAAGTGAAGCGGACAATGTGATTGAGGAGGCGAGGTGAAGGACCTCAAACAGGGAGTTTAATAGACACTGTCATAATAGTTCCATATCTCTCACGTGGGCCCAACAGCTTCGCAACAATTATCAGACTGACTGCTCTTATAATTCTTGCATAATTTAAAGACCGCTTCAAGATGCGTCTTGCTGGAAGGTCCGTAATGAGGACAGACAATAAGATGATTCTTTATTTTATGGAAGCAAACAACGAGAAACCAGAATGCAAAACAGACAGAGGGGGGACACAAATATGAAGAAAGGGACAGCGGGTATTTCAAACAAAAATGTCAAATTTAGATTATGGATAGAATGATCACGATGCGTGATTATAGTTTTTGTGATGTATTGTGATTTTTGCGATGACAAGGACTGGATGAAAACAGGGAGACGGAGGGAAAACCCTCGACAATATTGTCTTGGCCTCTTGAAAAAAATATCTTGCAAGCTGACAGCGGAAGAAAATCGGAGAGAAGAAGAGAGAATGGAAGTTGTGTAATCAATTGGATAGGCCGGCTGACATCATGTTCTATGCCGGCTGATGACGACGGCCGCCTTGGAACTAAACAGTTGTGGGGTGACAGTGAATAAGAGATCATTATCTGCCTTTAAACAGTCGCTTCCTCTCAAACAAGTTTTTCTTTCTTTTTTATTCGGCTTAATTCTCGAGCAGGTGCAAGGACAAAACAATACACTGCGTTCAGCAGACAGAGCGAGGCAGCTTTCTCGTACGTCGATTATGTTTATTAAGTTGATTATGACACGGACTTTTTGTCGATTTTGCCGGCTTTTTTAGTGTCATCTTGGAAAACAAATGCTCTACTAATTTTCTGTAGCGACAAAAAAAAAAGTCAAATGTTTTTATCTTGCGGCTAACATGTGTGATGTCATTAAGCTAAATGGGTCATCTGCTAAGAAAGTAGCGCCTTGCTTTATAATAAAGCTTTAGTAAATTAGCAATGTAATAAAAATAGTAATCTTAGTAAATTAAGAAGTAAAATTAATTTAGTTTATTCCTTTTTTCTTGTTTGTATAATTTTTTATATTTAACTAAATTACATTTACAATCCATTCCGATTCTTGGCTAAATTTGGTTTTAACAATCCATTATATATCTGCTTGCTTCAATTCTGTACGTGTCTTTTGTGTTTTCATGTACCAATTACCTGTTTGTGGGCTTATTTGAATTGTTGTATTTTATCTCATATCCGGATGCAATAAAGATTTTTTTTATAAAAAACAACAACATATAAATGAAAATAATGAGTAATAACAAGAATTATAAAAGTGATGCTGTTACAGTCATGTTTTTTTTATCGTTACAATTGCTGATGATATTTGTATTGTTGTTGTTTTTGCTATTTTTCAAAAACCTTGTCCCCGAATAATTATTTAAACCTACATTTAGAATTATTAGCCTGTTTTTCATTTTTAAATAAGTGACACTAATGTATTTTTCTCTTGTTTTAAAAGTGACCTCAGAATTTTTGGAATCTGTGATAAATCATCGCATACATTTACCCTCAAGGGATACACAGCTATGGGAACATTACAGATACATTATAAAACGTATTTACTTAATTCGCATAATCTCTTGCATCTGTTTACTAAAAGTAAAGAAACAAAGAATTTATATTAACCTATTTTATTCATCACCAAACATTGATTGAAATTTCGCACATATAGGCGTTATTCTGAAACAATTTTGGTTTGACTAATCCGTCGACTGCCGTGTACTCGTCAGATGTATAAATAATACAGCTACTGGGTTGACGGCTGACGAGCCAACCCACTATTGACTAGAGATGTTGACTTTAGTAAGGTAACTCGGTGCGGATCATTCTTCATTGATGTAGCTTCTTTTATCTTGTCCTTTTGAATACACACCTGAGCTGGTATAAACCCACCCCTGGTCCTTCTATAGCTTTATCCCCATAAGGTAAGCTAATAATATTGTATTTCTGCTGTCAACTACATAATAAACATAACTAGACGGTCAACTAGAGACGCCGCTGCAAATAATGCAGATGCTAGTTGATCTGGATCTACACGATTGGTCTAATCCTGATGGATTCATTTCTAGAAGGTTAAGGTCTATTTAGGGTCGTTCAGGGACAAGCGCATTGTGAGATCCTCCCAGTTTTGTTCGGCACACCGGTAACCCCAAAATACCGACCCTTGAAAGTAATAGAGCTTTAATTGTGTCACGAGAAAAGATGTACTCTCTCAATATTTCGGTGTATTCAATATAATCTCTTGTACTTAGTTGATTAAAAGTTGAGTCTAATGTAAGAAGGCGTACTGGTAAAAAAACCGATGCGGGGTTTTCAATGGTTTATATATAGTTGCCATATTTGCATGTCATAGCTTACAACTGACGGCAGCGAATACCACACAACCCAATCGGATCGGAGATAATAGAAGGAGCATAATTAGTTGGAATGGGAATTTAATATTTCATTACAGAGGTGAAGTTCAGCCATACTATATCTTGTCTTAATCTCGAAAAGAGAAATTATAATTGATATAACCTTTTATTCGGGCTGACAACAGCCAAAGAAAGGCGAAGGGGTGGGTCTGAAGATTGCTGACACTAAACAGTTGTTGAACGGCCATTCAATGAGTTCCGGTAGCAAGGAAAGATTATCTATTTTGATACAATAAGTCTTGCAATGGCTGTCAATCGAACAAGCTGACACTTCAATGGCGGTTCAAGTACAGTATGGAAGTTCATTCATGGCGGACATAGTCTGAACTAACTGTCTTTAACCCTTACTATGCTCTAATTATTACTGCAATTATTCATAAATTAATAATAGCATATAAATGAGTATTAGTTTTTTTTGCGGATAACTTCATGCTAAGGAAACATATTTTTTGAGACTAAATGATGTCGATTTCAAGAAAAGAAAACAAATTTTATATCTACAATGTACACAACTTATAAACGGGAGTGTTTGTTGTTGTTGTTGGTGGTGGTGGTGGTTTTGTTTACAAAAAATATCTAACAGTGTAAACAAAATTATATTAAATGCGTATAATATTTGTAAAATGTAGTTAATTGAATTTATTTCGTGCTCTTTAAGTGCGTATGGTTATACATGAATATAGAGAAATAAAACACACGAGAGTTTGAAGTCGTGGGCTATTTATCCATTAATTGAATTAACGAAAATGCAAAAATAAGGTACATCTACATTACTTTTTGTATAACAAAAATTAGATATTTCATAATTTGGAGCGTGCGTAGAACGTCCTCCAAACACTCCTTTTTTTCATTATTCTCATATAGAAGAAACATATGTTTACCTTTTCCGTCAGGATGTTCGTCTGTCTGTTCGTCCGAACTATATAACAGCATCCTGCAACGGACGTGACAAAGACGAAGTCCTGTAAAAAATGATAATGTATACATGTTATGCAGTGTTAACAATACTTTGTTAAAAGAAGATGATAGAAGAATATTAAGGAATGATTAAAAGAACCCTTTCTGAATTTTTTTTTCATTTTCCTTTATAAGAATATAAGGGCAAATATTTGCTCACACCTGAACACGTGTCTTTTAAGAACATAAGATCACTCGTTCGGTTGCAAAAGTACATACTGCATTCCTAATTATGTTAAGCTTATGAAATGCACTGCTGATAAAAGGAGAGTTTCGGAGAGAGATAAAAAAATGATTGAAGTAATTTTTTTTGTTTTAAGTTGTTACATTTATTAATGTAGTCTCATTTAAAGAAAAAGAGCTAATATGCAAAATGAGTTTTGAAATGGTCCGAAAAGAAAAGGAAAACTACCGAGCTACATAAATGAACTAGTTGTATAGTATAAACTACAGGAGCAAAGTACTAGGTATATTTCATATATGGGCACTAAATCAACCAGTCTCTTTCAGGAAGCGGCATCGAATAAATTTTCGCTTCAACAAACAAGGTGAAAAATCACCGTTCGTGACTCAGCTTTCTACTTGACTGAACCGTCCAGAGGTAAAATAAAACAGAGGTTTGGGATGTTTAAAAATGACTGGTGCAGATAGAACTGTTTGCGACATGGTTCATCGACGAGCCTTTGTCCAGCGACAACATTGGCTCCACCCACGTCATGCGTTGTCCTGCTATCAGGTAGCCGCATTGTTGCTTCTCTGATAGAACTGCCCCCGCAACTATCCAACTTCCTAATTTCATTTTTACCGACAGTTGTATAAATATTTATTTATTTATTCAGACAGAAAGAAATTAGCAAAATTTCCATCGTGAGTTTATATATTTAAGAAGACAATAAGATCCTAAACTTATAAAGTATTTAGTTGCTTCTTGTAATAAACACTTATTGTAAAATTTGCTCATGCGATATTTTCTTCTTTTTTAAGTATATGCTCTTCCAATACGCGAACAAATGTAGCATTCGATTTAAATGCTTTAATTTAAAAATGCCGTAAGAGCCAGTGTTCGAGCATTCTGGGAAAAGATTGCATAAAAAGACACATAAAACAGAGATGTTCATTAGTTTTTGTTGTTTTTGTTAAAAGTGAATAATGTAACTGATACAGAATGTTCAGTGTGGGTAGTTCACGCGATAATAAGATATGTTTCGTCATTAAATGGAACAAATGTGAGTGTTCTTGATTTATAAAAAAAAATAGTTTAAGTGTCATATTAATGCCCGCATCTCGCAAGGTCTATCCGCAAACAGAAGATGTTAACACTAGATGCTTAATCTTTTGTTTTTAAGTGCATTTTATATACATTTCAGTAAAAACAGAAACACTATATTCTGTATCTCTTGTCTTTTTTGTGCTCTTTAGTATTATCAAAAAAGGTTTTACGTCATTCGACTCGTTCGTAAAATAGTTCGCCTGTCTTGTCTATCAACGTGTAACGATGAAGAAGGTAGTTTTACATTCGCGGGGTAATCATACACAAGGAATACACTTGTTTACTTATTGCCTATCGAGTAACGTTCGCCTCTTCATCACTGTGACTCACGACACAGTAACGTGCACAGTCATCTACCCGTATCATGCATCGAAAGTTTTGTTCGGGGTATCCACAGATGGGGGGATAGATATTGTTTTACAACGACTTACAAATCAAAGAATGTTGTCACTTTTTTACGGATCATTTTCATCGGGGTGAAACACTTTAAATTTCTGTCATTTTCCCAACAAAACCCACTGTCATTGTGCGTATCGTTTAAGAATATGTGATTAAAGAAAGAAAATAATAAAAAATAAGTTGCAATGATGTGAAATGTGTAAATCATTGTTATAATGGGATACGCACTACATTTTTTGTAGTTTGTGTATACTTTGGATCGGCGAAAGATGATAAAAAGTTTTTGATTTAATTCATTGCAGTTATCTTCTTGTGACATGCGTGTTGATGTTCTGAGGTGACTACTCAATGGTATAAGATGTACAAACAAAGATACATGCAAGAGTCGATTATTTTCTTGAAAGTAGCGATAATGATAATAGTGTATGTTTCTATTCGTTTTTATTGTCACTCGTGAAAATGGCGCGATAGAAAAGGCGGGTTGTAGTATAAATGTTTGGTTATCTGCCACCAGTATTTTGAATCTTTTTCTAATTAAACCTACGATCATATAGTAGTTCCAAATGAAGGTTAGACAAAACGAAATTTAATTTTAAATAAAAATTCCATATGAAGGTTAACAAAGCGAAAGTTGAATAAAGATTTCTGAAAGACAAGGCGGAATGTCAAATATAGATGTATTTAAGACAAACATTTTACTGCATATCTATGTAATTTTACACCAAAATAGATATTTTACACAAAGGAAACACTTAAATGAAAATACAAACTTTAAACGTCTTCACTTAAGTCCATTAAATCATGCCGTATGATAAGCAAATTAAAAATAATATATTTATTTACATGTAGTTAAACAGTTGTTTCAAAAACTCGAACAATTGGCTTGGTTGGATGTCAATAATATCTTACAGTTGCAGAAAGAATAAGCTTTTAAGCGTATATTACCACGCTTTTGCGAACCATTATTGTATAAAACTAATTAAACTAATTACCTTATTTTGAACAATTAAATTGCAATTAAAATGTAACTAAAATATGAATTGACTGGCTTAAGTAAGGTCGAAATGACAATGAAATTTATTACGCAATGTTTACGACGTGCTATCAACTAGTTGGTATCCCTTATACAGAGTACAGTGGGTAAATGGATCAGTGCATTATTATAAAAATAATAATATATTCTACGTGTTATATTTTAGGCCTGAATGCAACCGCTTTTTGAGAGAAGAAGATCTGCTTAAATTCGTTTAAAATAAACTTATTATCATCATTTTCAAATCAAAGAAAAAAAGGACACTGATAAAAAATTTACGTTTAACCACGATATCAAAGCAAGTGCTGTCTTCAATTGACACCTCGTTTAGTAGGATTCACTTAAGATCTTTTGTAGATTGACACCTCTTAGAACGATGGAGATTTAATTAAATGTATTATCGATGTAAAATCAAACTCGAGAGCGATTTTTATATATAATGATAATGTAAGTGTCATTTTCTTAACATTTTATAATTAAACTATCAGGATCAAAGTTTCCTCATTTGCAAATAGTCAAATTGAGTTAATTGAAAATTCCTAATACGTCAAAAACTACTTTCGAATATTGATAACAAGACGGTTTATCATATATACAAAAAGGTGACAAATTCAAAATGTCGAAATACGATTGGTTTTAAACACAAACTTCAATTTCGTTGAAAGTCTCGAAATCTGGTTTAAATCTGAATTATGTTAAATGATATAAAATAATTAGACAAGTAAAGAAACCTTTCAAGAAGATTGTTATTAAAAACCCGCGAATTAAAGGAAGTCTATTGAGCGACAAGAATGCTTATTATGCAAGTTTGGTTCAATAAAATACAAAAATAGAACAAAATATTATCTGTCATGTACTTGCAGACATATCTTTAATGAATCACCCTCACCAAACGGCACATTTGCAAAACTTAATATTGAATTATTATAAATAATTACGAAACAACGAAATTTGTGGTAAGATACGGCTTCAGATTATTGCAGTGTTCTAATTGTCTTTTGGAGTCGGGCAACCTTTCTTTCCATCAAAGATAGTCAGATATGATGATCTTCATTCGTTTTATAAAAATGTAACACATAGCAATCATTTCGATAATAATTGTAGTGATTTGATAGGGAAGACGCAGCATATAAATATAAGGTAAGGTTTATCGATTGTCCCCGGTTTAGCTGGGAAAACATAACTTTTAGTTACACATGCATATGCATTTTGTATACAAAATGGGAGAAACATATATACAAAGAAAATACGTCTGTTCTGTGCAATAAAAGGGCACTAAGGGTGCATAAAAGTATTTTAAAGCAGTTAGTGTATGATATTACTCAGTGCATGTGTCATTTTACGCCTTTGAAAAGGATACATCAATATCACAACTAATGGTGTGTGTTTTTTTAAGATTGTGTTATTATAGGAACTTTAAATAGGTGCCGAATATATATTTGTGTGCGTGTGTTTGTGTGTGTGAGTGTGTGTGTGTGTGTGTGTGTGTGTGTGTGTGTGTGTGTGTGTGTGTGTGTGTGTGTTTGTCTGTTCGAAAATACCTAAAAATCTTTCAAAGAAAATCAACAAATTTATGTAACTTGTATAAAATCATATACATGTAATATTAATTAAAGGGTTCAATGTAGGATGTAAGATTGCACAAAGATTCCTGCTTCCATTGGGATTCAAACAGTAAGCAATGACTGGGAGGTTATAGATCATTGATTTAAGCAATTTCAAGAAGCATCCAATGTAAGACAGTTCAGACAATGAAATCTGTTTGATTTATGCAAACAATTATCTTGAATTCTATAAATAGAAAAATTGTTACCTGCCTATCATTATCTATGGTGTCACATCGTCATATAAATGATGGGCATGTTATCAGTGCTAACCACCATCTACCCTTAAAATATTGCCGTCTTACAAAGCGCCATATCACAAATAGTCACCATCAAGATGGAGACAGAATAACTTTCTATGTGACACCTGCCTAAGTGTCTTGTATTCGATGGCATAATTGAATTAGCGAGATATCGACATGATTTGTAACATCGTTATGGCTCGTATCATCATCTGGATACTTACCCTGCTAAGCCTAAAAGTGATAACGTTTCGGCAAATAGTGTAGATCCAGATCTTCCAGTTCCACTGGGAACTGTTGATCAGGATCTGCACTGCACTATTTGCTGCATTGCCTCTTAACCATTTGTGTGTGGGTTTTTTACACTTGCTTGAAGTTTTAAACAAATAACTTAAATTTTGTATTGTTAATTAATAATTTTCACAGCGTAAGGGTTAGGTTGCTCTATTATGATATCCTGTACCCGAGTATGCAAGGCACGACATGATTGAAGCAGATTGGTATCAAAATAAAATTATTTGGATTTTATTACTTTTCTTCTTAAGAATATTAATAATTGATTGTTATATGGATTGCTTGCAAGATTATTGATGGTAACAGCAGTGGTAATGGTTGGAGGTAAAAGTACCGAATTGGTTTGGTTTGTGGCTTTGATGGGTGTTGGGACTGCAACATGTGTCTTGTCATAATCCTAATTATTTGCAATGATGAGCCGACGAGAGTGATATAAAGAAGTTTCTTAATATGAATATAGATGGACAAATTACATTAACATGTTATGAAGAGACATGTGAGAAAGAAGTAAAAACTTACAGATATGATATAAACTGAAAATCAAACAATGTAAACATTATCAAATAGTACGAATATATATAAGGTAAAATAAAAGATACAAGCACAATGCATTGTCTTTCGTAAATATCATTCACATAATAGTTTACCTTAGTCTTTGACATACAGTTAACTAACACAGTGACCAGTTGCAGTCTTGAAGAATGAAAGCGTTAACTGGATTCCAAATAGAATAAATGGCATTAAAATAATAATGAGTAATCAAAGAAGTCGACAACAACAACAAGTTGAACGTTGAAAAGGAATTGCCAGAAAAGCAGTAACATACTATTCATTAAACAGGGTCAACTTTAACACACAATCAAGAAGTGAAAACCCCAAACAGACAGATGCTAGCATAGAAAATGTGACAATAATAGAAAAAGACAATAAACATGCATTTTTACCTTTGATTTTCTGTTGTTTTGATGTTCCTTTTCTGTCCACAGAATCTGTTGTCCTGCCCACAAGTTCTCGATAGCACTACGGCCACAACCAGACTCACTGTGAACGCAACTTAATATTGACTAATTCCAATCCAATATCGACACTATACCAGTTAATTTCTTCCTTTTTATGTCAGGCTCTGTTTGCGAGGTTTCTCTTTATCGCGAAATTGGTTCTTGATTATTTTCTTTTCTTAATCTGTATCAGCTGAGAAGTAAGCTGAAAATGTGAAGAAATGTTGAGGTACTTGAATTTTAATCAATCGATAGAAAACCTTAAAAGAAGCTTTTTACAAAATCAGATACCTGGTATCTTATGATTAGCCCACGACAGCCAATCAGAATGCCCACTCAGCTGTTAAGCCATGCCTTCTGCGTCAGGGCCAATAGAACTAAGCAGGGTGGATATTGATTGACAGACAGGGTAGTGTACCCGGTGTTTAACCATGTTCATTGACACCTGCCTTGTGTGGGGCAAAGAAAGAAATTACAAACATGGCCCATATTATGGAGTCGAATTAGAAGTCATTTAAAGGGAGAAGAAGAGCGAATGCTTGACTCGTGGATTTCAACCGATTCTTATCGATTCTTGAACATTTTAATTACGTTTGATACCAACTTTAAGTTTAAAGAAGATTTTCGCATCTGGGCTTTATTCGGATATCATCATTGACTAGAACTAAGATGCATGATAATTCAAACCGCGCTCTAAACAACGACAAAAAGCAAAATATTATTTGTTTGTTTTTTTTTATTTCAAGACGTAGGTATCGTTATTGAAAATTTCAAATGAATTTGTTGTTTTGCTTTTGGCTACTATTGTTGAAATAATAAACTAAACGCATAATATTTCACACTTAGAAGAAAAGTCTGATTAGTCATTGTTTAAATAAAGGACAATGATAACCAGAAATAATCTTAAAACAAGAACAATCTTTAAAAATATATCTGACGTTTGAAAGTTTTAATTACATAATGTATTGTTATTTTTCTTTTAATTAAAGCTTGTAAAACCTAGACACCAAAAGAGTTTAAACATTCTGACACCAATAACACGGTTTAAGTACTGGTGTCTCTATTTAAAACGGAGAATATCTACTTTATGTAAATTATAAAACCCACTTTGTATATAGACATCAAATTAACATTTCCCAAAACTTGTTTAGCATTACTAATTTTGTAAGATACCTTAAAAACCTCCAGCTAATGAGCTTTGAAAAACTTAGTTTAAGTTACTAGTAACTTGTAACTAGTAAGTTATATTCCTTTAATATGCTTGTCAATGCAAAAAGACTCATGTCAAGTTTACTACAAACTAACGTCAAATTACACAACGAGGTTTAATGCCCATCATTAAAATACAAGAAATTTGAAAACAAAACCATACGTTTAAGTCTACACGCCAAGTTAGCGTAACAGTGGTAGAAGAATGTGATGACGCCATCATCAGTGAGGAGTTGTTGTTATTGTATTATACTCATGGATAAAAGTAGCCTCCAGAGGTTAAAGCAGACGTTTGCATGCGGATTGTGTATAGATAACGATGCGTTTCTTGTTTGGACGAGTCTAAGTGGTAACTGATGGGTTTGCTTATTTTGTTAAATGACACGTCACAGATGTGTTCTTACTTCTACATATGGCTTGCATGTAAATATATTTGTACCATGCCTTTCAAATTTTGGTATATGTTGCGATGATCATAGACCGTTGTCATATATTCTTATTCACGATTACAACAATGTTACCTGTGCATTGTGGCGGTCGTAAAAATGTCCCCGTGCATGTAATCTATATTGTCATTTAACTCATCCTTTAAGGATTGTTTACATGCAATTCCTTTGATTTACATGGATTTTGGTGCCTCAGTTCCATCTTCATATGAACAGGATGCTACATCCATGAACACTGCTCTGGTCATTTTTCCTGGTTCAAACAATTAATTTCTTCTTCTCTCTCCCTCTCTCTCTTCTAAACACTATATGGACATTATTTTTCAATGACGTCACTACTTCATAACTTACAAAGAAAACATCAGCGCTTGAACATTCATTAATCAAAAAGGACGATTTTCTTTTCATTGCTTGCATTTGAGAAACTCCTCAGGAAGAGGGAGGTCAGAGCTAAATCCGGTTTAAGCAGCCGAGTCGGGCTGACCGTTCAAAAGCGTTGGGTTTGCTTTTTTTGTTCTACTCATCACAGATTTGTTCTTACTTTTACATTTGGCTTGCATGTAAATATCTGGTTCCTTTATTTTTTCATATTTTGCAAAGCTCATGGAACTTTGTTTTATATTCTTATTTAGTCTAAGTAGGTCAAAATGAGGGTAGGACAGTCACATCTAAAACGCATGGCTGTATTCAGTTAAGCTTTAATATTCTATAAATGGTAACAGTTTTAGGCAAAATACTTTTTCCGAGCTTCTGGTGTGAAGTAAATAGATTAATAAAGTGTATAATGAATTGACACAAAAATAATACACGTACTTACTGTTTCATCTCCATTGATTTCCAAGCCTTGACAAAAATATATGAAAATAAATACAAAAGTATGATTTTTGTTATGCTGACAAAACAGTATAATCAACAAATAAATAAAGAAACAACAAATAAAAACAACAAGGTTTTTGAAAAGAAACCAGGTAGAGTACTTTTTGTACTTATAGTTAGTCTAGACAACGCACGTGACATCGTTTCACAATGTCCGCGTCAAAGGTCACGCATATTTAAGAACAGAGTACTCTCGGCCGCCGTGTAGAAAAAAGATCTAAGTCTATGAAAAACGAGATTTGAACGTGATTAAGATAAATTCTTTTTCATATATTTATATATTAAAGCACATAAGGGTCACGTTCGCGGATGATCTTAATTAACCCATGTAAAAATATTGTCATATTTAAGGTTCTTACCTTTCTGCGTTCCCAGTTTCACAAAGCCATCCGAGAAATTCAAGTGACATTGCATAATGATTTCGCATTGATATTGTGTGTGAAAGCAATATCTATATTCGCCATTTATAGAATTAAAGATCGAATCTTTAAGGCAAAGTATATAGATACCGATAAGACAAACAAACATGATCTATCAAATCTGGATTGTCATTATTTGCCAATGAGTAAGTTGAAGAATTAGCTCAAAGTTTGAGTAAATGATACAAATTCCTCATCATATAATTTCTCAGTATTCGGCGCTGCATGCATTGTCGGTTTGCCATAAAACCAAAAATACATTTTTTTCTCAAAATAAGTTATAACGTTGAAAGTGAAGAACATATATTGGGCTTGCGCTAGAGTGGTGGAGCCACCGAAAAATAACTTTTCCGACCGACACACCTCTCACCACAACGGTTCGAGTCCCGGTCAAGACAAGGACTTTATAGGGGAAGGTCCTCCCTTGACCTGCGATAAGCCGTTAGTTTTAAGTAGACATATGTCGGAGGTCTTCCTCCGCCCAAATAACGGGAAATCGCAATATTGAGCATATTTTGGTATATATTACTTAAGCAAGGCTGCCGAAAGACGTTTTTAAAGAAAAACTATGACATCATGAAAATGATAATTAATTGCATTTAATGTTTTGTAATTCTTTAAGAAGAACGAGCGTAAGTTCTTTTGCATGAGCTGGTTTGTTAATAAAAACAAAAGAAACGGTTTGATAGAAAAATGTTTTAGGAAATTTTGGTAATGTCGATCGGCAGACAGATAGCGACAATTATGTATATGTAAACAATATTTTCTTATTACTAACATTCTTGAAGAATAAGTCAATTTTTGTCAATAGAAATGTAAGAAATTGAAACACTCTTGAGTGCAATTAAATCGACAATCCTTTATAGATAAACGCAAATGTTTTCGGTGACACCTTTTAATAGGCTGTTACGATAAGTGGTTTGTAATTAAATTATTTAAAAGTTAAAAACTAAAGAAAGAAAGACATTTCTTAATAATTATTGTTCCAAAAATCAGTTAACCCCGATTACATTCTGTAATCACAACAAGGCAAGACAGCAAGGTAAGACACCTGTGGACTAAAACATTTTAAACGAAAGTACAAATAAATTCCAAAAAACAATTACTCTTCGACAAATTATCATTTCAAGCGTATTTTTGTTAACAGATGCCATGAAAGTTAATATGGCAATTATTTGTTTGTCAAAGTAGATTAGCGGCATTTAGTTTACCTGAAAAGATATGAACATGGACAATCGCTGTGAGTACTTACAGAAAGAACTGTCAAATAAGCCATAAATTAAAGTTGACTGAAGATTGTCAATACGGATTCAAGGTTTTAGAGGACCGCCCTGGCTAACACCCCATCATTGGGTTAATGTTATCTAGACCATCTGACATTCTGACATCGGTATTTAGAGATCGGAAGATAGTCCAAGACTGAATAAGGGACGATACAAACTTATTAACTCACACTGTCTTCATGCAAAAGAAAATCTGTGTTGGTCGGTACTGAGGTTTAGTCGATTGTCATTTGACATGTATCACATGTTAAATCACGCTTTGTCGAAACAATTAAAGAGTTACAAAGTTCACTGTGTTGAAGAATGAATGTTGTCAAATGTAAACATATTGCCTGATGATATGACTAGAGGTTATGAACCCACGAGCCACCCAACTAGAATTTCAAAGGTTGTTTTCCAATGTCTCAAACATAGACATAGACCAAACTATGTGCTGGCTCGATATTTTGACACCATATTAATGCGTTTATCCAGTAAAGTGGACACCCATTGTTAAACAATTTATGGACGATTTTCACAATGAACGCATAACCGAGTGTTAAAATCTCTCGGAGTAACCATCTCTATTTTGGTTGGTTCGAATGGGACGATTGTTCACTGGCCGATTTCTTACGGACAACCGCTACTGTATGTATGTGAAAGGCAAGATAAAAAGACATTCCACATTTACTCGCCGGTGAACTACCGTTACTGATGGCAAAGTAGATTTTTAGGGCTCGACATCATGCAAGGTTCTTTAGTGACTAAAGTGATTGGCATTCAGTGTACCCATTTAACTTGTTGATGATATAGAATAGCTTTCGTTATTGTCATCATTGCATGGGCTAAAGTCGCAACCCAAGTAAGAAGATTTTCTCATTAAAAGGCAGTGTGCAGCTGGTTCTACCCAGGTATTTGCACGGGTCCACCTTTTATAGTGGCAATAATTGCACATGTGCGAATAAACGTTTAGGTTAAGTAAATAAAGTATTTCGGAAAGTGCTAATCGTTTGGACCATGGAATAACCTACTATTCTGCATCAATGACCAAACGAAGTGTTGGGCGGGGGGCTAGAAATTGCACCATTGTTATGATGTTTGCAGCAGAACACTATGACATACTATTCTTAGAACTTCTGTCCATGTTTTCAACTTCCTAAACATTGGTATTTGTGATTTTTTCCCAACGGATATTGTTGTGTTAGTAACGCAGTAAAGTTGACAAGGTAACTTCCTGGACTATTTTTTTAAATTGTCAAAACTTACCGATGAAGTGATTTTTTTAATGGCATCTGTGAGAGCCTTGATGCCCGTTTATATATATATATATATATATATATATATATATATATATATATATATATATATATATATATATATATATATATATATATATATATATATATATATGAGGATGGTCGTGTATCGAGTAATAGTCCAACACAAATACACTACTGTATTTGCCATAACTATCGCAATAGGTAAATAAGAAAAGGTCCTATCAAAATTTTCGCAGATATTTAAATTTTTATCTACCTGTAGACAAAGGCAAACAAGGTAAATGTAAATGTGACAAAAAACACAGAGACGAGACATAACACACAAAAAGAAAAACCATCAGTTACCGCCTTGGAACGGTCAGTCGGCAAAAGGGCCAACTGGGGTGCTTAAACCTGGTTTGTGGAGCGCTCCAACCTCGCACTTCCTGAAGGTTTTTCTATTAAACAGTGTAAATAAAAATATCCCGTCAAAGTGACACAACTAACAGTAAGCACCTGCATCGGGAGATAAAACAGATATAATGAACATATGTACATACATAATAACTAGTAATAAAACAACATATGTACAGTATGTACAGTAGATAAAAGCCTCGGCAACCAAAAAATTCCAAATGAAAGAGTAGTTTAAAATAAAATGAAGCAGTACAAGCGCTGATATATTATAAGAACCATATAATGACGTCATAAATGCCATGTCGTCATATGCCAAAAGTGAAATGTAAATAATACGGAAGAAATAATAGAATTTTAGAAAATCAACAAATAAAAACGTAGTATTGTTTAGAGTTAATACGTTTAAAAAACATATCATAAACGCCGAGGATTTATCCGCAGTTGACATATTATATATGATAAAGGTACAAAAAATCCCGATGTAATACCTACTGTGCAATCTCACGTAAAGGGTATGGAGACTGCTCAAGTTGTCCCACCTATATAGGGCACGACTGGAGAGATGGAGAGACAAGCAACATTTTTCACAACATCATGCATTGTCTGCTGCTTGCACTTGCACAATCTCTGAACCACCTAGGCGTTATAATGCCTCAGTAAACAAAGTACATACAAAGTACATACAATTAGTCAAGTCATGATTGCCACATTATTTTGTTTATGTTTTTAGTTAACAAAAAAGACATGGGAAACATTTCTCCACTGTATGACATAAACTGTAGATATGCAATTAGCATAAAACTTATTTTTCTCTCTCTCTCTCTTACTAATCTCATTTTCTTAACCTACGGCTACATGGTCTGAAGCAAGGAGATGACTCACTGGTCTCCATTAAGCTTATAAATCGTGTATTTATTACCGAACAAGTAATTAGATGTGAAACATTAAAATCCTTTTCCCATAAGCAGTTGTCATCAGACATTCGGAATGTATGTGGCCATTTTTGCAAGATCAGTCTTTTGTAGTATTGATTAGTATCAAACGTGAATAATACATTAAAATACTTGTTTTAATTTTCGGATAAAATAGACAGGTGTATAAAATTTCGATATCCTCCGGAAAATATAACATAGTATTAATAAGAATATTGCAGCATTTATTAAGGTACAAAAATGTACTGGACAAACTTAAATATGTAAACTTGACACACAAAAACTTGACTAGTCATAACAAATATATAAAGCCTAATAGTTACCACCTAGGAACAGTCAGTCGTTAAAACAGACACACTTTGGTGAGTAAAAAAGGTTTACAAAGCACTACCTTTCGCACTTTATAATTGTTGACATATTAAAATGAAGTGAAAAAAAAAGATCACTTTGAAACAATAAGTCGAGTAATTTGCGTATATTTAGAGCTTAGTAAATGATATATGGAAGAAATGCAGACGTCATTTGAAACTGAAATATTCTTGCATTCATCACAATCGTTTACTTTTTATGGACCCAGTCAAATTAAACGTTTTATTAAAATATGTAATTATCAAAGCACATTACATTCGTGTTGTGATTTTAAACAACTTAAGCTGTTTTCAGCTCAACAGCCTCCGAACTGCGTTTATGGTTATTTACGTAAGTCATCAGCAAAACGCTATTTGGCTCGATAGATTTTAATACACCAACATTGTGTTGTTCTATGTGCCATGCACCTACGAAAACTGTGACATACAATAAAAAGCATCGACATTACCTTTAATGTTCATGCACTTTTAAATGCCGTATAAAATCTCTTAACGATGCAATACAGAAATTACAATCGATTAACTTTAACAAGTGCCGTTCTAAAAAACCTTGCTTTGCAAATAAAGGTGTTATATTTTTTTTCAGCAGCACGCCGTACATTAAGAACCTATTACATTTATTAGTAATGTTAATTTTATTTGCTTACACGCTCGTATTTTCACTTACTCTAAACTTGTGAATATGCTTTTTAATTGCTCGTTTATAATATTTAAACTAAGCCATATACAGTAATGCGTTCATTATAGCCAAACTGTTACTGATGAGGTAATTATTGAAAGTATGATATACCAGATCTAGTTTATTGCATTTTATCCAAGTGGTGATTGTCGTGGGAAAACTCACTGAATGCTGTCTTTTTATGTTCTAAGGTCTATTAACCTCTAGTATAGATAAAAAGGTGTCGAATATAATCTGAATACCATGATCACTTAATCTAAAAAAACTGTTTGCCAAGGGTTGATTTAAAGGTGTGTGACTTACAGCAGCTGTGTGCGTAACCGTTGACTACAAGACTAAGGTATTAACGTTAATTATAAGTGTCATTCAGATTAAAATGGCATTTCTTTTGTTCTATTTTATGCCAAATTTCAAGTATGTACGGTAGGCCCCGGATTCAAGCTACGGCATACCAAAGTCGTGTAGCGTGTAATAGTATAGCTCCTTCGATAAAGCTCGAGCATATATAATGGTAGTTCCAAGACCTGCTGGCACGATGTCAGGATAATGAAACTGGGTGTGCCAGTCATTCGCGGTATGCTATTCACAGTGAAGGAAGCACTATATTTGCTTCATGTGATCACCAGTTTAAGGTGGTTTCTGGAATTATGTTAGTAGATGTGCAAGTACACATAGGCACAAAACAATACAAACATTGATAAGTTGATTGTTGATTCAATGTTACATGGAAGAACTTATTATATAAAAGCTAGGCATGGCAATGCCTATTTACTTTAACCTGTTTTTCTGTATTACGTTGAAATACATTATGAAAAGCATGCCTTCTTTCAAGTATGATAACAAAATACTTAGACAGAATATTGAATTTTAATTGGATGATCACTTTCAAATTTGAATTTTATTTTAAATCAAAATTCATATTGTAGTTAAAGCATTGTAAAATACGATACTATCACATGATCCTATAAGTATTCAACAAAAGACAAAACACAGAACAAAGATATTCAAATGACTGCTAAATGTAACACTGGCAAAAACACTGAGACGACACATTTAAAAAAATAGATGAAACGAAACAGTTACATTAAATCAGAAAAGGGTCCGTGAGAGTGCTTAAACCAATTACAAAAAACTAACATCGCACTTATGTCTCAAAGGTCCAATCACATCAGTAAATATTTAATACAGGCAAATATATTAAAAATTTCATTTAAGTAAATGTAATAGATATGATATGAAAGGCTAAGCACAATAATGATATTGTTTAACATATTTTGTTAAAAACTCATTTTGCTCATTTTGAACAAATTCTATAGAAAACAGTTTTCATAAACAACTACAAAATAATGCAGTTTGGTGGCCAGATAATCTGTATTGGTCCTTGATACGTGTGAATTAAGTTGATAGCGGTGGGGCACCCTGACTGTCAACTTTTTCTGCAAATGTCGGATCTTCAGAGAAAAAACATCTTAAGAAGGCACGTGACCAGCTCGCATAAGGGAATGTGGGTGGCCAGCGTAATCCTATGACGTAACTTGATTACATCGTAGATCACCCGTCTAATGAGCTCGAATCAATATGAACTGCTTTCGACAATTTGGCGATCTTTGTCGAAACACGAAGTAGGATAAGCGATCAACCTTCCGATATAGGCATTGTCTTGTTGTCGAATTACATCTGAACAATGTCTTACGTCGAGACTATTAAGGTGGGTTGTTCTTAATGGATACATTACACTTGCAAATAACACTGAAAGTGATACGCCCAAATAGTGCATTTCGATGTTTGGCGCGACATGTATACCTCATAGTGCGGTTGGTGTTGTTAATTGTTGTATTTACGTAACATATGCTGTACCGAACGGCTGAGACATTGTTGCCTTGTAATTCTATACTTAGACGATGTTCAGTAACCATTTACAGCCAAAATTTATGTCAGATTTTGATCAACTTTGATCCGATAGATCGTTATCAAACTCAAAACATGCCTTAACAATGCTAAATCAAAACTGGCAGAAGTAAACTATCTAAACATAGGATATCGCCTATGGTATGATGGCGATTGTATTGCATGCCTTATATTCAAGACATTTCAATTTCAGAACCATTGCGTTGGTTTTCTTCTGTTATTTTAACTGGAGAAAAATGCACATTGTCCCAGCAAGACTAAAGATGGTTATCTTATGCTACTCGTACGTGCTGATGCATAAAAATGCAAGTTTGTATAAAAAAAAACATGGATGTTACCAGGGCATTTGAAAGGCTTTTTTGCCAATTATAAGCCATTATTTGGGTCATGTTCGCCATGGCAAAAATGTATACTCTTTCAATATTTTAAAGTAAAAAGTCCCAATTCGAACAAAGTTACATTCATATAACATAACTTAAAAAGGAATATTAGCAAATGTTAAAAAAAGTTAAGTTGTTGATGTTTGTTTATACGTATTTAGAAAACATAACCTTTTTGTAGTATCTAATACTGTAACGTTTTGAAAGATTCCGCAAATCAGTGTGGAATGTCACAAATTTGTCCAGTTTCACTGACATAACCTTTGACCCCAATGTTGTGGGGAAGCCCTAGAAGAACAGAACATAACCATTAGTCAGGATCATTAGTCCTTGTGTACGTGAGGTGATGTTATTTTATTAAAAAGGGATCAATGACACAGACATGTCAGAAGCAGGGGCACATGTACGCCATATATTTGAACATTACTGTTCTCCGTTCATACTCTAACCAATCAAAATATGTTAAACAACGGTGGAATACTATGTTAACCCTTTTTTTAATAATTAGAAATTAAGTAATGACATATTTGAAATATGATTTATGCTTTAAAAGAACACTTTAAAAAACCAAAGCGTAGTGCGAATTATAGATCTTTATTGACAAACACAATTAAAATTTTGAGAAATCTAAATAGACTTTCTTTAAAAAAGGACAATTGGTATGAAAGATCAACATACCATATGTCAGTAGATACAGGTTTTCTATTGCGGTGACGTCATTATTTAAATCGACATTATAAGTTAGTTTTTTTTCTAGCTAACCCAAACAATAGCTCATTGTTCCTTATGTGCATTACACTGCTGACTAGAACTGAAAAAGTACTGCAAGAAATCAAACCTTAGAATATTTCATTTGAAATAGCATTGGACGTAGGTGTCAACATGCAAGTCAACATTACGAGTGACAGAGAAAAGAGGAATCAAGATTTATGACAAAGGGAGAACAACAAACAGGTACCTTCTTTGAACAGTCCATCAGCAAATAGAACGACAGAGGACTTGGATGCTAAAACCGGTTGAATTTAGCTCCAAAATCGCACACACCGAGACAGTATAGTAAATAAATTACAAATGTATCAATTACATACGCTTATATTGTGACTTTATTGGTTATCTGTTTTCATGTCATTTATATTTATTTCTGTTTGTTTTTTTTAAATACAAGCTATAAAGTTTCGAATTGAATTCCTTACATTTTTATGTCATATTTTTGGCCACGGTTTGTTTTTACATACGCTGATATTTTTTCATCGTAATTGTTTGATGACGTCGTGACTTCAGTTTTGAAACGCTGACATTTTGACGTACCGGAGCCCCAGCTAATATTAACCACCTCAATAACCACGCTGAGTTTTAACCTCAATTAGTTTTAAGGAAATTGTTGATCTGTGAGACAATCCTTCACGTGGAGCGTCTATAGAACGTACCTGTGGAACGTCGATGGTTGTAGCAGATATGGCCCTTTTGCCGACTGACCGTTCCAAAGCGGAACCGGATTGTTGTTCTTTGTATTTTTGTTGTTGCTGTTGTTTTTTCACGTTTACATTTACCCTTTTTTGCATTTGTCTAGAGATAGTTTAGATTTAAATATCTGTGGGAATTCTTATAGGATTTTTTCTTATTTACCTATTAGTATCTATTTAATCGGAATCAGGCAAGACCTTTTATTTGTGCAATCATGAAGATACACAAACTGTGTCTGAAGAATAGAAATTGGCTGTTGGTTTTGAAACCACTATGGCATGTAAATTGAAACAAGTCATTCGGTTTGATTTTCCAATGCGGTGGTCAGTATTTCTTGGTAAAGCGGGTGGGGGCTCATTATTTGCTGATAATATCATTTGCTATCTCTAAGGGTTATTGTCGAATTTCAAATAAATTGTTCTAGACCTATCGTGGGAGGTTCCGTTTAATTCAGACATTTCAAGTGCGTTTATAATTACTCTATAATTAATCGCATTAACCTTTTATGGACGATCTATCTCAAGTGAGACATGCACAGGATAACTATTTCAATGAAAGTTACAAAAATGACGTATTGCAGTTACGACAGCCCATCGCAACACGACAGTTTGTCTCAAAAGGTCCGCGTTCCGAATATGCGTTGTATGCACTCAATACAGAGTTGAAGGAGGAGAAAACAAGCATGTGTTATGATCAAAGAATTAAATAGAATCAAAACACATACAATAAGAAATAGGTCTTCTCAATTCAAGGATGCGACATTGATGGTTCAGTTGAGAACGGTTATCTGTGGGCTTAGTTATCTACTCATCTTAATATAATTAAGAGCAGGGTTACAAATGAGTGGATCAAACTATAAAACCGTGTATCTCAATATGTTAAATGCTACGAATTGCTTGACTTTGGTGTCGAGAGAGGAAGTGTCTGTCAACACATTCCTACTAGATATTTAAGAAGAGCGCAAATTTGAAACATTGTGATTGCTGTGCTGTATACTGGCTGTCATTCAAACATGTCTGATTTTAAACAACTGTACCAAACTACCCTTGGTTGTATTACCAAAGGTTAACGAAAACTTTCAATTCTTTTCTTCTTGATGGAGCCAGGTTCGCATATGACACAGCTGAACTGAAATCAACTCACAAATTTGATTACGTCGGGATAGCAATTAACAATTAAGCGTATCGTAATAGGGTAAATGATTTTGAAGCATTCAGCATTTTTATCTACCGCATTTGACATGTAAACTGGCGAGTGAATTGAATGACACATTGGAAGAATCACCTTAAGATTGAAAAAAGACTATGTGAAGAGGGTCGATAAGACGCTCCTGAAGGACTGAATAAGAGTGTCATGTCATGACGTTGTCAGAAAATACAATGACGAATAATTACTTTAATTTGTCATGCGCGACATGATAATTGTAGAATGGCTGATTCAGAACTCCGTGTTCCCGAGCGCCCATGCATAAGAATGGGGCACGCAATAAAATATATTTACATAGGTTAAATCAAAAGTTGTATAGTTTAATATTTGAAAATTTACTTACATAAGTTAAATTAAAAGTTGTATAGTTTAATATTGATATTTTGTACGTTATAGCAACCTACTTGTGGCTCATCAGCCCTCACCCCATGGAGTTTAATCCTGTTGTGGGGAGGTCTTCCATCTGACCTGCAATGGACGGATTATTCTTGTTAGGAGTGTATTGGTTCTTCCTGACCAATAATAAGTTATTTCAGCCAACATTACCTTATTTGCTGTTCAGGTTTTTTGGTTTAAGGTTAGAGAGCTTTTATTTACTTAAGATAAATGTTCCAAGTTTACCACACTTGTACAAAAAAGTTTGGTTGATCTTGCCACGCATAAAATCATGTAACTTCTAGTCTTGATTGTACTTAAATTTAAAATATATCGGGTATGATATTTGGTATTGGGGTGATCTAACCAGTAAATATCTAACCTTAATAATGAAACGGAAGTAAAATGCTTTTAAATTTTATTTTAATATGCTCAAAATAATTGTTTAAAAGAAAGGTAGATAGAAAATGGTTTATATTTCTGGGGTTTGTACCTACAACATTCAATTGAAATGCAATTAATCTGGCTTATTTAATTGGAGGTAGTCTATTAGGACCAATACTTCATATGTGATTTAAAGCGTGTGCATATCTTTTTCATGTCCATGCCACTTGTACATGCTCGCATGTCTTTTCATCAAAACTGTTATTCATACAGTTGTGTGTTAACTTTTATGCTGAGCCTATTGATTTCTTTGGTGGATTTTTTTTTTTGCTAGTGCTGCTGTTTTCGATGCTGACATTGTTTTGTTATGTTGTTTACGCACGTCTTGACCGCATACGTCCTTACCGCATAATCTTCTTATGGTTTTGTTTGCGCCTGTTTTTGCAATAATTTAATTGAATCAATAAAATCTTTTTTTATTTAAGGCGGAGACATTATTCATCCTTCCTGTGAAAAAATAATTTTAACCATTATAGTATTGATACATATTCACAATTGGTGTCTGTACCTAAGGTCATACGATTGCAATTTTCACACAGACACACACACACACACACGCACAAATCAAACAGAACGACTTGGCGGCCATACAGATCACTGACAAAAGCATGAGCTGACAAAATTGGACGCCACCTATCGTCACTTTTCTAGTTGTTTATTCTAGTTGTTTATTCGTGAGAACGGTTTTTGTCTTGTTTTAACCCTTATTGTGCCACATTTGTTAATAACCAATACTCATTCTTCGAAAAGTGTTACAATACATGCCTTGAGACTAAACACTTAATAATGCAGATGCTCATTTGGTTACAGCGGAAGCTTGTTGTTCTGGATCAACACTTTTTTAAAATTCCTGGTCAAATCGCGCTGAGAATTTTAAGATTTGAGTATATAGTCATTATAATAAGTAAGGCTCTTGCGTGACGGCAACCTCCCTTCATTACGGATTACTTTATAATGCTAAACGCCCTATAATTAATCGCTTTTCTCGATTATTTTTAAGGTTATTGTAATCATTTTAGCTTAGTTTGTAGACATAATAATGACAGTACTTAAAGGAAGTGTCAATTCCCTTATAAAACCGTATTTTATAATGATCTTTTAAGCAAAATAGCTGCCACTAAACGCTACATATAATTTTGGTGGTAATGGTTTTCGTCATTTTGATACCTTCTTTGAAGTATATTACTATATAAATCATACACTGCTCATTACATTCGTCTGTGTCTTTTCTCAGAACGAGTGTTAATTAAGTTGCTTCTTGTCAATGCCTCGTATCAATAATTAAATGTCACATACGTTTACTAACTTATCACTCCCAGAATTTGTGAATACATTTTACATTCATATTATTTAAAAAAAATTACCTCATATCCTGGAGACATGTTCAACTTTATTTTAAAATATATATCGACACTGTATATTATGTGTTTTGGGGATGTTATATAGGGAAAGTCAAGAAACTTCCAAAATATATTAAAAATTTGAACTACACTCGACAAAAGGAAACACAACATTTTGCAAGTAAAATGTAAAAAGAGACAAGGCATTGAGACGAGACCAACAATAGGTATCGCCTAAGAGCGGTCAGTCTGCAAAAAGGACCGATTATGGTGTTTTAACCGGTCAACATATCGTTCCAACATACATGTAATACGTACGTATATTCTAGTTTAAAAAATATACACGAATCTTTAGTGCCTCAAAATGAAAATTTGCGATTGTTTTTCTAAAAATAAAGAAGACAACCGTCAATTCCATTATTAATTAGTGTTAATTGATTTGGTGTTAAAACCAGCAAACAGAACGTTACAAATGCACATATATCTTATGCAATTGGTTAAATTGTTATGTTAACATGGTATTTTGTTTTTACGGCAGGCCCACAAAGGGTGGCATATAGCAGTCGCACTTTCATCCATGCGTCATTACGACCGACAGTTTCAGTTTTACTTGTCTCGGTCAAAACTGCTTACATCACTTCAATAGCACAAACCTTCTCACCGGCAAACATGTATACTTGAAAGCGTGTCGTACTTAAGGTTAACCGATGCAACAATTAAGGTCAAGGTCATATTAAAGTTCATATTTGAGGGACTTTTTCTTTATAAATAGCTTATATCTTATGCTGTATGAGTGTTTGTTTATTGGGTTTATCGTCCCACCAACAGTTATCTGGAGACGGTGTCCACTTGAAACAGTTATAGTGCTGCCTTCACTGTGTTTAGCATGCCGTGAACACCTAGCATGATACCACACCCAGTCACATTATCCTGACACCGGGCCAACCAGTCGTGGAACTACCCTTATATTTGCCTGAGCGTTAGCAAGGGAGCTATACCACTACCATTTTAACGACTTTGGTATGTCGCGGCCCGGGATCGAACCCGGGGCCTCCCGTACCTGGAGCCGACGCTCTACCCATTGCGCTACCAGGTCCCTTATGTATGAGTGTATCAGCACAACTGACTTTTTACAATAATTCAACTAAACTTCACAATCTTACTGGCATATACTTGAAGGTGTGTAGCGCATACCCTTTTCCAGTGCAGACTTTAATGTCATTGTCATGTTTAAGGTCATTGCATCTTCGGGGTATATGTCAATTCCTGTGGCATTTCTTGATGCTGACATTCTTCCGTGAAAATCACATTCCATGTAGTTGTAATCTGACCAAACAAATAAAATAAGTGACTTATTCATCACTTCATTCAGATTTTATGCAGCTATTGACACAATAAGCAGCTCATTTATTCGTCCATAGATCACATAAATTGACATGCAGTAAAATTACGTCTAGACAACGATACCAATTTAGAATGCAGACAATTGAATGGAGCATTGTAGGTGCATCCCACAGACTCTATGTCCAGAGAAAGGTGTTGCGTCCTTTATTATACATAGAACTACTTTTATGCACGAGAATTGAGCAAATGGTCTGGAAAATTGACGATGGTTATAATTTCAAGGTTTGCCTATTAGAATCAATGAATTATAAACGATCAAAGGCGTGGATCATGCTTTTACATATATTTTAACAGTTTAAAAGTATGAGTCACTGTTTAAGTGTATGTATTGCGCATGTAAATAGACAATGTGTGCATTGTAGTTAGTAATGTCATTATTACGTGACATTTTTCTACTTACAGAAACGCAAGTTATGAATACAATGAGTGTTGAATATGGGACTCATCATAAATTGGACTCAAATTAAACATAAAAACCATATACAGGCAAGAAGCATAATCTCAATAAACATAATATCTGCCCAGTTATTCCTTCACATCTTGACGTCGACAGAAATAACAAGACCTCAGTCCATGTAAACGTGTATTTCCATTTTGTTTGATAATACGGCATATTGTATGCTTTTATAAACGACTTGGCATCCAGCTACCGAGGCAGCCTCTTGTACTTCTGCGTTGTTATATATGATCTACTCTCTTGGCTGCCGAAAGTCAGCCGGGGTCAGCTCGAGTTACGGCGACCTTGTGACACCAGGTATTACATGGCGACACAAGACAGCTCCTGATGGGGGCCTGCATGCCAAAGGCATGTCAACACTATATCGGGAAATACGTGGTTATCCGAATTATGATACTCCGGGACAGTCTGATATCCTGAGGCAGTCTGATAGACTTGTCGTGTGAGTCATCATGAGTTATAGCAAAATGTTTAGAACAATAGCAAAATCTGTCCAATATAATCAAATATTGTATTACTAAATCAACGCCCCCCACCCCCTTTCCCATCAACGCCCGTGTTCAATGACGCATTTCAGCAGAACAAATCAGAATTCTTACACTATAAAAGTTGAACGCCATGTCTTTGATTATAAAATGAACTGAGAAGATTCCAGTCGAATATATGTATTAAACAGCAGACACTTAGTATGCAGCAAGCACTTTAGCACCACCCACGGCACACAGTGTCCACGTCTGCTTTGTTTGAATGACGTACAAGGGCAATTCCATTTTAAGCTTCAAAGTGAAACATATTTCTCTCTACCCCCCCCCTCTCTCTCTCCTCTCTCTCTCTCATTTTCTCCTCTCTCTGCCTCTCTCTCCTCTCTCTGTCTCTGTCTCTCTGTGTGTGTGTCTCTATCTCCCCCCTCTCTCTCTCTCTCCTCTCTCTCTCTCTCATTCTCTCCTCTCTCTCTCATTCTCTTCTCTTTCCTCTCTCTGTCTCTGTCTGTCTCTCTCTCTCTCTATATATATATATACATGTGTGTGGTGTGTGTGTGTGTGTGTGTGTACAACTTGCAGCATCATTTCTATCCCCTGCTGTTGGGCACGCAGCGTTGTGGGTTATCATCACGACAATGTAGGTTTTGGGTTTCTGTGGCAACGTAAACTGAGCAGCAGCAGTGAGCGTGCGTACATATCGGGACATCTTCGTCTATTGTGTTTTAATGAGGCACACCATTACCGCACAGATAGAATGATCTGTCCACACCAGAATTGTGGGAGTCGGCAACGAGTATTGGGGAATGTTACTGTACGGCGTGACATAAGGGTTTTAAGTAGTTGGCATGTTTGAAAAAGCACCAAACAAAGGTAAACATACCAGTTCAAAGTAAGTTATACAACACTGAAACGAGACATTCACAACAGCGATTTTCCAAAAATTACGGCTTTAAGACACTGACTTGATATATTATTCATCTGTTAGGTTGCTGGGCGTATTTATAAATGCCGAAGTCGCATGGAGCAGCTTTGCTGCCTATTCTATGGCACTATGTATACACACCTTTACAGGTTACTTAAGTTTGCCACAAAACAGCAGCTGCAGTTAGGATGAATCCTAATCAAGTGTTACATGATTAATCTTGAAACTGGACATCAAACATATGTTTGATATTAGATTCTTCTAGTACACCATATTTCTACAAGGTCATCAAAGGAAGAGTGTCACGGGTTCGTCGTCCAGACTTCGGGTGGGTATCATTGAGGTATCAGACTCAGACCGAACGCATCTACATTGTCTTGCCACTTTTCCCAGCGGATTCTCTTCGCCACAGAGGTCAGGGAGCCGGGGAAACATACTGTCTTAAAAACCCAAACTGAAAAATAATGTGACGAAAACTTGTCTCAGTGACTCGTATCCAATCATCTTGATTGTGCTCGGTTTACATTTTTCATAGTAGTGGCGAAACAATAGATAACATTTGTTTGTTTTTGTAAGGAAAAGTCTAATGTTGTGTTTGTAAAGAAATTGACAAGGCATGCGAAAGCAGAAACGGGAAGAGGAAAAGTTTGTGGCATACAAACTTAGATTGCAATAAATATTTCCTTCCTGATTTACACTTTTTAAACAGAAACTAGAAGATAAAGAAAGTAATACGGGGATTTTATGGCTATAACCACAAAGTTCTGATTTCATTTTACGAAACGTTTTTTTCATCTGGATAGCTTTTTACTGCACGTAAAGGCGGTATCTGACAGTTCGCCTATATCTGTTGTATTTAACAATATCTTACCTCTGTTTGGGGTATTTGCGCATAATTTCTGCCGAAAAAAACAACATATTTCAGTTTAAGCTTTAACGATTGTCAACAGCATCTCAATTTTGGGGTTATAAAACTCGTTAACCAACACTTAAAATGTTTATTCGTTTCAAATCTTTAAATAAGAACGATTAGGATTCCTGCTAATAATATACATCGACCTCACAGCGGATTACTTGTTTGTACTAAAACTAAATGGTTTTCTTAGTTTAAAAAATAGCTAACTGTGCAGCGTAGCTCAGATAGGAAATACATGTTTGAAATGACGGTTGTGACGTAATGATTCACTTTTCAGACAGGTTACGGACACCTATACACAACATTTTGTGAGATCGGTTCAGGTTACAATGGTTAATTCAGATGTTTAATGAAAATACGTTTGGTCAAAAACTTTAAAGGTGGTCCAAAAAATAATTTCTCAAATAATCAAATAAGTCATTATCACCGGAAATGATCTTGCGAAAAGCTGCTCATTGATGCCCTAGACAGTGAGACATAAATCCCCCTTTCTCATTGCAAACAGGTATTTACTATCTGCCCCACGCTGCAGAGATAGCTATTTTTAACTAGGAAAACCACGTGACAACTCACTTTTAAGATAACGTTATATCGTCAACCGGGTAATCCTTATATAACTGACTTCGGTGTCTATTTTAGCAGAGATCGCTATCATGCTTATTTAAAGATTTGGAATGATTGAACTTTTAGAAATTATGACTAAATGGTAAGGTGTTGTTACATGTATTGGATACAGGCAAACTGTCGGATACCGCCTTTAATGATAGTGGCAATGATGCTACTGATGTTGATGACAACTGTTTAACAGCCGTTGAACATCGGTAGCATTTATGTTTACATTCACTGGTTTCGCCCCACCCCAACCCAGTTATAAATAACTGAAATTGATTTTAATACAAAAAATGTCAACTTAAATTATCTTGTCCTGGCGTAAGGGTGATTTATTTTGGTAATATAGCCAAACAGTCCAATTTATCAGTATGTACTTCTAATATCTCCATACTATTGTTATATCAATATTAATTAAACCTAGAGAAATAAATGTATATACTGATTGTCAAATAGCCAGTACACGCATTCTAAAAAGTTCAATGTAGCTTGAAAGTTACAAATTATTTTGTATAAATGTAAGGGATGAAGTATGCGTTAGAGGGTGATATTTAATGTTTTCAACTGCTGGGCTATTGTTATAATTGTTATTAAATTGATATTGTTTTTACATACCAGGGTTATATCCTTAATTAAAAGTCTTTTAACACTTGACAATGATGAAATATCGATTTATATCGTACATATTATACATTTTTGGTAGTTTCATTGAATGTTGGTTGTAAATAAAAAAAATAACATCTTTCTGTTTATTTCTTTACTCCCGGGTCGGACTGTAATCTGTCTTTTGGATGGGATTATTTCATTTAAGAAAAAATAATCAGAAAGTGCGAGGTGTAAGCTCTGTAAACCTTTTGCCAACTGACCATTCTGAGGAGGTAACTTTTTTCTCAATTTATGCAATGTATTGCCCGGGTCATTGCCCAGTCCTAGTCCAGAATGTAACATATATGTCGTTATTCGCACTGGACCTTGCCATATGTTCGTATTCGTAAACGTACGACAAACTTACCCAGAAGTCTGTCGAACAAGTACGACAAGGGCACGTAACTGGAAAGACAGGTCTATTCTGTACCGGAAGTGCTATGGGTGAAACCGGAAATGACGATGGTGTGCACTAGTCGCATGAAAGTTGCGGGATGGCCTAGGTACAATTAACAATACGACAATGGTCAATTAAAGCTGTGTCTTCTCGTGAAATGTGATAGACAAACACGGTGTCATTGGGCGGGGATGAGGTAAGTTTATATCCTAGTTGTAGTGTCTATTATCTGCATTTGTAACATGTACATGGCATCTTCGCTAGAATCGTACTGCACTTTGTGACACATTTTAAAATGGAAACATATCAAATAAATTCTTTGGTTTTTTTCTGAAAGTAAACAATTATCCTTTTTATACTTATGAATCTCTAGTTTAAAAAACCATAACTACCATATATATGTTTATTTGACGTCTTAAAGAATGTTATCTTACTGCCTAAATAATACGAACATTCGGTTAGAGAATGGAAATGTGCTAAAATATTTTGTATGATTTTAAGTAGATTTACATTATAAAAGTAGCCTATATTTTATGAGCAATAAAAGGAATGATAATATACGGATAGTAAGGTTGAAAGCCTTTTCTACAACACCACCATACTTCCTGTAACCCTGTTGTCTACATCCAAACCCGCACCGACGGACGGGAACAGTGTCACTTGGTGATGAAATCAAGACGGGTCGTACTCTGTTGACGACAGATCGTCTTTCAGCATCCGTTTGTCTTCGGCGTGGAAAGAGGCACATTAGCAGTGGATCCGATCCTCTGACACAATCGTTCTTCTGTGTGTTGTTTTGTCGTTGGTTTGTTGTGATTTATAGGATATTGGTGATAGATAGGGAGAGTTCCGTATCATGGCGGTGACACATACGATTGCGCGAAATGATAACTTCGTGGGATTTTATCTCGTACGGGATGTTGGGTACCCGTAGGTTCAGATGTTCCCATGGTTTAAAGAGGGTTATGATTTCATTTCTTTTGTTAATTATTGTGATTCTGACGTTGGTTGGGGTGGTCAATGTGATGGTTGTTGCTCTGATTAAATGCTGGTGCTTGTAAATATTGTGATGGTGTTGGTTATATTGGGGGTGGTGCTGGTGGTGGTGGTAAGAGTGGTTGTGAGAGTAGATAACTTTGAGAACTTGCTTTTTTATATTGGTGTGGTCGGGATTATGGCTTGGTGACAACTAAATAAGTATTCTATGTGCGCTTTTATACGAATCGTATGTAAAGTCACATAATTGTATTCGGTCCAACAGGAATTCGAACTAACGCGGTTTTGTGTCAGTAAGTCGAAGCGCTCGACAACTGCCTCATACCAGGCAGCGAAGTCGGTAGATAAGTTCAATCCCGGGCCAAGACATACCAAAGACGTTAAAAACTGCCGTAGTATAGCTCCCTTGCTAACGCTCAATGACACATAGAGGCACTTATAACGATTGGTTGGCCCGGATGTCAGGATAATGTGACTTGGTGTGGTATCATGCCAGGTGTTCACGACATGCTATGCACAGTGAGAGCAGCAGTATATCTGCTCCAAGTTGACACCGACTCATAATAACTGAAATGCTGTGTTTGGGACGATAAGCCCATAAACAAATAACCAACAGCATCTCTTATAAATGCCTGAACTTCAGCTTAGTTTCAAGTTGTTGTTGTTATCAAATCAGTTAAACCACATTCGTCACACAGAAATTTCGCGCCACTTTAAACAGATCAATTCCTGCTACAGTTCCAGAGCCTAAATGTTAAAAAATAATTAATTCTTAACGAAGAAAAGGAAAACATAAACAAACACGCGGATAGTTGACCTTAAATCAATATTACCTGGACATTTGTCACCAGACACTCGAAACTGCTTAAGGACGAAAGCTGCTTTTTTCACCTTCTTTCGCCATTTTACCCAATATCAATACCCTTAAGTGTCTGGAGTGAAAGTGATGCCCGGGCACAATAGAGAAATTAGAGCCTTCGCTGTAGTCATGTTTTATCTAATTGACTTCTCTCGGCCAGCTGGGGGTAATATATTAGCGACACCTTTTCTTCGATGATCTCCGGACAAGCACTTGGTCGGCCACTGGACGGGTCCTTGACAGCGACACAATCTGACAGTTCTTCAATGACCGTTATATTAGCTAATAACGATTGGAGATCTCGTTTCAAATTATCATCACGGACCCTGTGTTGAAAAGGTCCGAAGAAACTCGAATGGTGACGAGTTACCTTGACAACCCTCGAACCCGGATGTTGCTAGGAGAGTGAGACCGGACCGGCTATTGTCAGATGTTGTGACACCTACCCTTACGACATGGCCACGCCCACAAATGGACATTTGAAACAAAACAACCCATTAACGCCATTCTTGAACACTTTTCCTGGATTTAATATCGCCATTATTTGTTTAAGGCGTCAGTGGTACTGTCACAAAGACTGACGCAAGGCATCATCGTTTTTTATTTAACTCAAGGCTAAGATGACGTCACGACAGCTGGATGCTTTATTTTGGGTTTTCACTTTTGTCTCTGTCGATTTATCATTAAGTTTGAGCTTGGCCCTTGAAATTACAGTTGATATGATAATTACTAATTCATTTCATAAACAACGGAGGTAGTATTGCTTTGCTTCCTACATGTAATTTTGTCAATTCATGCATCTTATACATACAGATCTATGAAATAACTGCCCATAGTGTTGCTTTTTGCAAATCTTGTTATGAATCACAAAGAACACTATTTTTGTCGTAAGAAATAAAACGCAAAGCAATTAACACATTTGAGGAATTTATATTATGACCCTTAACGGGGATTTTACCTGCGTATTTCATCTACCTGGAACTTAACTTGGCCATGTGTTACCTATGCAGCCTCATTATCCAGCGTAGCTATGGAAATATTTTTGGTAAAAATAAGTATAGTAAAATTTGATGCAACCGACCATCGACTATAAAGGAATACCTCAAAACAAGTGTCTGGTTCAGGACCAAATAATATTTTCAAAAAAAATCAATATTTATGTTATTTCAGGTGAAATTCGTGTATATGTATACATGGGAGTTACATACGCCACGACAATTATAGGGTTGAATGAAAATATATCTTTAACCTGATAGAAGTACACATTTCTCAGGCCTATGTTTTGAAGTGGGCCTATCGGATTTAACTGTAAAACGTTTCATAACGTTCCCACTTTTTTCGGATTCTGACCGTGAAATAACTAGTTAAAAAGGTAATTGTTTGACTTATAAGTGAAAATCAATGCCTGAACATTTATGAAATAAATTTTGACCACGTATGAAGAAAAAATCAATACAAACCAGAATGGAGACGCTTCAAATTTCGTTTTGGAATAAATTGATACCCTGTTAAATTCAGTTATCTCGTCACACGTCTGACATGCAATCTGAAATTGTTCCAAACTTTTCGGACATACGAAAGCAAATAAAACTAAAAAAGATGATTGTTATAATAAAATGTAGTGATGAGCCAAATTCAATTGAATCGCCTTTAGGCAAAGTTCCATATCAGAGGGTGCACTTTTTGTAGTCAGGTTTTTAGCGACACGTCAGATAACATGAGCTTATACTAATTTATTTAAATAATAATACTGATACGTAGTATGTATAAGGAAACAAAATTAGTATAATACTTTTGAAACTTTTTTGTAACACGTTGACAGTCATATTGTGGCTTGTCCCTTTCCAGAAGATAAGACAAACAAAACAAAAAAGCAATGCTATGTTATATGTGTATAACCACCAAAATTGGGCACATTCCGTGACAGAAATGCTAATTTCTGCCAATAAAATTACAATTAAAAGCAATTTAAAGCAAGAAACCCGATGTAACAATATTGATAGATAAATAACAATATAAATAGATGACATGCAGTTGTTTTTTTCTTACAGTATAGTCATCTTGATCAGGACAAGACAACACGTACAGGTTAACTAGGTATGTTCCTACATCTTCTGCCATAAACCTACTACCATAACCCTACTTTAAGTAGCAACTTCCCCCCTACCGCAAACCCGCCCCCCCCCCCCCCCCCCCCCCCCCCCCCCAACCGCGAGGGTTCGATTCCCGGTCTGGGCGAGAACTTTCCAGTGGTCTTCCTATACTAATAATTAGCTGGACGTCACCAGTATGATCATAATTATGTCGCCGCGATGTAACAAAAAAAATTTGCAACTATAAGTAACACTCTATATGATATTGATGATTTTGCATCTACACATTTCTCCGGTGTTTTATGTATATAAACCTTGAGAAAATAAATTTGTTATAGTATTATAGTATATTGATATATGACTTCATGGTTAACGCTCTTATTTCTGTGCTGCTTTGCAGTTCGGATGTTTGTTTGTTTGTTTGTTTTATTCTTAGAAATATACATTGTCCTCTAACAAAGCAAAAAAAAAAAAACAACTCCTCAACAATACGGATTCTTCCGCTGACGAAATCCACGCGAAATCACAAATGATGGTTATTATGTCAGAAGATATTTGAATAAAGACACCACTCGAAAAAAAGTGAAAACACCTTTTCAATAAACAGATGTCTCTTGTTTCTATAGCAACGAAGTCTGGTACCAGGACACCGGATCGACGCAAATTGTGCGGAAAACAATCGTTGTAACGGAAAGTCTTTGGTTACATAACAAAGAAAAGTCGAGAAAAAGAGATGTGATAATGAGGAACAGTAAAAAAAAGAAAGGGAGAGCTTAAAAAGATGCCTCTTACAACGGCAGTGACGCTATGATGATGCTTAAAGACGGCAGCTGGCGCTGAAACGAGACTTTAATTGAAGCAAGATTTTGCTGTGTCCCGGTCCGTGCTTGTTTAATTTACGGAAATTTCGGAGTAATCCGGATACCGGTAAAGATAAATTTTCACAAGGCTTTAAATTAGTGACTTTCAGTCGACCTTAGATTATAAATTTTCGATATTTGTAAAATGAAGATCTGTTTATAGTGCGTGATATTTTTATTGTTTGATATTTTATTTTATCGTCTCAAAAGACCATCAAACGGGTTTAAGTCACCTGTTTTGGTATTGTAAAGATATTAAGAACAATTATTTTTAAGTGAATTTGAATACATTGAAACAAAGAAACAGAATGTTGTTACAGTGATTATGTAAGAGATTACTGCTGTAGCGTTGTTGATGATAAAATAGCTGGAAGAAGATGTTTCTATTTTTGTTGCATAGCGACAATATTATAACGGTAAGAATTGTCGATCGACATATTGATATTAAGCAAGAACTACACTTTATATAAAACAGGTTTAGCCTAGCTTGGTTTCTATCTCAAGTGTTCTGGGGTCTGATGGAACGCCCCGTCACTTAGACAGGTAAAATGGTGATTACTGGTGCTATAAGTGGTTCCAGCTGACCTCATATGTGTCTATGTTTCTAGACAGACATGACGTCACATAGACAGGTAAAATGGTGATTCCTGGTGCTATATGTGGTTCCAGCTGACCTGATATGCGTCTGTGTTTCTAGTCAGACATGACGTTACCTAGACAGGTAAAATGGTGATTCCTGGTGCTATATGTGGTTCCAGCTGACCTGATGTTTGTCTATGTTTCTAGACAGACATGGCATCACCTAGACAGGTAAAATGGTGATTCCTGGTGCTATATGTGGTTCCAGCTGACCTGATATGTGTCTGTGTTTCTAGTCAGACTTGACGTTACCTAGACAGGCAAAATGGTGATTTCTGGTGCTATATGTTGTTCCAGCTGACCTGATGTGTGTCTATGTTTTCAGTCAGACATGACGTCAACTAGGCAGGTAAAATGGTGATTCCTGGTGCTATATGTGGTTCCAGCTGACCTGATGTGAGTCTATGTTTTCAGTCAGACATGACGTCACCTAGGCAGGTAAAATGGTGATTCCTGGTGCTATATGTGGTTCCAACTGACCTGATGTGTCTGTGTTTCTAGTCAGACATGACGTCACATAGACAGGTAAAATGGTGATTTCTGGTGCTATATGTGGTTCCAGCTGACCTGATGTGTGTCTATGTTTCTAGTCAGACATGACGTTACCTAGGCAGGTGAAATGGTGATTCCTGGTGCTATATGTGGTTCCGGCTGACCTGATGTGCGTCTATGTTTCTAGTCAGACATGACATCACCTAGACAGGTAAAATGGTGATTTCTGGTGCTATATGTGGTTCCAGCTGACCTGATGTGTGTCTATGTTTCTAGTCAGACATGACGTCACCTAGACAGGTAAAATGGTGATTCCTGGTGCTAAATGTGGTTCCAACTGACCTGATGTGTGTCTATGTTTTTAGTCAGACATGACGTCACCTAGACAGGTAAAATGGTGATTCCTGGTGCTATATGTGGTTCCAGCTGACCTGATGTGTGTCTATGTTTCTAGTCAGACATGACGTTACCTAGGCAGGTAAAATGGTGATTCCTGGTGCTAAATGTGGTTCCAACTGACCTGATGTGTGTCTATGTTTTTAGTCAGACATGACGTCACATAGACAGGTAAAATGGTGATTCCTTGTGCTATATGTGGTTCAAGCTGACCAGATGTGTGTCTATGTTTCTAGTCAGACATGACGTCACATAGACAGGTAAAATGGTGATTCCTGGTGCTATATGTGGTTCCAGCTGACCTGATGTGAGTCTATGTTTTCAGTCAGACATGACGTCACCTAGACAGGTAAAATGGTGATTCCTGGTGCTATGTGTTGTTCCAGCTGACCTGATGTGAGTCTATGTTTTCAGTCAAACATGACGTCACCTAGACAGGTAAGATGGTAATTCCTGGTGCTTTATGTGGTTCCAGCTGACCTGATGTGTGTCTATGTTTTCAGTCAGACATGACATCACCTAGACAGGTAAAATGGTGATTCCTGGTTCTATATGTGGTTCCAGCTGACCTGATGTGTGTCTATGTTTCTAGTCAGACATGACATCACCTAGACAGGTAAAATGGTTATTCCTGGTGCTTTATGTGGTTCCAGCTGACCTGATGTGTGTCTATGTTTTCAGTCAGACATGACATCACCTAGACAGGTAAAATGGTGATTCCTGGTTCTATATGTGGTTCCAGCTGACCTGATGTGTGTCTATGTTTCTAGTCAGACATGACATCACCTAGACAGGTAAAATGGTTATTCCTGGTGCTTTATGTGGTTCCAGCTGACCTGATGTGTTTCTATGTTTCTAGTCAGACATGACGTTACCTAGGCAGGTAAAATGGTGATTCCTGGTGCTATATGTGGTTCCAGCTGACCTGATGTGTGTCTATGTTTCTAGTACAGACATGGCATCACCTAGACAGGTAAAATGGTGATTCCTGGTGCTATATGTGGTTCCAGCAGACCTGATGTGTGTCTATGTTTCTAGTCAGACATGACGTTACCTAGACAGGTAAAATTGTGATTCCTGGTGCTATATGTGGTTCCAGCTGACCTGATGTGTATCTATGTTTCTAGTCAGACATGACGTTACCTAAGCAGGTAAAATGGTGATTCCTGGTGCTATATGTGGTTCCAATTGACCTGATGTGTATCTATGTTTCTAGTCAGACATGACGTTACCTAGACAGGTAAAATGGTAATTCCTGGTGCTTTATGTGGTTCCAACTGACCTGATGTGTGTCTATGTTTCTAGTCAGACATGACGTCACATAGACAGGTAAAATGGTAATTCCTGGTGCTTTATGTGGTTCCAGCTGACCTGATGTGTGTCTATGTTTCTAGTCAGACATGACGTCACATAGACAGGTAAAATGGTGATTCCTGGTGCTATATGTGGTTCCAGCTGACCTGATGTGAGTCTATGTTTTCAGTCAGACATGACGTCACCTAGACAGGTAAAATGGTGATTCCTGGTGCTATGTGTTGTTCCAGCTGACCTGATGTGAGTCTATGTTTTCAGTCAGACATGACATCACCTAGACAGGTAAAATGGTTATTCCTGGTGCTTTATGTGGTTCCAGCTGACCTGATGTGTTTCTATGTTTCTAGTCAGACATGACGTTACCTAGGCAGGTAAAATGGTGATTCCTGGTGCTATATGTGGTTCCAGCTGACCTGATGTGTGTCTATGTTTCTAGTCAGACATGACGTTACCTAGACAGGTAAAATGGTAATTCCTGGTGCTTTATGTGGTTCCAGCTGACCTGATGTGTGTCTATGTTTCTAGACAGACATGGCATCACCTAGACAGGTAAAATGGTGATTCCTGGTGCTATATGTGGTTCCAGCAGACCTGATGTGTGTCTATGTTTCTAGTCAGACATGACGTTACCTAGACAGGTAAAATTGTGATTCCTGGTGCTATATGTGGTTCCAGCTGACCTGATGTGTGTCTATGTTTCTAGTCAGACATGACGTTACCTAAGCAGGTAAAATGGTGATTCCTGGTGCTATATGTGGTTCCAACTGACCTGATGTGTGTCTATGTTTCTAGTCAGACATGACGTTACCTAGACAGGTAAAATGGTAATTCCTGGTGCTTTATGTGGTTCCAGCTGACCTGATGTGTGTCTATGTTTCTAGTCAGACATGACGTTACCTAGACAGGTAAAATGGTAATTCCTGGTGCTTTATGTGGTTCCAGCTGACCTGATGTGTGTCTATGTTTCAAGTCAGACATGACGTTACCTAGACAGGTAAGATGGTGATTTCTGATGCTATATGTGGTTCCAGCTGACCTGATGTGGGTCTATGTTTTCAGTCAGACATGACGTCACATAGACAGGTAAAATGGTGATTCCTGGTGCTATATGTGGTTCCAGCTGACCTGATATGTGTCTGTGTTTCTAGTCAGACATGACGTCATCAAGACAGGTAAAATGGTGATTCCTAGTGCTATATGTGGTTCCAGCTGACCTGATGTTTGTCTATGTTTCTAGACAGACATGGCATCACCTAGACAGGTAAAATGGTGATTCCTGGTGCTATATGTGGTTCCAGCTGACCTGATATGTGTCTGTGTTTCTAGACAGACATAACATCACCTAGACAGGTAAAATGGTGATTCCTGGTGCTATATGTGGTTCCAACTGAACTGATGTGTCTGTGTTTCTAGTCAGACTTGACGTTACCTAGACAGGCAAAATGGTGATTCCTGGTGCTATATGTTGTTCCAGCTGACCTGATGTGTGTCTATGTTTTCAGTCAGACATGACGTCAACTAGGCAGGTAAAATGGTGATTCCTGGTGCTATATGTGGTTCCGGCTGACCTGATGTGCGTCTATGTTTCTAGTCAGACATGACGTCACATAGACAGGTAAAATGGTGATTCCTGGTGCTATATGTGGTTCCGGCTGACATGATGTGCGTCTATGTTTCTAGTCAGACATGACGTCACATAGACAGGTAAAATGGTGATTCCTGGTGCTATATGTGGTTCCAGCTGACCTGATGTTTGTCTATGTTTCTAGTCAGACATGACGTTACCTAGACAGGTAAAATGGTGATTTCTGGTGCTTTATGTGGTTCCAGCTGACCTGATGTGTGTCTGTGTTTCTAGTCAGACATGACGTTACCTAGACAGGTAAAAAGGTGATTTCTGATGCTATATGTGGTTCCGGCTGACCTGATGTGACTCTATGTTTTCAGTCAGACATGACGTCACATAGGTAAAATGGTGATTCCTGGTTCTATATGTGGTTCCAACTGACCTGATGTTTGTCTTTCTAGTCAGACATGTGTATGCCGCCTCCCTCTGACTATTTATTTGGACATTACTTATAATGGCTACAAATATCGCTGCGATGTATTTTGTAAAAACAACAAAAAAACAAAACAAACAAGCATTTGATAGTATTTCGGGCAAAACAGTAGTCCCCTACCGGTCCCACAAAAAGCTCTTTAATTATCATACGCGCCTGTTTATTGCCATTTATAATTAATTGAGGTTGAAGTCTGTATTTGTATAATTATGGCTTAAAAATAAATTAATAAACAAGGAAATCTACAGTAGTTGGGGTTCACATATTTTTTTTTAATTCACCTGGCCTAAATAATTGTTAACTTATCATAACAAGTTATCATAAGGTATGAGCACCTTAATGCACTATCATTTACCGTAAGTGCACCTGAATGCGCTATCCAAAACTTCACGATTTTGCTGAAGGTCATGCTGTGACCTTGTCCTTCAAGTTAGCGACCCAAATGTTGCTCGCGACACGTCATCTCAACATGGTGATTATTTCTGTGAAATAGTTGTAAAATCCGACTTCAAATAACAAAGTTATGGGCCGGACACGATTTTATTGCAAGGTCATGCTGTGACCTTGACATTCAAGGTATCGACCCAAATGTTGTTCGCGACACGTCATCTCAATATGGTGATCATTTCTGTGAAATAGTTGTAAAATCTGACTTCAATATAACAAAGTTATGGGCCGGACACGATTTTGCTTCAAGGTCATGCTGTGACCTTGACCTTCAAGGTAGCGACCCAAATGTTGCTTGCGACACGTCATCTCAATATGGTGATCATTTCTGTGAAATAGTTTTAAAATCCGACTTCAATTAACGAAGTTATGGGCCGGACACGATTTTGCTTCAAGGTCATGCTGTGACCTTGACCTTCAAGGTAGCGACCCCAATCTTGCGCGTGCATATTGTACACATTGCTACCTATTAACATACCAAGTTTCACGCGCCTAGCTTAAATAGTTTTTAAGTTATCAAAGGATCTAGATTTTTAGCGGACAGACAGACAGACAGACACTGACGGACGAAGGGTAAACATATAGTCCCCTCCGGTGTAAACACCGGTAGGGGACTAATAAGTGATGGGGTTTCACCGTCGATTACCCTTGTGGATCTGTTAATAGTGTTGCTAATGATGTTGGCAACACCAGTATTCTTTCATTCAGTGTGTGGCCGTGAAATTAAAGGTGAAAATACAATACATTTACTGAAAAAAACTTAATAGCACATATAAGTAATTGACATTATTAATATCGATCAGATACCGATGCTTTATTGTAAGTGTATTTTTTCCACTTAAAAGTAGCATTCAGGTTATGGATAATTACACTGTGACAGTCATCAATTGAACAAAAGTCTACTTTCCTATTATCAAATATTTTCCCAGCTTTGTTGCGTCTTCTAAAAGATCGCATTAAGCCAAATATCAAATGATAATCGGTTGTTAGCTTAAAAAGCCTGAGAAAGTTTAAATAAATGTCATTTTAGTGTGACATTGTGTCATGACTGGCATTGCTTTATTTTGTACAGTTACTTCTATCATCTCACATTGTTAGGTTACGATTCAGTATGCCGTCTATTTATATAAAAGTTAATTACTTTTACATTTTATGAAATAAAACGTTGTATACGGCAAAACAGATTATATCGTTTTTATGACAATATGACCAAAACCATAAATTAACATACACATTTAAGGACCTTAAACCCTGGTTGTTTTTTCCTTGTCAAGTTGTTGTTTGTTTTTTCCATTGTCAAGTTGTTGTGTTTTTTTTCCCATTGTCAAGTTGTTTGTTTTTTCCATTGTCAAGTTGTTGTGTTTTTTTCATTGTCAAGTTGTTGTTTGTTTTTTTCCACTGTCAAGTTGTTGTTTGTTTTTTCCATTGTCAAGTTGTTGTTTGTTTTTTCCATTGTCAAGTTGTTGTTTGTTTTTTCCATTGTCAAGTTGTTGTGGGTTTTTTTTTCCATTTTCAGGTTGTTGTTATGTTGTTTTTTGTCAAGTTGTTGTGTTTTTTTTTTCCAGTTCAAGTTGTTGGTTAATTGTTTGTGTTTTTAATTGTTAAGCTTTTGTTTACTGTGTTGGGTTATTGTTTTATTGTCAAAATGTTGATTAGTTGTTGGTGTCTTGTCATTGTGAGATTGTTGCTTAGTAATTGGTGGGCTCCCTGTATTGTTAAATTGTAACTTTTACGTTGGTGGATTCCTTACATTGTCATATTGTTGCATAGTTTGTTGGTGGAAAATTTAAGCTGTCATGATGTAAGTGGTTGGCTGGATGTGTTTGGGTTGTTGTTTTTTTTCATTGCCAAGGTATTGCTGAGTTGTTGATGTTTTATTGTCAAATTGATGCTTGGTTCCTTGATGTCTTTATATTGCCGAGTTATCATGGCTTCTTGTTGTTGTTGTTGTCACTTTGTTGCATTGATGGTTGATATTGTTTCCTTCAATGTGTTGTCATTTTAATTCGTACAAAGTTTCTTGTTAAATTATCAAAATACTGCACAGTTTACGTCGTGCTTTCTATCTGAATCACCAATTTAATGATCAATTTAAGTAATATCATTTTCTTCCTGACAGAAAAAAGTATATGTACTATGGGAACCTAGACAAATATTCAAGGTATGCAGACCCTTTCTCATAAAGAATTGCTTTGTTTCTCGACACTTTTCGTGTACTTTCGGGATGCCACCACCGCCACCGCTCGATGATATTAAGAGATAAGATGTATCCATGTCTGTCAGATACCCAGCTCGTCGGATGATACCTACACAATGTCATGCTTCACTTACTACTAAGCTGTACAGCATTTTATATTTTGACAAACAAACATCTTTTTTTAGATACTCAGCAGTAGATGGTATTATTTTTAGTCTGACAGGTCCCCGTGGGAACTGGCGGATCAGGGGCGGATCCAGGATTACAGAATAGGGGGGGGGGCCGAGGGAGTAACATTCGGCCGCAGGCCGGACCTGATCGCGCCGCAGGCGCAAAATCCGCGGCGGGGGGTCTGGAGGGGGCTCCCCCAGAAAATTTTGAATTCTAGATGCGCTGAGATGCGATTTCCAAGCATCTGTGGGGCATAATTTCCTTATCTATTTGCTCACTTTAAAGAGGGCAAAATACTTTTTTTTTTGTTGGTCGTCGAAAAATGGGGGGGGGGGCGGCCCCTTCGGGCCCCCCTCTGGATCCGCCCCTGCGGATCTAGATCTACACCATTTGCACATGACTGATCAGTTCGCTCTTTGCAGAAAAATAGCTAAGAGGGAAAATAAGTCAACACTGCAGTGGGACAGTTGAGATTTATTGCTGGTTTGTTCTCGCGGTAAGTTGAAACCGGGGTTGTAACCAAGAGATTTTTGCTGAAGGGTGCGTGCGAGTGGGTGATATTGTAGTAGAAGGATAGACTAGTTAATTTAACGGTCGTGTGAATACGGCATGTTGAAATGATCTTAGGCTTACGTTCGTCATCACCAGAAAACAGCGACATTGTCACCATTATCATCATTATCCTAATCCTCCCTCCAGTTCCTGATCATCATCATCGTCGTCATCATCATCATCATCGTCATCATGATCAGCATCATTCTCTCCTTCATCTCAAATATCACCAACGCCCTTAGCACCAGCATTGCAATATTATGTCATAGTTCATCATCATCCCTTTTCACAACTTTCCCTTGCTCCCAAAAGCAAATTTAAAGTATGTACTTTTATCAGTATCCTTACTATCATCATCATCATCATCATCACTTTCTTTCACACGCCTCTTGCTTCCACGTGCATTCTTACAGTATGTACTTTTATAATCATCGTCATCATCATCATCACCACCACCTCCTTTCACCACTCCACTTGCTCCAACATGCATTCTTACTGTTTGTACTTTTGTTATTATTAGCAGCATCATCCTCACTTTTATCTCCTTTCACCACCTCATGTGACTCCGCTTCCTCCTTCTCATCATTATTCTTCTCGTTCTCTTCACAGCCAAAGTCATAGTCATCCAAAGCAGCAAACAAAATGGCAGCATTTCATTTTTTCTCTATAAACTAGATTATGACCAGCCTGCCGAATGACTTGCTTTTATAACCTAATTTCTCTTGTTTCTTTTTTGTAGTGGAAGAACATTTTAACGACAACTACAGTGGCGTCATAAACGTGTGCGGTAGCTTGGAGCGTAAGGCATACGCCGTAGCTCTGTCAACGCTTTCTGATGCCACATCAAGAAACCGCAACGAATGTCGACCCTTGAACCCTGTACGGACATATAGTCGGGGACTAACAATAGGGGCCAGGGCTTGGATCCAGTGTTGTCACACTTAGATAGCTATCTCAAGTAATCTGGATCCATCTTCATTGCTAGGGTTTCTTGAGTTTCACGCCGACTGCAGAGGCCCATGCAGATGGCTGCACAATGTAACCCAACCTAGAGGGGCGCATACACGAGTGATGCTCGAATACTTGCTGCAGTTTGCAATGCCCAGAATATGATAGTTTTGCCTCATGCCGTATCCTCGCCGGCGTTTATATAAGCGCTTCGTTGAAAGGTCACAAGCATGAAAGCCATATTAATTCCAATAAAACACTGTAGTCAATAAAGTTCCAAATCAGAAATATAGAGACTGGCCGAATCAAAAGCAATTGCTCACCTTCTGTTATCCTGACATGACTTCAGAGAAAACCGTAAAGGCCTGACAAAACTTGTTCTAAATGGTAACATTGGTTTTGTTGAAGTTGTATGAAAATATTGCGCCAATCTTAATGTATAACAAACGTATATAAAACACCAATGTACCAAGAGTCACTGGCGGGGTCGTCAGAGCAATGGACTGATATACAAGAGGCCCCTGGTTCGATTTGCAGAAACACCAAGTATATTGTCTTTCTAATAATGTTATGTCTCTTCAGTTTAGCGAACACATAATTCTTCTATCATTATTTTTTAAAGTACATACATTTTAAACTGTTATAGAATGTAAAACAATGACTCTGCTAATATTAATATGTATTTACCGATGGTTGGCTTTGTCCGCCTGAGGTCAAGGCTTGTATGTTATACACGGACTATAACGGCTAGGCCATGGACAATATAGTATGTTACGAATAAAAAAGGTCATAAGATGGTGTTACAGAATAAGCTTAAGTCCCAAAGAGTTGAATTTGGTTCAAAATATAACATTAACTTCGACATGTTTCTTGTATATGACTTCCGTAAATTAAAAGTGGTATCCCACTGTTTGCCTATAAGTAATATATGTAACAATATCTAACCTCTGTTTGGGGTATTTGTGCATAATTTCTGTAGAAAAATATCATACTTTAGTCTGAGCTGTGACGAATTTTAACAGTGTCTCATTTTTGGGCCAGTAAAACTCGTTAATCAGCACTTAAAATATTCATTCTTTTCAAATCTAAAAATAAGAACGATTGGGATTCCTGCTAAAAATAGACATCGACATCACAGCGGATGACGGTGGGTTAACTACAACATAAGTGGCCACGGGGTTTTATTAGCTTGAAAAATAGCTAACTGCGCAGCGTGGCTCAGATAGGAAATACATGTTTGTAATGACTATTGTGACGTTATGGTTCACTTTTCAGACAGGTGTAGGATATCAATAAACATCCTTTTGCGATATCTGTTCATGTAACAATAGTTTATTAGATGATTAAAGAAAATATTTTGGTCCAAACTGTCGTATGCCCCTTTTAATTGTAATTATGAATAAAGGCCATTGGATTTTTTTTTTGTGTCCAAATTGTTATCACAGGCTGTGTCATCAATCACAGTAAAGCAGCATTATGTCTGCTGCAAGGAAACACAATCTACAGATGACCAAAATAATTAACTGGTACCAAGTAAAGAACATTTTCGATCGACATATAGCCAAACACTCGGTTAGTTACACCTGGTGTATCAAGTTGCTGTTCTAATGTCAAACAAATTAAATAAACTTTGCAAACCAATCCTCATCCAAGTGCACACCGGGACTGTCCAAACAACATTGAAAATGACTTCTGAATGCACAAATATGATCGTTTTTGTCTCCAAAGCGAAAAACCCTGCTCCGGAAATAGTCCCAGGCTCAGCACTGAATTGATGTATCCATCCGCGCCAATACCCCCTTTACAACTCTCAGTGGTTAATTTGAACATCTCACCTTTATCCGTATGGATAAAATAGACCACCGCCACTCAATGAAAGTAATTACTTTTAATATGGAAAAGATAGTCATTAATAACCCTTATTAGTGCCTCTTAAGCGTCGACTAGAAATGAAGAGATAGAAAAAAGTGGACAAATTTTCAGTCAATAGGAAGGGATTTGGTTTTTCCATTATCTTGCTGAAGGCAATGAAATGGCAGCATTAGAGTGAGTACCCACACACGATGTAGTTCGGCCTCAGCCAGACTTGATTTGCGATTTAATTGTAATCCTCTTGAAAACTGGAACAGTTCATTGTCGAATATTAATTGCTTTAGTCTGACAGTTGTTTTTCATTATTTTTTGTTATTCAGATATATGATAAAATAAATTTTAATGGTATAAAATTAAGCGTTGGAATATAAAGCATTTAAGTTCGCATTCAAGTGCACCATTTGCAATTCGAATTGACAGTTGTTGAATGACATTGTTATTATTTAAGAGAGTGTATTTAATGGTCATAAGGGCCGGCAACAGACGGCAGATTTTAATGGTACTTGTTCAAAGTTAGTTAAATTTTGATTTTTTTTTTAATTTATTAAGAAGTATTTTGTGGACCTACAATGAAAAAAATATATTTAATAGTATTTCTGATCACTACATTGTTTGTGAGCATCCTGTCTTTGACATTTTGACAGGGTGCGTTGTCTTCAGGTTGGGCGCATCAAAATCTTTAATTATTTAGCCATCCCAACAACTTATTATATCTCCGAACTGTGCATACGGCAGTATGAGTCTGTCATGTCTGCAATGCTTCATGTGTGTACGTGATGTCAGTCATAATCCTTGTACTAATTGGTTCGATACAGACGCAATAATTTAAATAATTATAAAATGTGGATCGTTTGATGCTATGTTTCATCTTTTCTTACACTTCACAATGACCATGCCACTTTAATATACTAAACATAGCTACCTTTCTATATTGATTACTACCCATTCTGTAACATTTCATTGTATCTGTTTTAACTCCCGATGCAGGTGCTTACTGTTAGTTGTCTCACTTTAATGTGATATTTTTATTTACACTGTTTGTTTGATTGAAAACTCTTCGGGAAGTGCGAGGCTGGAGCGCTCCACAAACCAGGTTTAAACATCCCAGTCTGTCCTTTTACCGACTGACAGTTCCAAGGCGGTAACTGATGGTTTTTCTTTTGGGGTTTTATGTCTCGTCTATGTGTTTTTGTCACATTTATATTTACCCTGTTTGCCTTTGTCTAGAGGTAGATTAAAATTTAAATATCTGTGAAAATGTTGATGGGACCTTTTCTTATTTACATTGTTCATAAAATACACATGCTTTATGAACACCTGTTGGCTTGTTGTAGAAGAATGTGTTCTGTTATAAACACCGATTAATTACGGATATATTCTTTACACGGTTAATAGTCATAGCATAAATGTTTAAAAACCAGTTTGCGTATTTTATCAAAGTCTTTGCTTATAACATGAAAGATAAGACCATCTGTTATTGTTGATACTTACGATTACATTTTATGCCATGGGGTGAAAACAAGGTAAAAGTAAAGTAAAATAGCATCTGCCAAATGGTCCAATAAGCCACCTTGTAGAAACAAGCAAATAAACATTATACGTATTTGGGTTAGGGTTTTTTTTCTGAAAAAGAGGATGGGGGGCTGAGGGCCTTTGAGAAGAGGGAAATTTCATGGCGTTTATTAAAAATGTGGAAATGTGCATGTTTAACATTTTATTTGTGTTATCATACATCTTATTTGTTTGCTTCAAGACCATCCCTATTTTTTGTTCTTGAACTCCTCTAATAGAACACTAGTCTGCATTCTGCATTACTCAACAAAAAACAAACGGCGGCCGATTTTCACAATGAAAATTTAAGGTAACGCGGGGCGGGGAGTGGTGGTGGGTCATTTTAAGGCGGAAAACTATGCTTATTTTCTGAGAGTAAGGCCCCTTCTATATAAGGTAAAAATCACCGATTGTACTCTCAAACAACAGACGTTATGATATAATTATTATTAACTAAAGCGAATCCTATTCTTCCTCAGAGTTTGTGTTGTAAATGATCACGGTTATGCATCCACTTATTGCCGAATGTACACATACATTGAAAAGTTTCAAAATTGACATGTAGAGCTGGATATTTAAAAATATTTATATAATGTGTACATGTTCTTTAATATACTTTAATGGATAATCATAAAATCTGTATTGCTCCATAAAGTAGAGCATGTTAACATGTGTCCTAAATTAAACAATCTTCTTAAATATGACATGGGAATTGTAGAATGTAAACAAAAAATGTGTTACATAAAAGCAGTTATACTAAGTCAGTTTGGATACAAATGAATATGCGTTTGATACATATTTAGAATATATTTATAATGTGTATTTAACAAAAGTCCAATTTATCTGTGCTTAGTAACTATAACTTGTGGCTGCCCATTTCAATGTTTTGGAATATTATTGGACCAACAAAATCATACAGCAGACATTAGGCAAAAAGATGCAAAGGTATCCACATAATTAATTTGACAAAACTCACAACATCTTTCATCTGGGGGTTCACAGTTTTACCCCCCAGTTTCGAATTCGAGTAAAGGTATTTCAAACCTTGGTTGTTCCAGCATTGAACGTTCATCTCCCGTATCTATGGCCTGTGAAACGTTGCAAAATTCAAAACATATTTTTATGTGTTAAAAATACACATTTATATTGTATAATTTTATATTTATGTGGTAAAATTCCACATTTGTATTAAAAACATTTATGTTCAATATTTTTATTTACATTCAAAAATATGTATGTGGTAAAATTATTTTTATATTCTATAAAAAGTAAGAAAAAATGCGTTCAGTAATTGCATCATGGGTAATGATTGTAACAAACGATTTCATTTTACAACATTCTGAACATGGCTGCCACCAGCAGTTAATTATATTATCTTAAACAGACTGCTTACTGTACGATATAAAGATTAAAAGTAATATCAATAATATTGAAAAGACGTACCGATACATACCTGGTGGGGGCAGCCATGTTTGTAATAATCCGCAAAATATCGTGGTCCAATGAAATCGTTCGTTACAAATGTTATAAGTATCCCATGATGCAATTATTGAACATAAATATTTGTTCACTTTATCGAATATAAAAGTATGCTTGTTTTATAACACATAATGAAAGTTTACCATATAAATATAAGTATAGAACAAAAGTATTTTTTTCCAATATAAATGCTGAATTTTTCAATAGAAATATTATTTTTACAACATAAATGAAAAAAATTAGAATATAAATATGCAATTTATCTCAAATATATTTTTTTTTCAAATTTTGCAACGTTCCGCAGGCCATACTTATCCTTTACTGTTATAAAATACTTACATAATTAGATGACGTCCATTTTGTATATTGCTACGTTCATAATTGCACACGTGTCTATGTATTTTACATATGATAGTTTAGACAAATTCGGATGGGACCTTTTAGTGATTAGTTCAGTTCCTTATTGAGTCTGCTATGTTTTAATTCACTCCATCTGTATTCAAACTTTCCACTTAAGGGATCGTCTATTGAAGAATTCTATTAAAAGACAACCATGGTCAATGGAGTTTGCACTTTGAAAGGGTACGCGAGGTGAAAGCGAGGGTTTGTAAACCGTGTCTTGTTCTTTTTGGCAATAATTACCGGTCACAACGACTGTTCTAGAGTAATCCGAATATAAAAAGTAGTCCGCGATTAACCCCACATTTCTAATGAGGAAGGCGGAGTAAAATGCGGCATCTGAATATGGACAAGACAATAAAAGAACATTGAAGGGTGGCTGCGATGAGTTTAAAGCCGCACCAAATGACCTCCATGGTGAATGTAGGTCCTTAATAGACTGACAGGCTTAAAGTGACACTGGCTTGAATTGCCATACGCACATGAAAATGGCTGTATTGGATAGCTGAATAGCAGCAGCTGTATTAATGCAGATGAACATAATAATCAGCGGATAATTGACATATCTGTCAATAAGTTTACATTGTATTTAATGTTTTGTGCTAAATATATATATATTCATTCGTAGAGAAGTAAACTTGTAACATTATATGTAATAAATGTAATAAATTTCATATTTAATTGATGCGATATAATTAATACCATTTGGCTTCGGAAAAAAAGCTATTTGAAAATGACGCAGTTATATAAAAGGGTCATCAGTAAAACATTCATAAATATAATGTGTTTGAGTGCTCGTGGCCGATCAGCTGGACTCGTTGATCTAAAGTACTTTAGTCCATCAAGAGCTGAAATTTCGAGACTCGGGGTCGCAACCCTGTGTGAGAGTAGTTAAATCACACTGGTTGATGGCCAGGCTTCATGCGGATGCCCGTGGTCTGGTGTTTAAGACGTTGGACCTAGGATTGAATGTCACGTGATGTAAATCCTAGAGCACCATTTTCTTCACATTGCTCCAAGTACTTAATACCTGAATATGGGTTCTACCCAGGAAATGGGTAGTAAACAGGGATTAATATAATTTGAAATAACTTGTAATCCATTCAACAAGCAAGGTTTAAACTATTTTTATAAACACAATTTACGATGAAGAGCTCTAGTCAGGGGCGTATTCAGAAAATTTTGGTGGGGGTGTGGGGATGTATTAAGATCTATTCAACTTTATCGCAGTATATACTAGATATATATTTACACCCTGTAAGGGACCAAAGCAGTCAACAGAAGAAATTTACTTTTAAAGCTTAGCATTTTTTTGAGCTTACATTTATGTGTTTTCACAACTCTACTCTTTTACCTGGATAAACGAGTGCATTTATTTTAGATTTAAAAGTACAAATTTGCAATAATTTGTAGATATATTTTTGGTTGTGTGTTGTTTTTTTCCAAATCTGTTAAATAAATTACAGAAATAAAATCAAGTGAGTCATCGTGAACAGTTTACCCTCAATTACTGTCACCGTTAACAACATCTCATCTTTTCTCACACACTTTCCCAACTAATAAAACTTGTACCATTTTCATACACGTCGTTTTTGCGAAAGAGAAACATAAACCGCAGTTAAAATCATATTAACATCATATTTTCCCATTTAGCGTGAGAGAAAATATAGATTTTTAATAGCGTGTCTTAATACAACCTATTGCGGGTGACTTAAAAGACTAAATGACAAGAAGATGATGCTTTGAGAGATACGTTTCATACACATTGATGGGTATGCTGATAATGCCCACAAAACGGGTGACGCATCATTAAAATGAAACATTGTTATAGATTTGGCACACTGTGTGAACAGAAGGCGGTAGGTGACAGTACAGACTTATTATATTTATTATTGTATTTTCACAAATTATTATGCGTTTGTTTCGTATAATTTTTAGTATTTACCAACACAGTTATGGTCTTTCATGTGTGGAATTTTTCAGCCAGCCTGCGGTGCGTCGGTATTTCTACCCAGACTTAAGTCTGTTGTCTTTCTCCACAAGACCGGCCGCAAGTGGTCAAATGGTAAATCGTCGGCTTGCGGATCGGGAGGTTCAAACCCCGGCCGGGTCAAACAGAAGACTTTAAAGTTGGTAGTAGTGGCACCCTCCTGACGCTCAGGGCTAAGAGGACAGCATTACGCCTGACTTTTCGGTGTAAGTATAATGGACCGGCCAGGTTCAGTCTCTGGACACCTCATAAGTGCCCCACTGCTATAATGATAGAAATGTCGCTGCACAGTATCGGCAAAAAATGCCGGCAAATCCAATCCCATCCCTCTTTCTCCACAAATAATTAAATGGACGTTGTCATTATGACCGCAATTGTGTCAGTGCAATGTAACAATAAATAAAACAAGCAGTGTTAGTCTAAATGGGGAAGTCCGGTTATTATTGGAAGGCCTCCTCACGGGAAAGTGTTTAACCCCATTGGGACATGAACACAGGAAGGGGATTTGAATGCAAATATAGGCTAAACATAGACTCAACTTCAAACTGACAGTGAGAAGTATGAGGCAGACATGTGTAACATATTACGCATTGGCAAAAGTAGAACATCCCTCAACATCACCTACTGAATATTTAAGATTAATTTATTGATATATATAATGTGTTTTTGTATTGTTTTAAACTCCAATCAAAAATGGAAATTTAACGTGGATGCAAGTGGTGGTGTTTTTTTAAGTATTCTTATTAGAATAGACACGGTCGAATTTTAAAGTTTGTCCTTGTTAAATACATGTAACATTATCTTACCACTGAATTGAGAAATATGGGAATAATTTCTGCAGAAACTCATAGATTAATTAAATACAATTTTAACCTTTTCCTGATTTATGAGATCGTATGAACCGTGAAAAAAAATCATTTTAAATATTCATTCTTTTCAAATCTATAAATAAGCACGACAGCGATATCTTATAAATATAGATATCGACGTCAGAGCGGATTACCCGGATGATGATGTAACGTGATCTAAAAGTAAGTTGTCACGTGGTTTTCTTTATTTAAAGGTAGCTTACCATACAACGTGGCTCAGATGGGAAGTACCTGTTAGGCCCTTTCAGGAAACAATGAATTAACTGATGATTAGAACGAAAAATTTTGATTTAAACTGTTGGATACAACCTTTAAGTGCGACTTAATGAACAGTCTGGTTGGGTTTGTTCCTTTAATAATTATGAGCTTAAGCAAGTTGATCATTTAGTTTTTATTACATTTTCACGGTTTGTCGGCAGATTCTAACTGTTATAAGCGTATTGCGAATTTAAAATGCTCAATTTTATCAGGACGAATTGTTTTCGGTGTCAGGTGGTGTTTTTTCCTAGACCGGACGCCATTTTGACACAGAAGGGACAAGTGACACGTGACCCGAAGCGCCCTCTAGCGGTTAGCCTCTAACCCGGATGTATCTGAAAACAATGGCGTCTACGGAATGAAGTCGGACTGAACCCGTTATTATTTGTCAGTGTCCTTAGTAACTATGGTGATTAGAACAAAATGGACACTTGAAAAAGTTGCACTTGGCTGTCAAAATATTCGCAGGTAAGTGGACTCCTTCTGTCCACCAGTGGAGGCAAGTTATGGCCATTTTGGTGGAATATCTAAATCACCATACGTACAATTCCTCGGCCCAAACAGGAGGCTTTGCTTCGGCCCGAAACCTGGCGCTTTGCGGACTAGCAAATAGACGTCTTGGCTTATAACCTTTTGTCCGATCACCACGTGAATTCTAGATATAATCGGGACGAAACAAGTCAAGAAAGACTGTGTTGATGCCTTGTAGCAGTTGTTAATTTTGTAAAAGTATAAACACGTATTGTAGCTGAAAGTTGACATTTGATTATAAGTCTGTCGGGTCGACTTCCATATGAAGAGAAACATCATTATTAGCCTCACATTATTATTATTATTATTATTATTACTATTATTATTATTATATTTGGCTTTGTTGTTGTTGCTGCTGTTGCTGATGTTATAATTAAGAAACGTAATAAGTTGTGTTTTTTTTTTTTTTCATATTAAAATTTTATGTTTCCTGTGTTGTAAGCATATATAATCTATATAACATAGAATGAAAAGCTAGTATTTTTCTTAGAACTTAGTATTTTCCATTTGATATCACGTGCGGACTGAACACATAATTTGTACTAAAGTGACTATCCAATGTTTAAACATAATTTGTTTTACTTCATAATGATTGGGTGTGTCTAATGTACAAAAATTGTATTGATGAACGTGCATTTGTTTTTTTTACACATGCTCCTGGATATTGGGTCAAAGTGAAAATGAAATTCACTCTCACAAACAACTGGATCTATTCCGAATATAAATATACATGTACTGAAAACAAATCAGCAAAACTGACAAAAATTGAAAACAATTAAACAAGCCGGAAAAAAGACGATGTATGGCTAATATATAAATCGTTGTTTTTGATATTGTTTTTGTTTTTTAAAATGTGTAACTTTCCTTTGTTTCAACAGGAATGTACAAATAACCACGGTATTTTAGAAACTACTTCGATTGTATTCCCTTCAAAAATTGTCGATTGGCCTTTTTATGTCGGCACAGGGTTCAGGTAAGAGAAAGATTGTTGATGTCCCCTCTTCATAGATCAGTTATATGGCTTTTCCATTAATTCAGAGTAATTTCTTTAAGCCCAAATGCCTCGTTTCTCTGCAGATGTTCAAGATGGTCTACCCTAGGCGTGGGAAGCCGGTGTCAAGCCGATATTTTCTGTATTTTATTCTGCAAACTCTGACCCCCGAAAAATGGCATTTATGAATTTTGTTTGACTTGCATATTTTGATGAATGAAGCGAATAATAACTCGCATTGTTCTTTTGTGAAACATCAATACCTGGACTTGTTCGGACAATTTCTGGCCACTTTTGGTCAGTCGAGTATCCACTCGGATCCGTGGTCAGCAATAAACGACCGGAATCCTCCATGCTTGGGTCATGAGATCTCTCGGTGACGGTCAAGTCTCTCCGGCCAAAGGTCATTGGCACGCGCCATTACTCGCTGACCGCTCCATTATGCCCTGATGTCATTTCTACCCTACAACTGGAGAATGATTTTTTGAATCCATGGTAACAGATTTTGTGATTGATTTTTGACGCGAAGAAATGAGAAGTCACAGTACTATAAGCTTAGCGTCAAATTAGTCTTGTCTTTGCTTCTCTATGCCGATAATTGATTGAAATTAAGACAATTTTCTATGGGTTTTCTTTTTTAAATGTAATTAAGTCGTGCCAGATTTTATTTAACACAAGTTTTTTTATTAAAAATCTGAACTACCAGATTTTTAATTTGTTACTTTGGGGATATGTAAGAAATATGTCACAATTTGTAGGACAGAATTTACACAGGTTTACAGAACACACACTAATACTTCTAGGAAAAGATTTAAGTTTCGAAAAATGCTTTTATAGTTGATATTTATATAACTGTTTATAGTTCTTTGCCAAATATGTCATTCAGCGAAAGTTGGCTTGGAAATGGCAATGCATTTCGCAAAACAGTTCAGAATCAATGTGTGTTTTTTATTACAACTATTATCCAAGTCAAGTTGTGTACACACAGCTAAACACTTCATTAGTTGTGTAACACAATGGATAATTTGTTTTAAATCATAGCTGTTTTATCATTGTTGAGAACAGACAAAATATATAATTATATTTAACATTTTAGAATTAAAAGTGCACCAGACAAACTAGTAACCAAGGTAGGTTCTTAGATAGGGCATCCTGTTTTACGATCTCATATATCATACGTTGACCTTGACTATTTTTCAAAGAAGAACAGTGCCAACAGGAAATGTGGCGTCTAATTTTCATGCATGTTGTGATTATTTATATTTATTTTAACACGTGAGTACGAAAAATAAGGTGGTATATGTCTTTTTGAAAATAACACCATACTGTGAATATTTTGAAAGAGAGAAATGTTATGTTAACCATTTTAATATGTTTTAAATAAATTAAACTATTCAATTATAGTTCAAGATAACTTTTACTTAACTCAGTTTGCACGCGCAAAATATGGGTATATAAAGACAAATATATGATAGAAGAGGTTTAAACGATATATGTGACTTAGTGGCGGTTAAATATTGTAACATCATTGTTTTGGGATAGTTGTTATTTTTATTGTGTTTTCTCTTCTTTTCTTTTTTTTTTTTGGGGGGGGGGTGTCTGTCTTTGTGTTTTTGTTTTGTTGTGTTGTTGTTTTGTGTGTGTGTTTTTGTAAAAAAAAAACGTAATTCAAAACAACGCTCTGCATTTAGAGTTAATTAGTAGCATTAATCGACAACAATCAAAAATCAAAATAGTCCTGTGTAGGTTGACATATACTGAAAAGGTGGTAAAGTGGGGAATTACTTCAATAATTTGGACTTAATTTTGTGTTAGGAACAAATGATTTAAGGCACGTGCTTGCGTAACACTTCGGTTTTACTAAAAATCTCCACTATTTAATTGACTACCGACTGTTCGGCGGGAATCTTCGGTAAAAAGAGAATTCTGAGTAAGGGTGACAGTGTAAACTATAGTTATTTAGTACACTTGTATTAAGTACATGTGTATTAAGTATTGAAAAATACACAAAGAAGTGAAGGAAATGTGGATTATTTCATCAAAGATTGGATGGAAATGGATAAATACTTCCCAAAAAGGTGAGATGCCTATTCGTTCTCAAGTAAATTTACCTTTATACAATAACTAGTTCCACGCACGTGCTATGGTTCATGTAGGTCACACGTGTTGAAAGTTGATTTACACGTGGTTTACAGCATTTCTCTCTTTAGATTTGAGTTAGTAGAGGTTTGATCAGACAGTGTATAAAATGGAATTGGTCATGCAATATCGCACAGCAACAATATTACAACAAATAATTTGGTATACAGATTACGATTTTACACACTGTCAACATGAGTCTGTTCTGAACATTGGCGCTCAAAATAGCAGTTGGCTGGCAGACATTTAACCAAATGGGGAACATTGTAGAAATATAAATTGTCTCCCTTGTTAGATAATATCTGAGGTAGTCCAAATAGTAGGTAGGTCCATTTAGTTGGAATTCTTGGTCTTGATGGTGCAATATCAAAAAGTAAAATTTCTTACTTTTGTGTAAATACGAGCTCTAAATCCATTGAAATACTGATATAGATCTTTTATTTAAACAATAAAATGGAAGTGTTGGTAAATGATGATGAACCTGACTATCAAAGGAAATGCATAAAAGTCAGCATATTCTCCAAATAGTGCAATCTTAAAAATCGAGTAAACCAAAATAAAAGGACCTATTTGCATGTAAGGATTATTCAGGGGAGACTATCCACTACTATCTCTAATTGGTACTTGTATTTTGAAACTAAAGAGATCTAGGTTCTAGAAAACTTTGGTTTAAAATAAATAGAATAAACGCAAGACCTACTCAGTTGTTAGGCTTAATGTAAAATTATATCCATTTATGGAAGACTTGCACGATTGTTCAGATACATAAGCATGGGCTTTAATGTTTGTGTTAGAGAGGTTATCTTGATTAAGCCAAGTGTCATTTCATTCTGCTTAGGTGAGAATATTTTTTATAAAGTTTATCCATTTTGAGTTAAAATTTTGTATAGAGAGCATAATTTTGTATATTTTATAACAGTTTGGTCTGTTTTCATGTAATAAGTCTCAGCCAGTAGCCAATCATTATGGCATTGATAGTGATATTGATGGCGTATCTTTCAACTTCTGCTTTAACACATGTGGGGTGCTGTTTTCTAAGTTGGTTATTGTGCGAAGTAACTTGTTGGGTATATTTTCTGTTGAATTTGTGTTTTTATTTTCCAATTATCACAATAAGACATAAATGCATTTATGCATTTTTGGCGGAATTTTGAAAGGTTAGCAACAATAATTGTGTCATCTGCATATAGTAACAGTATGATTTGTAGTTGTGGTAGAATTTGATCGAAGTAATCCTGAAGGTCTGTTCCATGGTTATTGTTATTGTTAAGAAACAATTCAATTACACTGAGAGAAAATGAGAACAGTATTGGGGACAAATTTCCCCCTTGTCTTACGCCAATGTTGCATTCAAAGAAGTCTAAGTACATGTGATTATTATTATAATTGTTAGATTCCCAGCTTGTAAATCGTTCGGCCACATTGTGGATCGGCATAAGACAGTATTTGGACATCACTTTAGGGCAATTGGTTTTCAGCACGATGTTGTTTATTCTCATCAACAAACAGTCCAAACGTTTTATGAACGAAGGGTAAAAAGAGCAATACTTGTGTATACAGATATGGTCAAAATGTACCGCTATATTCTACAATCGATAATATTCTACACTATACGTTTTTGTTTTTTTTTTTCAAAGACTGTCCGCTATGGATCCGAAATATTTCAACATTTATGGCTTGACTCTACCATGAAATATAAATCTTCAATCGCTACCATTAAAATTCACTTTTATTCACAGACTTGATATCTTCAAAGTGAAAATGTTATTAATAAATAAAGCATCAGTTAATTACTCTTTACCAATTTCACGTCCTTCGATTTTGAAAAGGACAGTTTCTTGTTTCAAAGCATACCTCGGCATGTGAGTCACAAATTCAAACAGCCATGCGGTGTTATCGTGCGTTCTCCACGCTCATGAAAATATAGACAAGAACAGTTATTCATATCTATCTTTCAGCCAAACAATGAATGCATTTTTGTCGTGCCGGGTGGAGCAATTTTGTAGCATCTACATCAAACAGTACCGCTGGACATGGCGAGACTCTGTCCCTAATTGACCAATAAAGACATCGAGCGTCCCCGTGATAGAGACATCTTCCAAACACATCCATATTGTCCAGGCGCTCATTAAAACACATTTAAATGTACAGCGCTTAGATTTGCATGCTAGATACAGGTACTTCCTAATTTTAATGGATGTCTACGATAATATCACCCTCCAAGCGCGCTCGGGCCGAATCTATTTGGAGCGCTTTTCGCGAGGTATTAATATCAGTTTATTAAAATCATTTATTGAAAAATACTGCATTGAAATTTTATTATCACCAAAGATAATATCAGTTTTAACATGCAGTTGCCTTTTTGATGTTTGACCTGCAATGACCCACTGCAGGCCTCGCGTGACCTCGTGGATCGCGAGACAGGTCACTTTCTCTCACGTGACGTCCCCAGACATAGACGTTCGGCCCGGGAGATATCGTACTTATTACATGCTCGGGTGGCCCGTTTTAACTTCAGATAAAGTCAACCTCGCCGGCGCCTTTCATCATTATAAGTAGCATCGTTAATGCTGCCTTTTTTGCCCTGCGATGGCATCGGATCAACGCCTTGTTTTCAGTTCCTTTAAAAAGAAGATGCATTTTAATAAAATATTTAATCATGAGTCATATCACAAAGAAAGGAATTCATAGATTAAAATTAATAAAAAGGTCGACCAAAACTCCCCAATGTCCCAAAAGTTTGCCGCTTTAGAATATTTTGGATACTGTTTTTATCTCTTTTTCCCCAGATTTTATCTTTTCCCGCCTGTTTATTTCTTGGCGTTATTCCTTAATTTAAAATCAAATTTGAAACAAATTGTAAAAAAAGAATATCAAGAACAAAACGAGGAAAACCATTCGGAATGTTTACAGATACGACTTCCCATTTATGAATGTTTTATTTAATAATATAACTTTAGTGGTCTTTTTATGACTACTGTGATTTAGTAAATAGGGTGCATCAATTGATATTTGAAATTATGAATATCATGTTCCCAACTTTAATATTTAACATTTTAAATACAGTGTCACTGTTTTTCTTACAATGTTTAAGTATTTAAATATTAGTTCCTTGCTTTTACTTTAAGTATTCAAGATAATTATTACAGGGATGGGTAACAGATGTTTAAAATTAAGATATTAGAACCATTATTTACAATGTTATGTAAATTTGTCTAATTGTTATTTACTAGGAGACATAGAAATTCTTGAAGCCGAAGCATTTGACTTTATGTTTGAACTTTTAGTACAACAGGTACAACAGGTACTTCCTATCGGAGCCACGCTGCACAAATTTTAAATTAAGAAAGCCACGTGACAACATACTTTTGAGATCACGTTACATAATCATCCTGGTAATTCGCCCTAAGTCGATATCTATTTTTAACAGATATCGCTTTCGTGCTTATTTATAGATTTAAAAAGAATAAAAATTTAGAGTGATATTTTTTTTCGCGATCTGTACGATCTTATAAATTAAGACAAGGTTAAAATCGTCGTAACTTTGTCTTAAGTATGATTTTATGCAGAAATTTTTCAAAGCAGATGTGAAATAATGTTACATGTATTTGATATCGGCAAACTTTAACACTATACTGCGTCTATTCTAATAAAGCTTATGAAAACAACCAAATAATTTATATTGCATCTTGACGAAACTATTAAAAATTGTCGTTCATTCACTAATTATCTTCTGATCGAGATTTTTCATGTTTTTAAACGCATTCATTTCAATCAATCGATAACATTATCACATTTAGATCTTGAAAAGAAATCATTCTCTACCATTAAAGCAAATTACCACGCAGTTTTGATGTCCAAATTCCATCCGCGGAGAAAGTATGACGATACAATGACGGGCGATTAAAACTCATGAGAGCACCGGTTGACAAGAAGTGGGGAGCGATCATTATCATAGTCAGTGCTGTTGATTGTCCAGTGAACACACTGTGGTCCTTTATTTGCCATCTGGACACTTTACAGGGGAAAAACCTGTTTCATCTACATTCCATCTTGCCAACTTTCTGCAACATTAACTGCGGAAATCTGCGAGTAGTAAAATTATTCAAAATCCTCACGAATGACACGTTAAAGAAAAATAATCGCCCCCTCCTCTAGATAAAGAAGCGGCATTGTTAACGCAAATGCCTTTTGACAAATTTTCAATTTTTAAACAATTAAGAAACATGTGAACATGTCATAACTGTTGATAGGTGGACGCGTTTTGTTTTCGTGGGTTTCATATATTTAAAATCTGACCGATCGCACGCAATCTGGGGACATTCCATACACGGCGTGACTAACATGTGCACTAAGGTTAACCTCTTGATGTTCGGCGTAAACCTGTAATTAGATAGATATACTGCAATTCTTATTACAATAACTTGAATTGTATAAAGTGATAAACTTGCTGAAAACCAGTCATTTAGAATTTACAAATACTGCCAGATAACTCGCGATTGTTCTTAAAATTGTAATTTTGATAGTTTTATTTAGCTGGCAACGATTTGTTCACAACGGAGATGAAATATTGTGTTTTCTTGGTCATAGTTTTTTTCGGCATGAGATGTTAAATTTGTCTTAATTGGTCCATTTAATATTAATTGTAAAAAATCTTCATTGTAAAAAATCTTAAAGGAAAAAGAAAACATAGAAAAAAGCTTTTCCCATAAACAAATTGCTTTATTGTCAGTTTTTTCCCTATAATAATAATACTTAAAGGTGGAATCCACGGGTTTGCCTGAATAAAATACAAGTAACAATATCTGGCGACTGTTTGAGGTTTTTTTGTGCATAAACTTCTTCAGAAATTCTAAGCAAAGACAATTTTACCTCAAATGTAAAAAAGCACTCGTACACTCTAAATTTCTTTCTTTTTAAATCTATAAATAAACAGGTTCGGGATATTTTTTACTAAAAATAGACAACGACGTCAGAGCGGACAACCCGGATTGTGATATAAAGTCTTAAAAGTAAGTAGTCACATGGTTTTTATCGGTTTAAAAATAGCTAACTGTGCAGCGTGGCTCAGATAGGAAATACACTTTTTTAAGTTACGATTCTGACTGTAAGGCTTCACATTTCACTTAAATATAAAGTACCAATACCAGCATGATGTGTTTAGGTAACAATAATTTATTCGGATGTTTGAGAGATAAAATTATATAGGCTGTCGGATATCACCCTTAAGGTTACAGATAGTGTATATAAGCGTTACAAAAATAATAAGATATTAATATATCTATTTAAAGAAATTTTAAAATATTTTAAACTTAAACTTAGTGTAAGTTATTTAAAACACACTGTCATTTTTAACTCAATATTGTATTAATAGGTTATGAAAGAAGAAACAAATGTAAGATTTAAATTAACCAGGAAGAAAATCTCTCTCACATGACATGACAAATAAATGGTTGAAAGTTTCCCACACTTATGTAATACGAAACTCGTGTATTAAAAACTTACTCAAATAAGATATATCATCGTCAATGAAATTATAAATGTTTTAAATAAAATTTGAAAAAAGAATCAATTCTTCTTCAACTTCAGGAAAATATACACTCATTACTGATATTGCTGCTGCTGCTGCTGCTGTCGTTGTTGTTTATGCGTCTGCTGATAACGCTAATGCTGATAACAATACTACGTTTGTTTTGCTCCAGGTGGTATATCTATTTCTACTACTGCTTTTACAACAATAATAACAATTACTCAAGCCGACGCTGCTTATAATATTATATATCTAATTTGGGGAGAATCAACACGAATGTGTTTGGCCATTTTTAATAAAGAGAAAATAAGGCAAAGAACGAAATTCAGCTCTATCGATAAAAAAAACAACAAAAAACAAATCATTGTACGCAGATAAAATACAATCAATATGACTCCCATGACAGAGACGTTTAGTCATTCCTCTGACAGCTCAAATTCTTACCACGTGGGTCCGATACCACGTGGGTTCGATATCTAGTCGGCAGACAGATTTAATGTGGGACGTTTCCAGCTGACCTTCGGTGCGACACTGGTTCTACCTATAAATTTGTCTGATGTCTAGCGCCATTAAAAATTGCTGAACGTCGCTATATATACCATAATTGTGTTGCAGTGTTTTGGTGTGTGTGTTTATGTTGTTGTTGTTTTTAAATAAGAAAACAGTCAAGATCACCAGGTTAGAGCATAATCTTTCTTAAGTATATGGTACATTTAATATAAATTCAAGAACAAATTACTACAAGAATAAACCCTAAATTTAATATTTAGCTGTTACTTCTATGTTTGTAAAATACTATTGATGTTGATATTGTTGGCTTCACCTTTACATTTAAAACAAGAGAAGAAAGAAATTATTATCCATTTTGAGTTGTGTCCCTTTGATTAAGCGGAGAATGAATACCATAAAATTGTAAAGGTGAGCTATTTCAAATATCGTTCGAGTTCACACAGTATTTGACGCGACCTGCCACGGTGATGTTTTTAACATTCCGCTCTTGCTGAAAGAGTGGTGAAATCTGGAGACACACGTTCACATTTTGTTAGAACTATGTCAGTAAAAAAGCAAACCAATTAAAGGGTAATCAAGAGAAAACTTTACTTCAGCTATCATCAACATCGACTTCGATTACAAAATGACTTGAGTAAGAATCTTAAAGTTGGGGATTTGGTGAAAAATGAGGTTTAATAATACTAAGACATATAATATCAGACTGAGATAGTCAAAATCATGCTGGGATAGACAATAACATGGGATAGACAACTACATGCTGGGATATATAATGGCATGCTGGGATAGACAATAACATGGAATAGACAACTACATGCTGGGATATATAATGGCATGCTGGGATAGACAATACAAATTTGTGATACACAACAGTACATTGAATAGACACTAATGAGCTAAAACAGATAGACTGTAGTGTACTATTAGATCGACAGAAGTGTAATAACTGACGGTGATTGACAATCATAGACAGTAATTAACTGGGAGAGTCAATAACATCTTGGATAGACAATACTGAATTGTGATATACAATTATTTACTGGGATGTAAAATAATGGACAAAAATATAATAGCATAGACAGGTATATACAATAACAGACAGTGATAGATTTCAACGAACTAGGAGAGACAATGATATCCAATAAAAGATACAGACCGACACAAATAAACAAATAGACTAGTTAAGACTAATAGATATTAGTACCTAATAGACATGGATTGAAGGAGATATATGATAAAAGACTAGGATATAAAATAACAAAGATAAGGACATACGACTTTAGACAGCGAGATAACACAGTAGATAGGGATAGACGGTCATATACATTAATCGTCAGGGATATACCTCTATGGATATGCAATAATAGAATTGGTTAGCCAAAGAATAGGACAGACAATAAAATACTTGGATTTTCACATTTGAACTGGGAAAAGCTCTAACTGACTTGGAAATACAAAAACAGATGTGGATTAATTTGTGAATAAGGAACACGTTTAATTTATTGACAGTAGACATATACTCGTCAAAATTTCTAAGTGCACACTTTTGTCTTCACATTGTTTTGCAGCAGAAGACAGCTATACAACTTAATTAGGTGAAACACATCCGTAAGCATGAACGTGTTGTGGATTTAGGTACAAGCGCACCGATTAATCGATTATATACTGAAGCGTCACGCTGGCGTCAAAAATCACGATTTTCCTGATATTCAAAAATATTTTCAATAATTTTTAAGTATTTCATTGTCGGTTTTTATCAGGTATTCCGTAAAATACAAAGTTTGCACTTGGAAATTTTGACTAGTGTAGTTCAACAGATCCATACGCTCAGGCTTCTTATCGTCAGTCAGTGTAGTACTCATCATTCTGTACTTCATGTCATAAGACAATTGTGACAATTGTGAAGAATAGTGTCGACATTTTCAGTTAAGAACGACTTCTACAATAATAATCCTTTCATAGAATTTTCTAATTTTGTATACCCATAGTAGAATTCAATGACGAGTTCGAAAATGAAAAGAAAGAGTAAGGTTGTTGGGCTACTTTTCAAGAAAAATTAAAGTTTCCATGGTAACCAATTTGGTGAAATCTTACAAAACGGCCCAATTTATTTAAGTCCATTAAAGTATTCCAGGTATTTTACACAAGCATAACAGACATGAACTTGCACACAAAATAACTTTATTTTATGTTATACTTCAGTTATTATTCCATTTGTACCCTTTTTCAGCACAATACAGCCATTTTTTATTTCCTCACAGGGTAAAAATGAAAGAAAAAACACACATGTTCTGCAACTAAATTAAGATTAAATAATAATCCTTTCATAGAATGTTTCTTTTTTTATATATACATAGTAAAATTTAATGGCGAGTTCGGAAATGAAAAGAAAAAAGTAAGGTTGTCTGGCTGCTTTTTTAGTAAAAGTGAAGTTTCCATGGTTACCAATTTGCCAAAACTGTAAAAAAAATAAAACTTTTAACTTATCCTTTTTGAAGAGTTAAAGTCGGCGATTATCTCCCCTAAATGCGCTTGAATGATGCGCAGAAATAACTACCGAAAACGTCCTTAATTATAAATCCAAGGTCGACGGCACCAAATAGTTCGGAAAAGAACTGAATTTAAGTGACGTATATCTCCTAATTTCACCATCACCATGATGCCTTCATGGCTAAATAACTATAAACTGGTGTTGATATATTTCACGACTTATTGACAGCATAGTCTTTTAAATGATAATAGTAGTGCAGCAATGGTTAATTTTGTCAATACTTACAAGACATTGTTCCCAAAGTGAGTTAATATACAATATATTAATATATATATATATATATATATATATATATATATATATATATATATATATATATATATATATATATATATATATATATATATATATATATATATATATATATTTATTTATTTATTTATTTATTTATTTATATATAAGTATACAATATATAATTATATTTATAATTATATATAGATATTAGTACTTAATAGACATAGTTATATGTAAATATTTAACCAATTAGACTTTCGCATATGCTAGTTCTGTGCTAAGAGAAAAAATCAAATAATCAATAGTAAGACATAATTAGAATGACATGTTTTACATTCTAACTGTACTTGAATTACATTTTAACAACCCTATAAATGGTTATAAATCACAAAGTTGTGACTGTGTCCCAAAAATTACTGTCAAGAAGCATACCAAGAGACTGGATAACCAGTCAAGTTGGAAGCACTTCCGGTCGCATGCTGTCTGCTTTATTGTATAAAGTATGTTTAAGAGGTCTATTTCAAAGTCAAAGACAAAATTGCCCATTCAACAAATGGTTGATTCTCTGCTCCCGACGAGCAATTATTCCAATAAAAAAATAACGACTTAGCATTACGTGACACGCGATTAAGTTTCACTTCCGATAGACGCTTTCTGCCGCTTTCATTATGAAGTCATAATTTATCTAATCATTGTCACATTAAACGCTCTTTAAACTAAAACAGGTAGAAACTAAGACAATCCAAATGACCGTGTCATCCTAAATGCTCAAATAATCGTTGGCAATTTAGATGTTCTATTTCCTTTTGCTTTCCAGGACCGTCCATCCACTTGCCATGCGCATGAATACAAACCTCGGAAGATCACTTCCGGCGGTTTGCTCTGCATAGATTCATCCGCGATAGAAATCAGTGCCCCTCATTAAAATAATTTTCCTATCACTTGCCGCAAATTATCTCTTATTATTCTATTTTCCATTATCTTATTGATGAATGATAATAGCATCGTAGTCGCTCAATAAGCATCTCCGTCGGACCCTGAAACAGGATCGCTTCTTCCTGGACATGGCTGCCGTTTGTAGATTACTCGACTTTAAGGACTCATTTTGTACTTATGTTTCAGCAATTAGCTGACACACGAAGGCGGGCGCGCGGATGTGTTTGACGAAGGACCAACTGTACGACTGGCAAGGATAATACCTTTAGACAAATAATGAATGAATAATTGTCAAGAGGACCCATGCAGTTGTGCGCATATTTAATTTTGTTCTGATATGTTTGAAAAAAAGTCACAATTCACTTAAAAATCAACGTTTTATTAACAAAAGACAATGTAAATGAGTTCTTGATTATGATTACCATCGATTCGGCTGTTTGTTCACTAGACCGGATGTTGAATCCATTGTATGTTAGAGGTCATAGTTAAACGAATGATTTAAGGACATTTATAGATACGAGGTGGACTTATAAAGACGGTTGTCAAATCGATCGTTATTTTGGCACCATTAATATCAACCATAGCTTAAGCAATACATTTTTAGGAAGGTTGTGCTTTTGTTTGTACACATTTTGTATTGTGTTTTAAATGTCTCACTGTCCGTAAGTTTGGCGTCATTTCTCAACAGTTCCCAAGATCACAAAATGACAAGAACAACCCATTTTATTTAATGTCGGTGGGTGGGGTTAGTTAAATTAAACAAAACTATTTAACAAAATCATTTGTTTTATCAAATTATCAGCATCAGCGGTTCGAACCCTGGGTATCGAGCATAGCACCACTCAACCAACCACCATGGCAAATGCTAGATGCTCTCCGTTCGTAAGAAGTGCCCGGTTAAACTTGCCTATACCAGAGTTGCTAGACCATTTTGTTGCCAGAATTGACAACGAAGTTACATTTAACATAACTCCGTTACTAATGCAATATATTTCTATTTTTGAAAACACATATAAAAACTAAGTGAAGATAAATGTTTGGACAGTTAAAAGTGCAGCTGCCAGTTTTATTCATCCTAACGTAGCCGTCACTGTAGCTTGCATTATTTTTTCATTTTCTTGCATATGAACCAACTGGCAGACATAACTCGAGAGGTGTGAGAAATTATCCTGATAATATGGCTACTTCATTTTATGTATCTCAGACTTGACTGTGCCATATTTCTAGTATTGGTTTTAAAAAATATCTGAAACTAACTATCTTTGATGCGTGTACAAAGGTAGGATTTAGTCTTCTGGAATCATGTTTGTGGAAAAACTCCCAAGCAAATGTAAGACAGCAAGAAGCAGCCTTTTGCAATACTTACCAACCTATGTCTTAAGTTGTATAAGGCATGCAAGTTTTGCCGAACCTATTTAATACGTTTTGAAATGTCGCAGTTAAAGAATAAAGTGAATTGTATGTTTAAATCTGTGCAGTGTTCATGATTTAAACATAAAAATGCAATCTTAACAAAGTCAAACTAATTTATATAATTTTCTCATTATTGTTTATGACAGTCAAAAACAGTTATCTTATATAAACAAGCGATTTACAAAGTTTACATGTGAAATTCGTCTACCTTACAAACAACTCCTAACAACTAAAATGCGTACAGGCGCACGTACCATGTCTTTTACAGTCCATGATGAAAAACTGAGCATTAAATAGGTTACTGTTGAGGCGACAAAAGTCCATCGTCGGTTATCCCCCGTTACATTACTCCGCTATGCTGCGTTATGTACCGTGGGACAATTGGCTAAGAAAATCTCGTAGTCATGAATAATTAATGAGGCAGTTTCATTGGTGCCATGAGGAAACCACCACGGACAACTAGCCAATGAAATTACGTTTTATGACTAAGGTTCGGTTTACCGATCAAAATGGCGACATCCATGAGTAAACATGTGCGTTGGTTTCTATTTTTAGTAAGAAAATCCCAGTATGACGTCATTGAGATTGAAGAGTATTTTATTGTAACATGTGATTTCATTGGAAGAAGATTGGTCTCCCCTGCCTCACGTATATTCATGAAAACGAGATTTTGCTAGTCAAATTTCCCACGGTATGTATGGAGTGTAACGGAAGAAAATACTGTGGTTGCCGACGATGACAAAAGTCCAGTTCTCAGACAAGACCTAGCGAGAACATGACGTCATACTAGAGACAATTATGTCAAACATTATCTATTGTGAACTTGACGTCTACGACAGTGCCTTATTCTGTCTGCAGCTGCAGTTGACTGCAATGGACCTCCGCTGCCACACTTTGCCAAACCGGTGTGGACTTCTCCGTCTTTGCTCATTGTGGTGCAATCTGAACTGAATTTGACACTTGCAGCTATTATTTTCATATATGTTATTCATGCAAACACACGGACGTTCTAATATAATTATACCCGCGTGAGAGCCTTCGCCTGGAAACATATAGTAAACAATACTCATAAATCCTGCCTTCTCCCTGGCCGATAAACATTAAAGATTTATTTTAGTTTTTGAAATACATCGCAGCGACCAATTATTATCACCACAAAAAGTTCTGGGTAGAACCACCAGCGCACTGCTCGGGACTCGAACCCACGCGGTGAGGGTTTCAGCAGTCATAGGAGAATCGGCAACTCTACCATTACGCCATGGGCGCTCCCAAACATAAAAGATGTAAAAATGAAATATGTGTTGCTGTTTTAATCATTTAATTATGTAAGGTCATACAAGCGAACACAAACAAACACTAGCTAACACATTCAGTTTTAGCAAAAGAGGTCCCCATAAACAACTTTCGTCCCGGCCAGTTATAGATACAAATATCTGAAAAATAGGACGTTGGAGATATTTATTGCTATTTATACATACAACTTTATACAAACTGAACTTCTACGCAAATTCATATTCAAATAAACAACAGAACTGGTTATATTGAAAACATTTATGATAAAAACATAACTTACTGCTTAGTGCCATTGTTGTGATGAGCGTGGGCTCTGTTACCACGCTACAGTCACATCGGACATACTTTCGACTCCGGAGCTTTTTTTTAAAAAGTACCCTGACATTGAAGGTTTAGATATTTGCAGACTGTTAATTAAAGATGACAGGTGATCCGAATTAATAACATGTTTTGTTGTTGTTGTTATTATTATTATTATTATTATTATTATTATTATTATTATTATCATTATTAGCATAACGATATACTATTGTATATTATAATGTTAACACAAATATCACGTTCAGTTCTTCGGTAGAACTTCTACAGTAGGTCGGCAAGTCTGCGACAACATAAAATATCATTGTCTTGAAGAGTACTCTTAAAAAGTAGTCCCCACTACCGCTAGCAATCTTCAACACCGTGTCGAAGATATAGAAATGTATGTGGGTCATAAAACGCTTGGAAAAAAACACAAACATTGATAAAATAAAATTGTTTTATATGGAAGTTCTTCTAACATAGCTTTCACATGAGCGAAGATTTTTCTGTCCATCTTGACACCTGTTGCTGCAGATCAGCAGTGTTTATTATGATGGGAAACAAGTATTTCTTGCACTAATCCCCGTCTTACACTTGCTATTAATCGTTCACCACCGACGATGTAATTAACGATAATTTATATGGCTTATGTGACTTTAACATACCATTAACAAGCATGTTGATCCAAGGGTTTGCAAACCAGATTAAAACAACTACATTAAAACGAAAGTTGGCGTATTTTTTGTGAGGATTCGTTTAAAAAGTCGCCAGTTCTTCAAATTTAGCTGTTAAATGTGTTGAAATTAAGACTTTGCTAACGGATAATTAAATAAAACGTCAAGATATGGCGTGACTTCCCAGCGGGGTTTTAAAAAACTGGGTACAACTACACCACAAAAATACTATGCTTGGCATTGGATTGTTTTCCTTTCATGGCATAGCCTGGGAAACTCGAATAAATGCGGATACAATATTCTTACATTGATATTTCATGCTAAAATGTTTTAAAATCGTTCAAGTTGATTTTTTACTCATTCAGGCGAGTGGCGTAGTGTCTTTTTGCAGATACAATATAAAAAGAATTAAAGATTGGTGTTAAATAAAGAAAATGTTAACTGACAAGGCTGAATCAAAACTTAATCTCGGGGCTTGCCGAGCAATTAAGATTATAGTACCTTGATTGATAATATTTTCTTTGGTCAACACCAATATAGTATTCTCTTTATCATAAAATATTTTTTTTAGAAATGATGTGTTTTATTTTTAGAACAATTTTATTTCCTGTAATTTAAATTTTCGCTTTCATTGTGGTTGTTATGTTTTCATTAGGGCTTAACAAAGAAAAGTAAACTAATCTTTCATAAAATGGGATCAGAACCAAACATGAATAAAGTTTTTACTTACTTTGAAGTTAAAGTCGGGAGCTTAAAATAGGCGCATCCCGGTATTATAAAACTAAACCATAAAGGTAAAATTTCTCAGGACCACTGGATTTGAGTCTCATTTCTACTCTTCTCTGCACTGGAGACAATAAAAAAAAACTTGTGCACTGGTAGCCTATTCTCACACAATCTCAAATCCAAATTGTACACGACCAGGCTTGCCTTGTTTATATGTAACACCAAATAATTGTTGGTTCTAAGCTCGTGTTTACACACCGACCATGATGAATGACGTATTGTTTTCGAAGAAAAATACGTCCCCACATGTGACGTCATATGATATTATAATAAAACAAGAGGAATTTAGTTCTTTGTTTTTATTATATTTTTAACACAAGCGTGGATTGGCCATCGTTCTTTAAGCAAACATATTCATTATTTGTTATCGAATCTGTTGTTGTTAAAAAACATTGTTGCGTTATATTATATTTTATGTATTGTTACTTTATCATATTATGTTATTATATGTTGTGTTATTGTGAACACCTAAATTCAAGACTAGAAATGGTAGGAATTGCAGAAAGATAATAAGGTTATTGACATGTGCTATTGATTTGTCCATTTTGCAGGTTCCTACATTGTATTGCCTGAGTTTTCTGCCATGCGATCATAATAAAATTCCGGTTATACCCACAATCTTGATGCAAATATACAGACCCACAAGATACTTTATACGGGCGAAAATTGTATTGTAAAAACAGGCCGAATTATTAGGGCGGCGGTCGTTGCACCTATCGTCTCGACTTATGTGCCTTGGCAATTTTGGTGCGTTTAAAAGTCTGAATCACTATATTGAATTCTATAACAGCACTGACCTGTGTGGCTTTATAGATTTTTCATCGCCTAACCAAATGCAAATATTGCTATTTATTATAAGCTTTGCATTATTTCCTCTAGGATTAATTCTCTCGTTTTTTTTTGTTTTTTTTGCACGATGCGCGAATTTTAAGATAAAGATACGATTTCCTTTGACAGAATCATGTTTGGCAAAAGTTGTTTTTTTTAATTGATATATACGAAGGTCATTCGGAAATGAATGGGAGCTGTATACAAAAAAACATGAAGTACACCAATGTTTAAAAAAATCAAGAATTATTTTAAGTTCCTCCTCATACAACAGTTTACAGGGCTAAGTTAGTGGTCTAAGGGAAATATGTAAACTGAGGAAGTGAAAATCATCATACAGCAACATACGCTATAAATCATTTACAGCAACAAAAACTGTCAGCATTAATTACGCGTATAAAACAAAATAAAACGATCCCAGCACCGACAAAAGTCACACAAAACTGACAACAACAGTTGCAACATTAATAACAACCATAACAAATTCAGAAAGGGTGCATCTACAACAAAAAATCAACAACATCAAATAAATAACACAAGAATTATCTCAAAAAGAGCAACAACAATGTTGACAAATACTTCATTAACAGCAACAGAAACCGTAACACCATCAACATAAACGCTAACAACAACACAAAATCATCACCACCAAATCACAACAGCAAATCAACACGAACAAATTCCAAAACGTACCACTGATGCATCACTTCCCCTATCGGAGACATGATTGCAAGTCAGGACCGATATAACGTAGGTCGAGATGAAGAGAGATCGAGAGATGGCGGATCGTTCGGTCGACTAATAGAGGAGAAATTGTTCATTTCGGATCCCAGTAGAACCAAATGTCATCTCAATGATATTGGGGGTTAATCTTGATGCTTGCTGACAGGAGAGATTTGTAGGCCCGGCAAAATAGACACATTGTTCATCAAAGCCTCTTAATTAAGCGAGACCATGTCACGTGTCCGCCAGACACACGGCCTCAATATCCCCTCTAATTTGAATAATCCGTTACGTGAGTGCGCTCTAGTGTGACAGGCAGTCCTGGTTGGCCGTCGTATGTTTTCCTTTTCTTTGCTAGTTGCTCTAAAATTCTAAGAACATACACACCCGCTCACGCGCACGCAAACTTACGGACACGCACACACACAAAATGATGCCATGCACATGCAGTAACAGTCAAACACACGCATACCAAACAGACTATGATATCAAACACTAGTTGCATCGAACATAAACTTGTAAATAACACTTACTGATACCAAACAGCCAGACAAAACAGTTTCATATGAGATTAACGTAACAGATTTATTGGTGCGTCTTTTATTTTGGAATTGCATAAAAACGCCCAAAATTCAGTTTGTATGTTTAAAAAGACGTATCTAGAATTTAAAAAAAAAGTTAAATATTTTTAAGAATATTAAAACGAGATAAGAACTTCGGTATTTTGGAAATTTTACTTCATAGCGCAGGACTTGTAATGGAAGTGTTTAAGCTATTATTATGAACAGTAGCTAGTAGGCCAGCCTGGTAAGAATTGAAGCACGAATACTTCAATTAGTAATACAATCATGAAATTAAGAATTCATAACATATTCCCGAAATGTAACCTGTTGGAAAACGTGCGATAAACTGAGTATTCAGTAGTAGCAATTATTTACTGTTTGATGCACAACAAACTAGTAAACAACTCAGTACTAGTTACCTTGAAATTGTCGTTTTACATATTGAGTCTAGATGGATAGGTCTCGTTGCAAGTTAGAAACTTAGTTTGAACTAATCCAATCAGGATTTTCACCTCACGAGCGTTATGGCGCCATTTCCGCCGATGCCAAACGAGTCTTCAGTGTTGAAGAGTAGCACGCTTCCGCTGACAATTTGCTTCTTCAACAGCAAAGGGTAGACCGCACTTTTTGTCGTCTGGTGACAATTATTCTGTTGGAAATCATCGCTTCCTATTCATTAAAGCCAGGCGGTGTCAGCCATTGCAGGAGTCACGTGACCTCTGATGGACATAAATTGGCACATCCCCTGTGCACTTAAGATGTCAACTTCTGTCTTCCTTCCTCCAAATGACGACCATCCTTTCCACGATCTCTTGACTAGTTTCTTTTTATAGCAACAACCACCTCACGCAGGATCGGCTTGTGGTGAGGTTCGGGTGTTGTCTGGTGTAAATACTCCTACAGAACTTGTAATGATACAATTATTAAATACCGATATAAAATCTTAGTTGTTCAAACTTATTTCCACACACAAAGTTATATTGCCCAAATTTAGAAAGAATCAATATCAAACAGTACTGATTCAACGAGTATTGAGATTCTTTAATTGAATTTTAGTTTAACAAATGTTTGTCTTTAAAACACAACCTTTGTCTGTTACAGGTTCAAATATAATATTTGTCTTCGTTTAATTTTTGTTTTATGTTAATAGTCCATGTCTTCATTCTATCTTTATTATCTCTAAGCAGCAGACGACAATAAAATGAGTTACAGTCACCGACTTGAAATTCCTCAAGAATTTTCAGTGTGGGTTCGAACCTCTGACGGGCGAGTATTTTCCGGCGTGAGAAATTTCTAGCTGACCTGCGGAGCGCTGGACAGTCTACGCAGTTACATGACGGTTTTCTTTTCATTGCTGTCATTTGAGAAACCCATACGGAAGTGCGAGGTTAGAGTTCTGTTAAACCGGTCTAAGCACCCCATTCGGTCCATATTGACGACTGACCGTTCCGAGGCGGTAAGTGTCGGGTTTGCTCTTTTTGTGAAGTGACTCAACACAGATTTTTTCTTACTTTTATGTTTGGCTTGCATGTGTCCTGTGCCTTTTCAAATGTTGGTATATGTTGCAATGCTCATAGGACTTTGCCATATATTCTTATTGGAGTTATCGTCCACCAGCAAATAGCTGGACGTCGCCAATATGACCCAGTACTGAGTAGGTGTAAAACCTAACCGAAATAAATAGTGATGTTTACATTTTTTATTCGAGCATAAGGAAAAAAAGAGAAACGTATACTTACATATCATTATCAGCGTCAGTTCCCTGGTACGATAATCTACTGGAGGAGATAATGGCGGCGTGGTTCTGCCGGGTTCCTGTCGGCAACACCAGCCTCTGGCTGTCATTGTCATTGGATGATGTTATTGTCGTTGACACTTGGGTCACCCACCGATTCTAATGTAGTCACATGTCAATACCACTACTATTTATAATTTAACCGATCACATGTGTCCCTTTTTAACGCCAGTTATTTATAACACAACGCGCCAATGGGTGTAGAAGTACTGAAATATAGATCCGGCAACAAACAGTGCAGATCCGGATACTTCTTCTAGCGGGAGTTTGTTGACATTTTACATTTTTATCATGTGCGTGATAAAATCACGCAGATTACCGGTGAAGAAGTCTGTATAAATTACACATTCTTAGCGTCATCATTTAAGCTATTTGCTGTATGCTTGCGTACCATGGCGTATTGATACAGACACCGCAAAAAAAAAGTGCAGATCCGAACAAGTCACCACTCAGAAGGAGCTGACTGATCTGAATCTACATTTATTGCCTTAGCCAGATCAGATCGTACTAAGCAATGCTTAGAATTACTAAAAAGTTAAAAGTTTCAAACAAAACATGCAGAAACAGTTTCTAAATTGTGCTTACTTCGTCGGATGTTTATTCTGTCCTTCGTCTGCAAATGTATGGCATGTAGTCCTGTTCGAAATCTAAAAATGGATAAAAATACACACACATACACGCACGCGCGCGCACGCACACGCACGCATACACACACACACACACACTCAAATATAAAAAAATCAATAGCAAACTTCAAGGTACATTTACTATTATGTCGCCTCTGATCCGGATTTGCAGTTGCAGATGCTTTATCAGCATTGCCAAACTGCAGGTATAAACTTAATGTAATAACTAATTTACACACAAAAAATGACATGCTATGTGGTAATGGATATTTATTTAACACGCTGCCTATAATCTCTTTATTAACAAAAGGTTAATTTTTATTCGTTTATAAGGTGCCTAAAATGCATATGATGCTAAAGGAGGCGAGATAATTAATATTGTTTTATTTTCTTTAAAAGTCATGAAATTGTATTTTGAAAACACACATTATTTTCTAGCATCTACTTTGCGGTGTTTCTGGAAGTGTGGTGAGTCTTCGTGCGTAGTGTGTTAAATTGTAGAAGAAAGAAATCCTGAAAAATAAATCAAAACATGTGCGTATTCCTAATCGAGTATATTTTCATCAGCTGACATTTTTGGATAATAACTCCGACTGGCAAAGCTAGGAAAATCATTTAATTTCCTTGAAAGCCGCGGACATAACTGACTGTCAGATGCGACGAATTTATTTAAGTTTGCATTGGGATTTTCATATATTGACTCACCTTTGAACACAATGGAAATATGACGAATCCTGCAAGCGCTATATACGCAATTTATAGCGATGTGCAGTTGGTGGTCATATTTTATTGAAACAATTTCAAACAAAGGTCGACTGGTGGATCTACTGTCCACCTGACAGTTGTATATTATTGCCGTCTGCCATGGCCCGGATTCACCGACTGGCTTGGAGGCTATCTGTGCATTGGTTACATTGACATTATCTTGGATTAGCAGCACGCGCCCGATGTAATATCCTTCCCCCGCCAGCCTCTCATCTTGAAGTCAGCCCGGACGGGCTATCTGTTGACATTAACACTGTCACCATATGCCCGTGTTTAACTTAATTTCATTACAAATTGAGTTATCGCCACTCATTCTAAATGAAGACAATTTTACGACAATCGCAAACCGTTCGCTCGATGTCGTTATCCGTTCGAGTTTAAATTTCCGGGAGTGGGGATCGCGGAGAATCCTGACAAACACATCGTGTGTATCAATATTACAGTATCAGAAGCATCAATGGTACGCAGGTATCCGGCCATCTGGTTATAGCAACAGTAATTTGATTAGAATTGCTCAAGCCATGTATTTTATCAAAATTATCCAGGATTTTACACACACAAAAACTTTGAATCATATTGATAAGTGCACAGCTTTAAAACCACATGTCTTTATTCACTTACCCCTTTTAATTAAAAGTGACTCATTCTATGAATAACAGCAAACTGATTGTTCAAATGCACTCAAAATATGCCATGTCATAATTCATGCTTCGTTAGCCTGAAAAGATATTAATGCGCATTTATATTATAATCCTACACTAAACGTAAAGAATATAAACAAACGACTGCAGTTTCCTGACTGAAAGGTAACTTCTAGTATGACCAGGATGCAGATGTTCTACAATCTTGAACAAATTAAAAAGTCAGCGAAAAATATTCACCCCAAAATAATCGCAACGTCGCTTTTATTGTCTGTTGCAGAGAACACGAGGACGCAACGAAGTTCTATTGGTGTCTTTCCAGAACGATTCCTTGCGTTTTGTAATTCTGAAAAGACACGTCCTTAATCAATTCACGAGAAAATATGAAACATTCGGCAGATAGACGTGAAAAAAACCATTGTGATGAGATCGCATGATTGAGAAAACGTGGTTGAATGAATCTTTTTGATTGTGAAGTCGCACAACAGTGTCGTCTGAATGGCCACTATTGTTTCACATTGAAGTCGGTCATGGTGTCCTTAGACTGTGCCCTTGTTGTGTGGAGTCGAAGGGGCGCTTCAATTTCTGGTAGGATAATTGGAACCATTCTTGGCATGTTCAGTTCGTCTTCTATTTAAAGAGATTTCTATTGGCAAAAAATCGTTTTAAGCCTTAATACGCTTCATTTCAACAACTAATTCACAAGCACTAATATTTTTGGCTCACACTGCTATGCAATACAATACAATACAATATTTTATTGCATAAAACAAATACATGTTTATAGCAAAACAATAGTATGTTCTAAACACAGTTTACATGGATTATCAGAGGAAAAGTGAGCCTAATGTGAAGAATATATACATGGAAAATTTTTAACCACTTTTTCGTACTAAACTGGCATAATATATGTACAAACTTAGTCCATTTACAACATGAATAGATGTACTTGGCATTAAATTAATAAACTTCTGTTTTGTAGGCCACGTTAAATAGTATCGTTTAATATATCTAAGTTTTAAATATTTTGGACAAATTAAAAGGAAGTGATATTCATTTTCTTTTACATTAAGTTGACAATATTCACATATGCTTTCATTTTTAGGCAAGTTAGTACGTCTCCCTTGATCGAGAAGTAAATTATGAGAAGAGGTTCTTATGCAATCCTATATTTAGTTATTTAATAATGCTAAGGTATTATGCAGCAGGAAGCAAATTGTGTTGGTAATAACCTTGCTAGAACAAGTGTAGATTCTGACTATACATATATATATAATATACATATGTGTGTATGTATATATGTTAAAACTTGAACAAAAATGGAGTGAAGCCGATCGCGTTGACCTTTATTAGATAATATCTATACATATTATGTGCAAACGTTTTAGTTAAATAGATTAAGTGAAAAGGGTGTCAGAAAGCAAAATATGTCACTTTAATTCGTACGGTATGTTTTTGTGCATTTATAAAAGAATTGACAGTCAAATGCATTTCGTGTTGTTTTGTTGTTTGTTTTTGTTGTTGTTGTTTTCAAGTCAATTTATTGTCGGCAAAGATGTTAACTATTGTGTCCCATTTCAATTATTGTTTCAATGCACAAGAACCCAGTACAGCAAAAGATCTGACCCTATAGAAGACTTAGTGGGTTTAAAACGAATTTTGATGTGGTAAACGTGATATTGTTAAAATATCTGATAGAAGTCTTAAACAAATTAAGTGCAATTAGTGTGAACGCTTATTTAAAAGTTATCTGTAGATATACATGATAGAAAATCTGTAGCAGTAAGTTTGTAACTAATTTAATTAGTCTTTGACTCTTTGTGTTAGTAATTGCGAATATGTTTTGTTTCGGAAAGTGTCAAAAGAGGTGTCAAAACAGGGGTGTCACATATGAAGTTACTACCAGTACAGATCATCAACAGTTATTTTAAGGGCCTGTTTGATAGTGAGTCAACTTTTCGTACATGTTGTTTGATTTATTTAAAAATTAATCGACCGTTTTTATTAATTAACTGACTGCAATTACATTTGATATGAGCGAATGGCGAATGCGTTATCTTATCGAAAGACGCCACGTCTCTAAATTGCTATCTACTTAGATATTACATATCAGACATTTAACATAATGGGGTACATTTGGTGAAATGGAAATTGTCTCCTTTGTAAGTTAACATCCGAGGTATTCTAAACAGTAGGTAGTTCCTGTTAGTTGGAGTTCTTGGACTTTATTGCATGTTCTTTTTGTAGATATTGCAATTACAAACAGTGCTATTTCTTATTTTTGCATAAGTATATACTTAAAATCCATTTAAAAACTTTCAATATTTCATATGCTTAAAACCTTACCAGATCTTATACTTATGTTGTTTAAAAAGAGAAAACGGAAATGTTTGTTGATGATGGTTAACCTGGGTATCACAAGAAAGGCAACATATACGCCAAAGAGCACAAACCTGAAAACCGAGTACAACAAATGCATTTAGGGACATTTCAGGGGAGACTATTCATAAATGTCTCTCATTGAATAATTATGAGAAATAGTATCGACTACTAAAAAAACAGTCATATATTTGCACCAATACACGGTGTTCACGATCAGAAAAGTGAACCGTTTTATTTCCCACGTACTGTGATTTTGTTTCATGCACACATGAGATGTTTCTTGAGATATAAAGCCCAATTACAACAAATGACTAATAGACATTACACAATCGGAACACCTCGGATAATTCATGAATCATCTCTCGGATGTATGTAGGTATTACCTCGGTCATTTCCCTAAATAGGACTTCTTTTGTGAAATACGTCAAAACAAAGATGGCAGATCGGATGACAGCTCACTATAGTACGATGCCTGTAAAACTTCACTTTGTGGCTGCTTCAAATTTAAATCATCCAAGTTTAATTTACCCGGCGCAGCAAAGACACAGCTGTCAAACGGCTTCATTGATTATGTTTTGTGCGAACTACATTTTAAGCATATTCTTCCGACTTCCGGCGAACAAAACGATCGTGATTTCTGTACGTATCATTGCATCAGATACATCTGAGGGATGCTTGTCCCGAGGACGGAATTACCCGAGAAGTTCCGATTGAGACATTACACTGCGTAATATCTGACTGTGAGCATAAGTTTTGCCGGTGGGTACAACAAACTTCAATACATTTAGTTGCAGAAAATAGAACCGTCTACCCTCAACTCCATTGATCACTAGGGGCGAGCCTGGCATAGAAGTAGAGTCCCCGACTTGTAACTCCTCTTAACTCTGCTTAACCTCTCACCGTCTGGGTTCGATCCCGTTCGGTGCGAAGGACTTCATGTGGGAAGGTCGTCCAACTGACCTGCGGTGCGCAAGTGGTGTTTGTGGTCTTCCTCTACCAAATGAGCCGAACGTCGCTATATTGATTATAACAGGTCGCTGTGGTGCATTTTTAAAACAAATACACATTTACCACTTGTTTCATATCTTCAAGAAATGAATGGATATAATTATTATTATTACATGAAATTAGCGTACAGTCTGAGGGTCTAATAAGACTAAATCAAAATGTGATTAATTTCTGGTGACTAGGAAGAAACTGCCGGTAGTGTAGATCCTGATCGGATAGTTACACAGGAGCAAGGTAAGTCAACAGGGACAGAAATATTATAACATTGTGTAGTATGCAATAACAATAATTGCCTTTTGCCATATAGAACACTAACTGTATATGTCAATCACATGAAATAAAACTATAGTTATGTTAAGGTAAGGTTTTAAGCATATGAAATAAGGAAATAAAATAAAATAATTTAATGCCATCATCAAAATGATATAATATTCCCTCGTAGTTACCGCTGTTACTTGCGCTGTTAGTGATAGCAGTGGTATTTGTCTTGCTGTTTCTTCTCGTGCTTCTGTTGTCGCCTCTATGCTAATTGTTGCTTCTCTTTTTTATGTTAGTATGATTGTTTTGGTTATATTTCAGCTGCTGGTGTTGTTTGTGATTATTTTTTTACTATTGACGTGGCGATTATAGTGACGTCGTCATCGTTACTGTTGTTAACCGCATTTTATTTTTTAAAATGGTGTTCCTTTTGTCCTTATTTCATTTTTATCCGTGGATTCCCATTTTTCCTGAACCCGTATTTATCACCAGTCACATCGATACTGTCGCCGCATTATTGATTCCTCGTTGTATGCAAATGGCGGAACTGACATCCGGTCCTATCGCAAATAGTCCGCTACAGAGTGAAATTAATGCGCGGTTCTTCTCTTTGTCTTATCTTGTCAGCGTTTTATTGGTTCTTTATCTTTTCATCCCATCAATTGTCAACGCCAAATTGATTCTAAATCCTAACGGATTAGTTTTTATTGGCTCAAGAAAATATTTCCGTAAACGTGCGCCAACTTCTAATGGCCGAATAACCACAGCGTTGATGCGACTGTTTTAAAACAGATACATCTTGCAGAATCGACTGGATACAGCTGACATCAGTGAAATGTAAAAATATTTAGTGAAACCTAGCAATAATAAACTGGGTAGCTGTATTGCGTAGAAGATTGTTTGTATTTTTATGATGTTTAACTGAAAATAAACTTTAAAAGCGTGTGTGTAATATTCACAGACTCTACATGCATGAGCAAAGAATAGTATCCAATGGCTCATGTTTTTCTGTTATAATACGCAAATCCGCTCTGAAACGTTATAATACGATTGCTGCTACTCCAATATGAAAGTGTGTTCTAATAGCAAAAACATTTTTATTCAGCGAGAGTTTTATTGAAGAGTACTAATAATATACAGGGGCGGATCCAGAGGGGGGCCGAAGGGGCCGCGGCCCCCTCTATTTTTCGACGACCAACCAAAAAAAGTGTTAATTTTTTAGTTTTTTAACGCGAAGGTTTCAAAGGGCTACGCCTCTTAAGGCCCGTTTCCACTAGAGCTTTGTCACGCATATTTCTGCGGCGACGAGCCTACTTCTGTTGTCATGTTAAATGTTTTCTTGAACATAGCTCTAGTCTTTTTGCAAAAATGTTACTCCCTCGGCCCCCCCCCCCCCCTATTCTGAAATCCTGGATCCGCCCCTGATATATGTATTGGTATTAAAATATCTATAAAGACAATGAAAGCAATTAAAACATATATCTCTCGTACAGTTCTTGCCAGAAACAATGCACACCACAGATCTTATTAAAAGAAGGTATACATTTATATCACCATTCAATTGAGCAATGGTCTGCTATAAGTTCTATATGTGCGGCTCGGAGATGAATCTTAAGACAGCCATTATAACACAATTATTTCAATTTTTGCTCTCAGTTTGACGAAATAATATATATATATATATATAATATATATATATATATATATATATATATATATATATATATATATATATATATATATATATATATATATATATATATATATATATATATAATGTCTATAAGTAATTTATATAAAACTATAAATCCTATGGCCATTAAAGAAAAAAGTAAAGGCAACTTATTGCATTCACACATATGTCGTCTTTTAATTCTTTTATAATCGCCATATGATTTATATTTTTATAATGTATGTAGTTGGACATGTATTTGAATTCTTGAAAGAGACTCCAATAAATATCATATAAAATATTAATTACATGAAGCTGATTCTGCATGAATCACCGTCTAAGCGAAGATCCATGAAGCAATACAGTCGACTAAGTCTGTTGTCGGTTTTAATCGATAAACACTAAATAGCTGATACATTTTTATTATAATTGTCTAATTATTGAACACTTATTATGACTTTATATAAACGATAATTGCGTATAAATGTTTAGATGGTATGCACAGTGTACGCTTAACTAAACTTAATTATTATATTTTAAAAATATATTTTCTTTGTATCTATGCATTAGTTATGTTGTACTTAACCAGTTTCTTTAATGATTTAATTGGTTGATTAAACATATATATGTCGGTGTTTATACGTTTGTAGATAAGCCCAAAACATAACCCGATGAGTCATATATATATATATATATTCATGGGAACTAGATCATTTAAAACATACATGTATTCTTCTCTTTGCGATGATTCATTAGTCATAAATTGTGATACAATAAGTAATTATAAGATAATTTGTATTTGTAATGCAACCTTAAAGGTAATGTACCTATAGATCAAATGCTCTGTTTAATGAACAAATGTATGTCCATGTGTGCACAGAGTCCTGCATTCTACTGAACAAAATCAACATATAAAACAGTATTACAAAACTAGTATACCTCAGTCAATACAGACTGTGGTACATATACAAAATCAACATATAAAACAGTATTACAAAACTAGTATACCTCAGTCAGTACAGACTGTGGTACATATACAAAATCAACATATAAAACAGTATTACAAAACTTGTATACCTCAGTCAGTTCAGACTGTGGTACATATAAAAAAAACTGTCACTACAGTTGACATATGCCCCGTGGATGTAGTGACCTTACATGTGCACTTGAATATACCCTTATCTTTAAGGGTTTAACCTGAAATCTAATGCACTACACCCATTCAAGATAATGCCTGTAAAATTGCGAAATTGTATCGAGTTTGATTATAATCAGATTTCTCAAATGACAATTCCACTTTTATGAATCTACTATGATAGACCACCTCACTACAATGACCGCTCGACTCAAAATACCACCCCACAGTAAGGACCTAACCACCCTTAAGGACCTAACCACCCTTGTGTCAACTGGTAGGAATTCCTGGGATCTTCGACACTTTGGGAGAAGCTCGCTGATTTCACGTACACATACGACCATTGTATACGAGTGTCAATAATAGAGCTAAAAGGTGCGTATACGAGATCTACGTCCTACAATTGATATATTTTTTGGCAGTTTTGAGACACCATATTGCATATTTGTGAATACTATCGATATGTTACAATTTTGCACTAACTATTATGGAAAAGCATGTAAAAAAACACGTGTTCCAGAGAATTCTACAAAAAGGAAAACAAACTTGATTTTATTGCAGTTGTGGGATAAGGGGAGGAGACGCCGGGGCATATTAAGATGGTCACATGAGTGAAGGACCATAGTGATATAACTTGACATGTCTGCCTTGACAGTTCCGATACAGTCTGATAATTAGTCTGTGTATGCTGGCTGTATTTTAACATTGGCGGGAAGCATCCTCTTCTATGAACTCACGAAGTACTTAGCGTCCTAGCGTGATGTTGCCTTCCATTGGTCGGATAAAACATGTGTGTTCGCCATTATCCTCCATGTTTATATTGATTTCAATCTATAATGACCAATGTGAAATTTCTCATGCTGTCTTACAGCACTATGGATCATATATTTGGGCTAAAGTCTCAAATGATTTCTTACATGGCTATGGCTTATATATTTTGGTTAAAGTCTCTAATGCATTCTTATAAGACCATAGCTTATATATATATATATATATATATATATATATATATATATATATATATATATATATATATATATATATATATATATAGAGAGAGAGAGAGAGAGAGAGAGAGAGAGAGAGAGAGAGAGAGAGAGAGACAGACAGACAGACAGACAGACAGACAGACAGACAGACAGAGAGGTTAAAGTCTAAGGGTTTCTTCAGAACCATAGCTTATATATTTAGGTAAAAGTCTGTAATGCTTTCTTGCAAAACCATGAATCTTGTATTAAAGGTTTAAGTCTCTTGGTTTCTTATATGACCATAGACAATATATTTAGATAAAAGTCTGTAATGCTTTCTTGCAAGACCATGCCTTAAATATCGAGGTTAACGTTTCTCTTGCTTTAATACATCGCCATGGCTTATATACTAAGGTTAATTAGTAAGTGTAACATACTAAGTCTCAATAAAGTACCGGCAGTTTGAGATAGACATTCGACTTTATAAAATAACTAGCAAATATTGTGCAGATCTGGATTAGACACTTCCAATATGAAGCTGAATAGTCTGAATCTAAGCCATGACCTTTGACTCTATTTTGGTTGCATCTATTTTATATGTTGATTACTAAATATGCTTGTTTGATTATTTTTGTTGTTTTTGATTGTTAATTTGTGTTGCTTTTTGTTGTTGTTGTTGTTTCTTAAAAGTAAAGTTAACTTAGTTTTCAAGTACAAGACTTTTCCCTTTTAAAAATAAACTCGGCCCGTTCCCAAGTAGTTATAAGAAGGTCACACGAGAGCGGCAAGCTGCCACATCAAAACTTTTTATGGGACACTTATCTGGTTTCCACTAATTGATCTAATTACCGTAATTATCACACTTACAGACCGCTTAGGTTTTGACAAGATCAGATAGACGCTGTGGGCAGGATGGGCGCTCTTAACGAAACAGCTACCGAGGCGTGATGGACTAAACATTTGGAGAAAAAAACATAAATCATAATATTTCAAATGGTATCATAATGGTATGTTTTGTACCATTATTTAAACATTTTTGTCGATTTAAACTTAACATTTCGTTCTAAATAGATAATCGTTCTGTTCTGTTCAGTGGTATGTTTTGTACGTATTTAAGCATATTTGTCGATGTACACTTAACATATCGTTTTGAAGTGTTGTTAATACCTTACTTTTGCATTGAATTAAACAACGTAATGTATTTCATTTAGTTTTCTCACCAAAAGAACACATTTGATTTGCACGCACATTACATCAGTCTTATAATTATATATATATATATATATATATATATATATATATATATATATATATAGCTAGTACCTTTGAGTTTTGTAAAGAACCCTTCGCATGTCGTCCAAATATTTGTCAATAAGAGTCGACCTTAATAAATGCATTTTCTACTTTGGGAAAAAAGAAAAAAATAGCTTGATTTTAAATGCATGATTTTAAATAGAAAGGTGTGCTGCGACACTGATGGCTCATCTACTTTTCAAATTGTGACTACGCAAGATGGCGTCGGTCGTTCATTTGATTAAACTGTGTCTCCTGAACTGTAGCTAGGTGTCACGATATTGGGGTGAAAGGTCATCTCGACCTGTCACGAAATGTCACGTGAAATTATCCGCAGTTTAAAAAGAGATAATTGTCACAGAATTAGGGATCACTGGAAACCAATGTTGCGTCATCCGACTGACTGATTTTGTCATTGAAAGAAGAAAAAACACGAATGTCATTCTAAGCTTGTTGTTACTTTGGAATGCGTTAGTAAAATGGACAAAGTCTTTTAAAGTTAGGTGATTTTTCTGGTTCGTCGGTTATTATATAAATTAAGATAACAATTATTTAAGGATATCTAGCTTTCAAACCCAAGTTACACAAGTAAAATGTCACGGAATATTTATATTGAAAACTTTTCATCTCTGTACTGCCATTCCGGGTAAGATGTCTAAAAAAAGGTGTATACATGTTGATCAGTTTGGATGGGGAAATATCCACGAGATACAATCTTAACCGTAACATGTAAGCGTGTGTCCAATAACAAAGACACGATCACAAGACAATATTGAGCTTTATCGAAGTCCTTAGGGATGAAGAAAATATTTATTTTTTTTTTACATTGTGGTGTTAGTAAACTTCATACCAGCTGCCAAAAACAGTCAATAAAATATATTTACAGTAATGGTCCGTGCACCTTAGTAATTTCTCACAATTTTAAACATACAGAATATGTTTATGCCAAAGGTGGGGGCGATAACAGCCATAGACTTGGGATCGGGGGCTCTTGCGTTCGAACCTCAAATTTGACACGTGACTTCATACATGATCAAGATTATTTACTTCACATTATTTCGGGTAAACAGTACCTGAACACTGATTGGCTCTAACCCGTAAATAGAAAGTCGAGAAGGGTTGAGTTAAAATAATTTTTCTTCAATAAAAAAAACGCCGCTCGGGAAAAACCTCTCTGCATGACATGTCACACTACAACAAAATCGTCGGGATAAGGTTGAAGAAATGTTGTTCCTACCAACTAAAAGTTGTCGTGTTGTTGTTTTTTTGTTTGCTTGTTGTTGTTGTTTTTGTGTAGTTTTTGTTGTTGTTGTTTGTGTGTTTTGTTGTTGTTTTTGTTGTTGTTGTTTTGTGTGTGTGTGTGTGTGGGGGGGGTTGTGTGTGTTGTTGTTGTTTGTTTATTTTTGTTTGTTGTTGTTGTTTTTGTGTGGTTGTTGTTTGATTTGTGTTGTGTGTTTTTTTGTTGTTGTTGTTTTTTTGTTTGTTTGTTTTTGTTGGGGTTTTTATTTATTGATAACGAGCAAAATTTTATTTTATTATGACCACATTCATAAACCAGTTCACTTTATAATTTAGTTCAAATCCTCATTATGTCGGTTGCTTTTTCCCATATCTCTTGACAAAAATATACTGAAATAACCTCGCTACATGACATGTCACACTAAACAAAATCATTAATTAATCTTAACGACTTGCTTTTTGCGGTTAAGAAATAAATCAGGCGTTACATAATGGGTACGAACCGATGAGAGACGGATAAATGCGGGTTCGGACCAATTAACTTCGGGTCCACTTCATTGTCGGACTCGATTCACTTTTGCTCTCTAGTATCGTCTGATTTTATTTTTTTCACAGATTGCGGTTCTTTATCAAACCGTCAGTTCGTTGTGTCATACATATCTGCGGGTGTCATGTGTTAGAGACAGTCTTCATTGTTTTGACTGACACTGACAGCGAATCACGTGACTGACCTGATAGTGCCAACACATTCTGGTGATGGTACCTGTAGGCTGCTAATGCTGCACACTGTGTCATGCACTTTGATCAATTTATTTTAGCTAGAAATATAACTTTTGGTTCAATATTTATATGTTATGCATACATAAACTTGTATAAAGATATCAAGACCATTTAAGGATACATTAATTTTATTGTTAATTTTAACAGTTGTACCAAGAAGCCAAGAAGAAAGCAAATTTGAAAGCAAAGAAACAATAACAACTACAACAACAAAGTAACAACAAAAACACAAATACAAACAAAAAGCAACACAATTTCGGTATAAACAATATGAATTAATTTAAGTCTCATTAAAACCAGCTATAAGTTTTAATGAGAATTTGGGTGGAAAAAAATGAAGGGCGTTTGACAATTATGGGAAAAGGCGTTTTAATATAACATAGAAACTAACATGAGAAAATATACATTAAAAAATTGGTCAATAAATAAAGACAGGAATTAAACTTTGTTACATAGACATAAAATCGTAAAACTAACACAAGTCGGTTTTAATCGTAAATAAATGATTAATACATTGTAAAAAATACATGGAAATTAAATAATCATAAACGCATTAAAGGTGATATCCGACGGTTTGTCTTCACCAAATACACATAAATCTAGTTTGGGGGAATTTTGGCATAATTTCTGCAAAAAGTCAAACCTAAGTCCAACATAAGACGATTTTGTACATTGTCTAAATTGTAAAGACAGTAGAAATTGTAAACTAAATCACTCTATATGCACATTCTTTGTAAAACTATGAATATGCATGATTGTGATTTCTAAAAATAGACATCGACGTCAGAGCGGATTACCCTAATTATTATATATAATAACAGATCACGTGGTTTTCTAAGTTTTATAATAGCTAACTGTGCAGCGTGGCTTATATGGGAAACATTTATTTATAATGGGCAGTGATGTGTTATGCTTTACTTTGATGTATGACATCAATAATCGCCATTTTGCTTGATCTTTTCAGGCAACAATAATTTATTTGGTTCTTCGATAGAAAAAAAAATCTGGTCCAAACCGTTGGGATACCATCTTAAAGACAAATGGAAACACAGCAATGTGTATACATGTAGCTATTGTTTGATTAGTTGTTGACTAGTGTGTTGTTTTTTGATGTTGTTGCTGTAGTCATCTTCATCGCATTTTGTTGTATACCTTCGAGAAAAATATCCAGAATTTTTTATTCAAAATGAAATTAACATAAACTACGTCGGTGCGACTTTCAATAATTCAAAATAAATTATTTTAACAAAATTTACAAATTGAAAACCTAAGAAAGACTGTCATGATTGTCGCCCTTTGGTTGTGAAACGCGGCTATCAATCAATCAAACTTCAATAGTAAAGATACCTGAACGTTTTGTTCATAAAATACATGTCGTAATAATGTTTTCGCAAATAGCTCAATTATTTTTTCGGCTTATATTCTACCTCCTTACGTCAAATTGATAACAGATTGTAGATTGGGTATTTAAAATAGCGCGAGATTGATTTTGTATAGTTATATTTTCTTTTGGCTGTTAACGTTGTCCCTAGGATAAGCTGTAACATCGGGTCAGGTATCTTTTTAATCAAATATGATTGTTAACTGAAATTAAATGCTACAAGATGTTAAATATTACTTTTGCCAGACTGAGGCTTTTGTCACGCCAATTAAACAGAGAAACTGGACGACGAAGCAATATGCAAAGAAATTATAGAAAATGTATGTACTAAAAGCGAGACAGAGGACGAATATCTGTTTTATTTCAGACAATTTGTTTTTAAGTTTGTTTATTGGGTTTATTGTCCCGCAGTCAGTATTTCTGTTGTCTGGAGAGAGTGTCCACTCGAAGCAGATATAGTGCTGCCTTCACTGTGTATAACATGCCGTGAACAATTGGCCTGACACCACACTCAGTCACATTATCCTGACACTGGGCCAACCAGTCGTGGAACTACCCTTATTATTGCTTGGGAGTTAGCAAGGGAGCTATACTACTACCATTATTTTGTTGCGGTTTTATGTTGCGGCCCAGGTTCTAACCTGGGACCGCCCGTGCCAGGAGCCGACGCTCCCCCGATTGCGCTACCAGGTCGGGTACTCCAGGTTTAAGCAAACTCCCTTTTGATGTAATGTAACTATAGACATAAAAAATTTACCACGTAAGGATATCATTTTCCTATTTAACACCACTTTGTAGATGTCGTGATGTACACGTATATTTCATTTTTTTCTATTCATTATTATTATTATTATCATCGTCATCATCATACTCATCATCAACAACATCACCATCAACAACGTCATGATTTTTATTATTTGTATTATAATTATTTTTATTTTTGTTAGTGTTCTTGTTATTTTCGTTATACATTTTGGGTGACAGTAAAGAGAAACCGTATTAAACTCGTATTACTACCACATACAACCGTGCTTCTTTGAATTACTTTATCTTATACCTATCAATTTGTCATGGGGAAATAATAATTTAATAAAGAAATGGACAACAAGAAAAAATGAATAAAATATACATAAATAAAATACGGCCTATGATTGCCAGAGTAGACGAAATTCACCAATAAATGTATTTCTGCCTAGATTTCGTCGAGATAAGTTATAGCTTTCCTGATTGAACTCCATTGTTCTGAAACACTTCCCTAGAGAGCCTATCATTACTTAAGTGCATTCCATTTTAAAAGCCCCGTTACAGATGGCCAATAAGAAAGCAAACAACAGTAAGGTTCGCAACACTTTGTTATTTTTATGGTCATTCAAATACCTATCTATGTTGGTGTAAGGGATTTTACTCAAGGGGATCCGTATTTGTTTAATTCTCGGACCATCGTTTGTTCAGAAAGATACAATTATCTTTTCATTATCTGCCTCCCTTGTCAGCCTTCGTAGGTTTGTAGTGCGCAAACACTTGGAGTCAATACGTTTTACTTATCGTTCGGGTGTTAGGCCACCGTTCGGCAAACAAACGTGTCTTTTCCCATTGAAAACTGATCAAAAGCGTAAGTACGCGATGATTTAGGTATCTGACAAATGCTCTGATTTTCTATACACGCTTGACACTTTCTACTCTTCACGACGAGTGTGAAAGATACGCGACACCGGTTGGTAATCTGCGCAGACAGGTGCGCGATGGTCTTTGGGCCATCGTCATGTACTTGTGAACGATAAACAGGACAGGGCCATAAAGGCGATTCTCCATGAAAACGCGTAAATTTTCTTATTTCATCTGATTATTTAGAATCTGATGTTTCTGTAAACGAATGTTTCACGATTCGTGAATGCCAAACGTGATAAAAGTGGTGAGTGTAGTCTGAGCGTGCAAAACCGCTGACAGGTCAAATTCCTGTTGACTCTAGTTTTCCATCTAAAGACTCGTTTTCGCCTTAAAGCATAACAGTTTGAACATTGTTGGTGTGCATTTAATCGATTTGCAACTATATGTTTAAGTTTGGCACTTAATAGTTCTTTTGGCGTAGCTGTCTAGCCTGACTTTTAACGTGTAATCATAGAAATACTGACACTATACCAGCTTGAGTGAATACTAGAGCTGGTTCGCATATTCATATAGGTGTTCGTTTTGGTAAATAAAGTGTTATTGAAGAAAAGTAATTCTTAACAATATCGACATGTCACCTACAAAAATGAATATGGTTACTTGAAATATGAGCAAGTGCCACAAGTGCAATAAGGTATTTAAAACACACACACACACACACACGTGTGCACATTCACACATGTCGATACATAGGTCGGTCATCACAGATTTTATTCTTTCTAACGATTTTGATTTATTTTACTAAAAGGGGTTAAAACATTACACTGCCACTGCAGTTTAATAGTTGTGAAAATTATATAGCCGGAATTACTGAAAATAAGATAAACCCAAAAATACACTGCATAATGATTTATCTATCCCTTCTATATAAGGAAGCGACTGATGGAATCGCTAACTGGGTAAACATAAAATTCAGCATTATTTCTCGTAGCAAGAACAAGCTATCTACACTTAAGCAACTTAACACCTTAAAGTGGCTCTGCACTGCGGAGAATGCTATCTGCCTCGGATCACCTCGGTTATCTCCGTGGAGATCGCTGGTGGCCGATCGTGCCATTTATAGACAGTGCAAGCGTCTGATTGATCTAGGTTCCATGGACGCTTGTCTGTGAGTCTCAGATAGCAAAGATGGTAAATGGTCGTAATATTACCACATATCGCTAGGGAGATACAGCACCCAGGCAGCTATATCGGAACCGATTGGCGCACGATCTGTCCCGTCCATTCACAACTATTCCCATTATCATGCATATCCACCGTTTTGTCGCGACCTCTTAACTGCAATGACGTCTTCGACATAAAAAACATACATCCAAATAGTTCAACATGTGCATGTGCACGCCTTTAATCTTTATCAGGCTACCTTTTTGATAATAACCCATATTAATTCTTTGCCATTTTTTACACCGCGTGCAAAAGGGCCTAGACCTATTGCTGCAGATTCAGCAGCAAATAGCGCGGGTCCTGAGCTGACCACATTTGGATCTACACTATTTGCAAAACCATTATCAAATCAGGCTTAAAGTGTATTTAACGAATGACACGTAATTGTCACATAGATAGAATGTATAACGGTACTGAGGCCGCTAGAGTAAGGTGACTTTGAAGTGGGTCCTAGTATACCATGCATTGGCTTTGACTTTCTTTTAAAATTACTTCGGTAAGAAAAAGGATTAGAATAATTGAAATTAAGTCTGGTTATTTATGCAGAAGGTTTCCTTTAAACGAGAAACAGAATATCGTTCAATATTATACATTTTAATAAATTGTATATTACATATATTATAAATATAATATTTATATAACGTTGTATATTCAGAAGCGTAAAAATACATCATATTAACACATATAAACAAAATGTATGGGTAAGTGTTATCTATCTTTAAATTGATTACTCTTTCCAAATAAATCATTGATCACATTAGAGTTATAAAAACACGACACCGCCGAATTCAGGAAATCGACCAATTTTGGTAACACGACCATACTCTATCGACATTTATTAAAGTTTAGTCTTATCGGCACCGCTGTTGTGCGTCTTATGGAACCCTTTAATGGGGAACATAGTGTAGCAGGCAATCACAGGAATCGCAACTGTTCTGTGAGACCTTTTTTCAGAGTAAAGAGCCAAGTATGCCGCTTTAACAGTGTAGCTTGCAATAATAATTATAGCTCGCAGGTATTACTGGTTTCGGGTATTAATAGGAATTCGCAGCTGTTTGGCAAGGTGTTGCTGGCTTATTGCGTGATTTTATGTCATTCAATGCTTATGACAAGAAACAAAAAATGTAATTGGCAGGATTGGTAAGATACCATTATACTTTTTAAAACCGTTTGATGTGTTGACCTGTTTTCAATTATAAATTATTGTTTTAACCTGATAGTTTTTATATTTTTCTATATTTCACTTACATAGTTTAGTTTTAACCTGATAATGCTCTATTCACATTTAACTTTGTATTCGGCGCCGTATGACCTGTTAAGTGTCGGTGTGCCGTAAAACCCAAATATATAAATAAAGATAACGAATAAAAAAACGGTCTGTAAGGTGTACAGTTTGCAGCTGTCAGAATTCTGAATTAAACAAAACTGAATTTGAAATATTGCTAAATTGTAATGGTAACACAACCAGGCGAACCTTTTTTTTTAAATATCCAAAATATTGAAACAGACCGTTTTTTCCATCTCGGGAGTCTTTATAGATATATTAGGCCAAGATGCTGTAACTGCATTATAATACACACAATTTATCGAGAAATAGTGAACACAAACCGAAACATTACACAAATTATTAATATATTAGAATGAAATCCCCACCAGTTTAATAGTTTGTCCGAAATGATGGTGATTCATTTGGATTGAAAGATGGTAAAGAGGGAAAGTGATCCTTCTAATACAACGGGTCAGATGAAGTGAAAACCCCCATCACTTGGGCTACAAATCAGGGACGTGTTGTTACATGAACCCCTCTTTATTTACAGCCCCAGTATCGTCTGGCCTTACAAGACTTATCAGCTAACGGGTTTGGATACTTTCCGCTCATTTTCGTCCGTTAATGTCCCAGCAGCCCATCGCAGGGTTGAATTACGCAGAAACATAAACCCCAACTTTTCGGTTGTGAACTTCTTTTAATTAGACAAAGTTGATCTATTACAAAGTTACCGTTAGACAAATCCAATCTTAAATTGTCGAATTCTATCTAGGATAAGGTTACGAAAGGACACTGGGGCGCATTGTGTGGAATTTTTAAAACGAGGCTGCAAGGAAACTTAACCGCTCGGCAAATTATATCAGCATCATCGATACTATCCGAGGGATCGATTGGCGATCAACGGGCACGATCGGACACGCGGAATGACAAAGCTAGATCGCGGTGTCTTTGGGGGATGGGGATTAATTAACAAACACATCTTGAAAAATGTACAGATGCTTTTTTAAGATTGTTCTTAATCAATTAAATTCACAGTGCTCGTAGCATGACGTTTGGTCTATAGTTTTCATCGCTTAGAGAAAGTTTAGAAAATATATTCCCTTGAATGGCAGTTTCAAATTTATGAAACAAATGTGTTGCATTTGGCGGTATAGAACTTGGACAATTGGAGGCGTCATTTTGTTTTCAATTGTTATTATAATTTTTAGCTAATATAAGCAATTTTTATTTTATTATTATTATTATTATTATTTTGCCTTGGGTAATGACAGAGGGGAAAGGGTTAAACTTGGCAGAAAAGTCAAGATGTGTGAAATTCTAAGAGCGATTGCAAGCAACTTTGAGAATAATAATTTTAAATAATCGCTACAGCATATTTTGAAATCTTGAAACGGACAGAAATATATAACGTAAAATAATTTTCATTTCTCTCCAGCATTATTATATCAATTATTTGTGAAATCTAAAATGGACGACGGGTAAGAAGAGCTTTAGGCCAGTATTAACCAAATTTTCTTAAGTAAGGATTGCTCAAGTAATGGATTTCAATCCACGACATCTTTATTGTATATTTAGCTACTTGTCTGTATTTTTGCATGCTACTTTAACTTTGCTACTTTGGGCTTTAAATCATATTGACACTTCATAAATAAGCTTATTTTTGTTGATATGAAAATTGTGGCTTGAGCTTAAGTCATGACTAAGGCTTAAGAATGGTTGGTGAATACGGGCCTTGGACCAGTTGTCTTTCTCGGAGATTCTCTCCTGTCTTTCCAACTAATTGAAGCAGCTTTTAACTGATAAATCGTGGAGAAATTAAACACAAACGGAAGAGTTTATTTATTTATTTATTTTTTTTGAAAATGCTTATTTCCGTTCATTATTTTTGAAGTAGGCTATATTTATTATCGTATAATATTACTTCTTTTATGAGCTTACTTGTGCACACATTTTTAATTTTTAATAGAGAATGTTTATTATCTGTTCTCATTACAGTTTTTACGCGGTATTTGCTACTGCAATTGATTTAGAAAGCGTAGTTTTTCTAAGAAACAGATCTGTGTACATGGCATTTAATCTGAATATTGATCAACTTTCTTCTGTTTGTTAAGAATCTCATTAAAATTTCGCCTTAATCGATCCAAATCCCCATTCTATGGCCCACCCGTGCGCGATGTCATCAACATTGTAATATATGAGTCTGGCCGGCTGCCTGAAATCCGCTTTCAACAACAAACCCTCTTAGTACAGATACCTGAAGAAAGCCTTGGTCCATTCTGCCGGACTAGGGCGCGCCTGGGATTCCACATCCGGTCAGTTTATCTCCCATAATCCCACCGAGACAGCGGATTACATGTACCTGCCACGCCGACAAGCATCCTTGACTGGACCCGAAAGTTTCATTCACTGGGTTTGATTTAAGTAGAATTATATTTTCGAACGGTAGTGATGAAAGCGAGCGGAAAATCGTATGAATGAATTACCAGAGATAAGATAGTTAGCGTTTATTGAGAGAGTCGGTTGCGCCGTATGCTGCTTTCATTCATGACAATAACAGAAATCCTGTCAACAAAGACCTCCGAACATCTCCGACTGGGATGAGTCAACGTCGCGAGGCGCTTGATTGTCCAAAAAGTCTCGATCATAGGGTGCTCTATTGTAGTCTGTTTACATAGAGGCGACTTGATATTATCATGTGTTACGGAAACTACTGTTGACACCAATTAAATACCCGTGCCACCATAGTGCTCCTGTGGTTCAACCAAGAGGATTTGCTCGTTCGTTAGAGATTTTGGAAACAAACTGCACCATGACCCAGTCGTGATTGACTTCGATAACTACACATAGCTGAAAAGAACTATTATCTGCCTAACAGAAAGACCACCAAATAAGTATTTTTAGTTATTCGTAAGATGTATCACAACGTTTCTGACAAATGCGTACCATTGTCTTCATTGAAAATGAATAATTATTCAATAACATCTTCAGTCACATTTTTCGCCATTTCAAGAACCATATTTGGGATCAAGGTTTGCTTTTTGAAGTTGTCTGTTTTAAGTAAAAAAAAATACGACTCTACTACAAAGCATTCACCGACATGGGCATAGATAGTCAAATTTGCCTCTTATTAGTTTTGCTACGAGCAGCAAAATGTTTTTAAGCATGACCATAGGAATCAAATGTGAATTTGCTAAAAACTTAAACTGGTTAAATCACAATAAATAAAGAATTATTTTAACATTATCTTTAATCGGTATCGTAGGTAATTATTATGTCCTCAAATACATTGCTTTCTTTTTAGGTTGGAAGATTTCATAAACGTTGCAGCGGTTTTAAGCTTATTTTAGTCAGCAGATGCTCAACAATAAACCTAAGCTAGTTTAAACCAATCGAACACCTCGGATAATTCACGAATCATCTCTCGGATGCATGTAGGTAGTCGGATCACCTCGGCCATTTCTCTAAATGGAACTTTTTTGTGACAGACGTCAAAACAAGATGACAGCTTGTATGACAGCTCACTAGAGTAGATGCCTGTAAAATTTCAATTTGTGGCTGCTTCAAATTTAAATCATTCAAGTTTAATTTACCCATCGCAGCAAACACACAACTGTCAAACGACGCCATTGTTTTTGTGTGTGTGTGTGCGTGTTTTGCGAACTACATTTTAGGCATATTCTTTCGATTTCCGGCGAACAAAACGGTCACGATTTCTGTAAGTATCATTGCACCAGATACATCCGAGGGATGATTGTCCCGAAGACGGAAATACCCGAGGAGTTCCGATTGAGTTTAAACAACGCATGCGGTAATGAATGTCATATGTTTACGTCGGTCATTAACAGCACGATGATTGGCTCAATAGTCTTTCGAAAAATTAAACAATTATAAAGTGCGGATCGTGCGGAACTGTACGTCATGTAAGTGATACCAAATGTCTCACTGCAAGTCAGGTGGAAGACACTTCGTGAAAAGATTTTGTCTTTACTAGGATTCAAACCCACACAAAGAAGGACTGAGGGTTTTTTAGTTGACGACTCAAACCCATTGGCCACAGGCATATACTGCATGGACAAACAAACAAGACAGAAGGTTGGAAATTTGCGATGTCTAGACTTGACTGGTCCAGCGGTCCGGAGACCGATCTGTTTATTCACTTCGCACCATTATCACTTCGTCCCTTGTATCTACGGACCATTTGTATGGGAATGGTCAACTTCAGCCCCTCTTTGCTTACAAATGACAATGCTTATTTATCTTAGCTTCTCGGCTGTTTGCCTTTCAAATATTAACTTATTGATATTGTTGACCAAACGGCAGTCGTGAATTCATTAGGACGAGAGAACAAAAACAATTTCTATTGTCCGCTTTGACAGCGTGGTTCGATGTTAGAAAGTATCGAAATTTCGATCTTGTTGTATGAATGCAGAATACAAGTAATTTAATTTAAACTTCCTTACTTTGAAGACACAAAACGTTAGCTAATTAGTGACCGAGTTCATATAATAGAACCGTTTATTTTGCAAGCCGTTGGTCCGTCATTGATATTCCTGTTTTGTGCCGAAGATGTAAGAAGTCCATACTGTCAATTTCCGGGACGACTTTGTGTCCACAACGGTAAAATATCGACGGATTAATTATGGTTATAAATGGATCATTGTGTTCTAAGATACGCGTGCTGCCTCGCAATGTAGTGCTACACAAACATTGTGTCCATTTTCTCACCATCTTCCAATGACTTGACCAGAGTTGAATAATTTATGAAGACACCGTTACCCCGCATTCTCTCACCAGAGGGCGTGCTACACAAGTTTCGCTTACACCTCTGTCAACGCCCGGTGTACAAGATTCTTGTACAAAATATAAATAATGAATAAAATGCTCGTGAGATTATTTTGATCTCTGTATATTTTATTTAAAATGAAAATGGGTATTTTTATTTTTTTTAGAACAATGATTAAGATATATTTTAACCCAAATTTTCGGGGAACTATTTTGGACATGTGAAGATAGAATATCACGTGTATGAGAACTACTTTTCCCGGCGTTGACAGAGGTGTAAGCGAAACTTGTGTAGCACGACCTCTGGTGAGAGAATGCGTTACCCCGTTGTGAGCGTGTCAAGACACATACCCTTAGGACTGCAGTGGGTTATTTAAATCTAAATCTTGGCAGAAATTGACAAAAATGACCATGTCGAAACAGGGAACAAGCCATAATGGTGGAACTGGGAAAGCGGTAGTTGGCTTTCGATGAAAATGGTATTGGAAACATGACAAATTCTTCAAGGTGGCTGAAATCGATGTTTAGAAGGACAAAAATGCCTTTAATCCTTTGCAAAGCCCATACAAGATATATAATGAAAAAAACGATGCTCATAAAACAATGTAAATGTAAAACGAAACGTTCCTATAACATGCCCCTTTCCCTAATCGTCCATGGTTAAATTAGGGACGAACCGCATTCAACGTGCGGCCAGATCATAATATCGTTTCTAGTTCAGGAATGTGTATTTTTTACCTACTTATATTTTCATAAACAGGTATTAACAAACTTAGGAGTATATAGCGAGCGTCTGGAAAAGCACTAAACGACAGATTACGATCCCCTCTCTTTAAAACAAAGAAGACATACATTCGGGGCACCTCGATCACGAATATCTCCCCACTGATTGATGGGGAATGATGGACTTACCATAGGGGTTCCGATTGGAGCGATCCGACAAGTTCTAACACAGACCCATTATCAGTCGGCATACCTGTAAAGATTTAGTGTATCATACCCGATTGTCGGAACAGGTAAAAAGTAAAACCGACATTAAATCTGCGCCCCCATGTCTCAAATGGCACTTTGTCATGAATGACACATTCATAAACTGCCATTAATATCGCAAGAAAACGCGAGAACAACAAATTTACGTATTGTACCTCGGCTCCATAAATGGTCGTATTGTTCATCCTAAAATTTCACCTTAAAACCTAATCTGCAACAAGGACGCAAACAATGACTATCGATCTATGTATTTAGGGAATTTGTTGTAAATGCAAATGATGTTGTTCTGACAAGAAAAAAACATTAATATCTTTAAGAAAAAATGCATGTTAATCATTGGTTAAGATGAATCATGGATAACTCAAATGCGGATACAAAATTTGCATTAAGCCCAGCGAAAATAATCAAGACAGAATTGGTTTGCCTTAGAAATTATGGACTTGGCAATACTGAACATTTAACAAACGCAAAAAATACAAAATAGCCATATCTCGAGATATTATTTTGTTCTGGGTTTAATACCAAAATGGAGGAAATCGTTTTATCTAAAAAGAATAGCATTAAGGTTTGGTGCAACTGTTGTTTTAAGTTGAGATAGTAACGTTACGCAATTTAATTGTGATCTGCATCTAAATATACGAAAAAATCAAGCCTTCTAGTTTAATTTCATATTTGATTTAATGTTGTAATAATCCTTCTTCTGTTGAGTCCTGAAAAACAGTGCGTATTTTATTCGGTCGGCCACCATACTGACAACGAATGCACGCTAGTGGCATAGCGTTCAGAGCCGTAAACATATAGCACCTCAATCTTTTACTTTGTAAGTTCGAGTCCCGAACAGAATGAAGGCACGTAGGAAGATCAACCATCTGACATGAGATGCGCCGGAGGTTCTGTTTAGATATTATTCTACGGTCTTTATCAACTAAAAATTAACAAAAAATATTTATGAGCGTGTAAAAAATACAGTTATTTTTGTATTAGTTTCCTGTGTAGTTACGGCTCAGAGGCTTACAAATCTTATTGCTTATTTTACTATATCATGTTTGTCCGGTTCTTCAATATTATTCTTCGTTTTCTGTACTATTCAATTATATTGTATTCGTTTCAGTCCTTCTCTCTCTCCTTCTCTGTCATTCTCTGTCTGTCTGTTGTCTGTCGGTCTCGGTCTGTCTGTCTGTCTGTTGTCTGTCGGTCTCTGTCTGTCTTCTGTCTGTCTGTCTGTCTGTCTGTCTGTCTGTCTCTCTCTATATATAGAAAACAACACCGACGAAGCTCTCGACGCGAAAAGACGAACCATGCATATGTTGCAAATATGCAAGCTGTTTTATTGTGTTTTGCGTGTATTTACCATGAACAGTTTATCTACTCACCTCCTTTTCCCGCACATTTTTTATAGTACGCAATTTTGGTTTTTGTTTTGGTGTATGAATTCCATTTAAGATCCATTCAACTTTCTCGCAGTAAATACTAGATATATATATATAGAGAGAGAGAGAGACATAAATTGTGTGAGTATATATATATATATATATATATATATATATATATATATATATATATATATATATATATATATATATATATATATATATATATATATATATATATACACACACACACACACACACACACACACACACACACACACACACACACACACACAATAAGGGACCCTAACTTCGACCTTAGCAGTCAACAGACAAATTTACTTTAAAAGTAAATTTAAATAAGGATGCATCACCCCCTCCTCCCGCACCCCCACTGGATTCATCGCTGGTCAAAGACCCATGTGGCATACATCTACAAAATATTCAATACCCAATGTATACATGAGCAAAAGAAAAATAATTTTGACAATCAGTGACATATTCATTTACTAAGCACACTTGTTTTGATACAACTAAACAGAATCTTCTTATATTGCCACAATTTAAATAATGAAAGAAAAAAAGTATACAGTGTAACAAGTATCCTTTTTTGCTCTAATCTACATAGCAAATTATATAAAATTACAATTGTGCCTAAACCTTGCAAAGAAATACCGATTAATTGATTGATAACTTATATTACTATTAAATGCAAAATCCTTAACAAAATCGTGCGATGTTTCTGGTCTGTTCTGTTCTGACGTGAGAAGTGCAACTGGCCCATCGAGCCTTCAGTGTCTGGTTACAGCATGATGTACTTACGCGCGCCTAGCTACCACCTCCCTATTAACAAAACCCACCAATCGCCATAAAATAATACACTCTTCATTTTAAAGAAAGACCCTATTGTGGATTAGCTTATTCAATTGGAAATCGATTGATCTGAAAACGATCCGTATCGCCAATACAATCCGATTATCGCTCAAGTCATTGGGTAGATTTGTAGCCGGACAGTGTTCAAAGACACTCGCTTGTCTGGACGGCTAGCTCCCGGATTTTAAAAGTGGCCATTTTGTTTTAAATAAATAATTGTTTTTTTTTAATTTATCTAAAAAGTGCTACATTTTTCTAAGGTGTGGGACAATTTTGCGCCTGTTTCCGGGACTATTGCCACATATTTCTTATTGAAAAGATAAACAGTATCAGATTTTCACTTTTACGTTATCATTGCCGGCAGTTACTTTCAAATGGACTTTTGTTTGAATGAATTTGTGGAGAAGACATCCTGCATTCACGGACACTTTTTTCAACGGATGAATATTGATAATTATATGTGTGCTTTATAAAACCATTGATGAAAAGTAGGAACCCCGTCATAAAAATAACGCAAAGTATTTTTATTTGCAATAAGCTATGCAGCGACATCGTTGGTATTTTAAAATAATAATACACTTTATGGATACCGTCGCGCAAAAAGTGTTTATTTCACAGAAACAACAACAACAAAGTGTTTCCGAGCATTGTTGACAATCCGTAAATGTACATTTAATTCGGCTGTTTTTACTTGCACATTGTTTCATGTCAGACATTATTTAAAAATCTCTGTGTGATTATTCTTTCACTCCCACTGAACTACTCGTTACACATAACTAGTCTTAGCAGAAAGTGCGGGGAAAAAAGAGATAGTACTAAATTCGCGCATGCGCAGAAGGTGTAGCATCGTGAACCAACTGTTGCCAACCAGCATCTGATAATCGTCCAGAAAAGGGGCGGTACCATCTACCATTACGAACAGAACATGCGCTCCAAGTGCAAGGCAAGGCGTATTAACACAGGTGAGTGTCCTTGGCACAATAAAAGCACTTCCTTGCTGATGGTCTTGGGTCCGAGAAACAACGTGCACAATGAATAGTCATTTAAACCAGTTTTCTAATGCATATAACCATGCAGGGCCTCATTACTTACACGTGTATACTGTTAAATATGCTACAACCATATAAACTGAAAGAATGTGTTCATCAGTGGTGTCATCAGGAATAGGTGATCATACAAGCTAATAGTTTCATATTATATGTTTTGGCAAGGTAGTGACATGCATAGAAGGCTACTGCAGTTATAATTATACTACACATGTACACTGCATACATGTGTCAATTAGAATACATATGCATACACAATGGCCATTACAAGACATTTTAAGTTTTGTTTATAAACATGGCCAGTCTCATTTATCAGTACAAAATGTTTTATTCTTAGTACTTAGAAATGTAATAAATTTTATTTTATATCTGTATTTACAAACTGACTTTGGCAATGTGTTGACCCAACAATGTGTAAACAGTGTTCTTTAAATACCTAAACTTATTGATTGTCTCCACAACATATCCATGAAAAGTATATTAACAAAAAAATCATGGTAAAGGGATAATTTCTTATAAATCTTGAATGATGTCTTTGGTAACAAACTATATTGAAGAGAGATTGATGAAGTATAACATCTTACATTTCTTGCAGATTGTCTGGTATAGCAACTTGTCTCATCCAATTGAATTTAAACTTAGTTTCTTATTATATTTGAACCAAGTATTTGATCCTTTAAATACTTTGCTGAAGATGATGATGAAAATATGTTTATGTTACTGCTGCTCAAGCTACTGTTCTACTGCTACTCTTGATACTGCTGCTACTGCTGCTTCTGCTACTGTTATTGCTACAGCTGCTGCTGCTACTGCTGCTTCTGCTACTGTTATTGCTACAGCTGCTGCTGCTACTACTGCTTCTGCTTCTGTTATTGCTACAGCTGCTGCTGCTACTGTTGTTGCTACAGCTGCTTTATTTGCTACTGTTGCTGCTGCTGCTTTATGTAAAACTAATGTCAAACATATATATATAGCACACATTCTTTACATCTTAATAGGCTCTTGAATTAATTGCCAAGTTTCTCTCAATCAAGCCTTTCCTAAAAAGAAAAAAAAGCACTTAGGGTTAGTCTTTGCCATTATTTCTTCTTGCCTATTTTGTTGACATTAGATAAGAGTCACTTTAGAAGGGGTTGCCTTTCAAGAGCTTGTGTCCTATCTTAGCCCCATTGCCTGCTACTGATGTTAAAAGCCCCTGACTAAAATCTGATTTCTCTTTTCTTTTTGCTGACAATTTTGTGCATTATTAGGTAGCACAGTGAGTCCATAACAACTAAACAGTAAATTGTGTATATCTAGATCAGACAGCCTCCTGTGGGTGTTATTGATCTGATTTGACACTGTTTGTCAAGCTACATCAATTCTCACTCAGAAGGCATTAAGTAAGTACATGAGTTTTTCGGGCGTTAAGTAAGTACATGAGTTTTTCGGGCGTTAAGTAAGTACATGAGTTTTTCGATTAGGACATTTAGAAACTGTGTGTACATGATGCACAGACCAAGACATGTGAATAATAAATAAATAAAATTTAGTTTATCGATTTATTTAAACTGACTTCAGATAAAAAAAATACTTCTGTGATGTGCAATGTTATAAAACTAATAAAAAATATTTTTCTATAGTTCTATGTTTCTTCATTGGAATTAATTAAATTGACAATTTAGGATATATTACAGAATCATTATGCACTACAATATAAAAGCAGAAAAGATAATTTCAAAGTCATTTAGAATTAAACATTTTATAAAAAATGAACCTTGTGTATAAAAACATTTGACACATCACAAATTATCTACATTCTTTACACACAATGTACTTTGCCTATACATAAACATCATTTAACAAATTAAAAATATAAACTTTGTTATAAATCAACATTATGTGACATGTTACAGATATAAACTTTGTATATATACATGAACTATTTGATGCATTACAAATACAATCTTTGATTATGCACAAACATTATATACCATTCTTCTATATCTACAAACATTATATATCATTTTTCTTAATATACAAACATTATATACCATTTTTCTATATCAACAAACATTGTATACCATTTTTCTATATGCACAAACATTATATACATTTTTTCTATATGCACAAACATTATATATGTATACCATTTTTCTATATGCACAAACATTATATATGTATACCATTTTTCTATATCAACAAACATTGTATACCATTTTTCTATACGCACAAACATTATATACATTTTTTTCTATATGCACAAACATTATATATGTATACCATTTTTCTATATGCACAAACATTATATATGTATACCATTTTTCTATATGCACAAACATTATATATGTATACCATTTTTCTATATCAACAAACATTGTATACCATTTTTCTATACGCACAAACATTATATACATTTTTTTTCTATATGCACAAACATTATATATGTATACCATTTTTTCTATATGCACAAACACTATATTCAATTTTTCTTTATTGACAAACAGTATATACACTCTTTCTATATGAACAAACATTTTATACACTCTTTGTATAAGCACAAACATTTTATACACTCTTTGTATAAAGGCAAACATTATATACAATCTTTTTATATGAACAAACATTTTATACACTCTTTGTATAAGCACAATCGTTTTATACACTCTTTGTATAAGCACAAACTTTTTATACACTCTTTGTATAAGCACAAACATTTTATACACTCTTGTATAAGCACAAACATTTTATACACTCTTTGAATAAGCACAAACATTTTATACAATCTTTGCATAAGCACAAACATTTATACAATCTTTGTATATGCACAAACATATTGAATATTTGTATATGCACAAAAATATTCAATATTTGTATAAGCACAAACATTATATACAATCTTTGTATATGTACAAACATTATATACAATCTTTGTATATAATAGATGCTGATCCTTTTAATCTTTCTTCAGTTAATTATTTGTTTCACATATGTTTTAATGGAAACACATACAATTTAAAAATAAAATCTATATTAAAAATGATGACTAGTGAAATGAACATTATAGACTGGTTGCTGCTAATTTCAATAATATGTTTTTTATTTCCATAAAAAACAAATAAAACATTTATGTAACATGTATCTCTTTGTCTTTTTGTCAATCATTGTTCCTCAGCCTCTCATCCCATAGGATTGATAACTGGTCTGGGCTAGAACTTTCATGTGAGGAGGTTTTCCAGCTAATCTGCAGTGCTGGTGGTTCTACCCAGGCATAATTGTTTGGTCTTCCGTCACTGATAACTAGCTGGATGTTGCCTGGTTGTGTCTGTGTGATGTAACAAAAAACACAAACAACATCAATCAAAGTGAGTGGAGAATTGTCATTGGTCAAGCAAAATTACTGTAATTAATTAAGGAAATAAATGTATTTTTTTCCAGGATTTAAATATATTTTTTTCCTTTTGGTCATTGATAAGATGACATTAATTTGGTAAGAAACCTTTAATTGGACAATCAATTCCAACCCAATCCTTTCATTCATAGCACAATGTACCTTCCTTTGACCAAGATGTAAAACAACACATTGTACACTGGGACTGAGGTGGCATACTAGAAAAAGCATTGGTCTTAGGACACAAAGAATGATAGTTAAATCCTTGGCTAGGACTAATTAACACCTTAAAATGGTACTGGTTGAAAATAGATTGAAATAGTTTTTCTATGGCAGTTTTGTCAGAACTGCCTGGGTAATATGATGATGTGAGATACAATGTCATGTCTTTTTAAGACATTTAAACCATATATTTGTTCTCAGCTGGCTTATATACATCTCTTTTTAATAAAAAAAATGCTTAATGATATTGGCAACCTTAAACAAACAAAGAAAACACATTTAAGTAAAGACACCTATTATAGATCAGTGTATTAACTGTTCTGCCAGACACTGCTATCTATGCATGAATTATTCGAACTTACACAAATAGTGTAGTCTCAGATAAAAATCCCCAATTAAGAGCTGTCTGTTCAAGAGCAATAAGCAAATTATCTCTATAGTTGCTATTATATTAAAAAATATAATATTATTATAAATGATCTCTATAGTGCTGATGGTATTCATGCTTTTTATAACCTTATGAAATCCACAAATGAATTTAAATTAAGGAAATTAGCAAAATATGTATTTTTTATTACTAATAAAATTGTTAATTCTGTCATTATAAATTAACTGTATTGTAGACACAACTCATCTGATTTGCATTGAATTTTTTTTTTTTTTTTTTTGGACCAGAGGCCTACATTTTACTAATAAAATGTTGTGACTTGTGCCTACAATATGAAAAGCTAAATCTCCTAGATAATAGTTTGTAACTTATTCAGTGCTAAATCTCCTAGATAATAGTTTGTAACTTATTCAGTGCTAAATCTCCTAGATAATAGTTTGTAACTTATTCAGTGCTAAATCTCCTAGATAATAGTTTGTAACTTATTCAGTGCTAAATCTCCTAGATAATAGTTTGTAACATATTCAGTGCTAAATCTCCTAGATAATAGTTTGTAACTTATTCAGTGCTAAATCTCCTTCAATATAATATGTTACTTATTCAGTGCTAAATCTCCTTCAATATAGTATGTTAGTTATTCAGTGCTAAATCTCCTTCAATATAGTATGTTACTTATTCTGTGCTAAATCTCCTTCAATATAGTATGTTAGTTATTCAGTGCTAAATCTCCTTCAATATAGTATGTTAGTTATTCAGTGCTAAATCTCCTTCAATATAGTATGTTAGTTATTCAGTGCTAAATCTCCTTCAATATAGCATGTTACTTATTCTGTGCTAAATCTCCTTCAATATAGTATGTTAGTTATTCAGTGCTAAATTTCCTTCAATATAGTATGTTAGTTATTCAGTGCTAAATCTCCTTCAATATAGTATGTTAGTTATTCAGTGCTAAATCTCCTTCAATATAGTATGTTAGTTATTCAGTGCTAAATCTCTTCCAATATAGTATGTTAGTTATTCAGTGCTAAATCTCCTTCAATATAGTATGTTACTTATTCTGTGCTAAATCTCCTTCAATATAGTATGTTAGTTATTCAGTGCTAAATTTCCTTCAATATAGTATGTTACTTATTCAGTGCTAAATCTCCTTCAATATAGTATGTTTCTTATTCAGTGCTAAATCTCCTTCAATATAGTATGTTACTTATTCAGTGCTAAATCTCCTTCAATATAGTATGTTAGTTATTCAGTGCTAAATTTCCTTCAATATAGTATGTTAGTTATTCAGTGCTAAATCTCCTTCAATATAGTATGTTAGTTATTCAGTGCTAAATCTCCTTCAATACAGTATGTTAGTTATTCAGTGCTAAATCTCCTTCAATATAGTATGTTAGTTATTCAGTGCTAAATCTCCTTCAATATAGTATGTTAGTTATTCAGTGCTAAATCTCCTTCAATATAGTATGTTAGTTATTCAGTGCTAAATCTCCTTCAATACAGTATGTTAGTTATTCAGTGCTAAATCTCCTTCAATACAGTATGTTAGTTATTCAGTGCTAAATTTCCTTCAATATAGTATGTTAGTTATTCAGTGCTAAATCTCCTTCAATATAGTATGTTAGTTATTCAGTGCTAAATCTCCTTCAATATAGTATGTTAGTTATTCAGTGCTAAATCTCCTTCAATATAGTATGTTAGTTATTCAGTGCTAAATCTCTTCCAATATAGTATGTTAGTTATTCAGTGCTAAATCTCCTTCAATATAGTATGTTACTTATTCAGTGCTAAATCTCCTTCAATATAGTATGTTACTTATTCAGTGCTAAATTTCCTTCACTATAGCCTGTTACTTATGAACAACTTTATTAGCAAAAACTATTAATAAAGTAAATGTAATTAACAAAATGAATCCAACAGGCTAAAGTATTAATGCTTTAATTTTGTGCCAGAAAAGTCTGTGTAGGAAAGGTACCCTCTCTTTAAAATTTATGTTTTTTACATCTTTATGTTGTGTAAAAGGACTAAATATCTTTACCATTATTTAAAGCAAGATGTTCCTTGGTAATTAAGTAAAGCCTGCAACATATAAAACAAGTTTAACAACATCTCAATAGGTATCTGTAATGAGATGTTGACGTAGAATGATTTCGTAAACTTTTTTTTCCGCAGCTTCGACATTCTCTGACGCCCCGTATCTGACCCATAGGATATCATTCAATGGACCAGCTGGCCATCTTATTAATATGCTCAGTTAAACAAGAAGACATGAATGTTACTCAATAATAAATGGATTATACTGATTACAAATACATTAATTAATAAGTTTTCCATTTATTAAAATAATATGCCTGTAATTTGTTCTGTAATTAAATGCTGTATCGAATTGGAATATTTGCTTATTTTTATTTTTTCATGTTTTGTGTGAATATTACGTTCAAGACATCAACACCATCTGCTATCAAAAGGATTGCTTTAAATGTGAATCTGTATTTAAGTAGCTGTTAGCTCATCTGTGATTGGTTGATGGGTAACTTTCATAAAATGTTTCAATTTAGAATGTTTTCTTCGATTTAATGTAGCAAGTTGGAGGGGCTGCCCTTAGCGCTGCCTTGTAACTCCTCTGACTGTGTAGCCTCTGACTGTGTAGCCTCTGACTGTGTAGCCTCTGACTGCATAACCTCTGACTGTGTAGCCTCTGACTGTGTAGTCTCTGACTGTGTAGCCTCTGACTGTGCAGCCTCTGACTGTGTAGTCTCTGACTGTGTAGCCTCTGACTGTGTAGCCTCTGACTGTGTAGCCTCTGACTGTGTAGCCTCAGCCTCTGACTGTGTAGCCTAAGCCTCTGACTGCGTAGCCTCTGACTGTGTAGCCTCTGACTGCGTAGCCTCTGACTGTGTAGCCTCTGACTGCGTAGCCTCTGACTGTGTAGCCTCTGACTGTGTAGCCTCTGACTGTGTAGCCTCTGACTGTGTAGCCTCTGACTGTGTAGCCTCTGACTGTGTAGCCTCTGACTGCGTAGCCTCTGACTGCGTAGCCTCTGACTGTGTAGCCTCTGACTGCGTAGCCTCTGACTGTGTAGCCTCTGACTGTGTAGCCTCTGACTGTGTAGCCTAAGCCTCTGACTGCGTAGCCTCTGACTGTGTAGCCTAAGCCACTGACTGTGTAGCCTCTGACTGTGTAGCCTCTGACTGTGTAGCCTCTGACTGCGTAGCCTCTGACTGTGTAGCCTCTGACTGCGTAGCCTCTGACTGTGTAGCCTCTGACTGTGTAGCCTCTGACTGTGTAGCCTCTGACTGCGTAGCCTCTGACTGCGTAGCCTCTGACTGCGTAGCCTCTGACTGTGTAGCCTCTGACTGTGTAGCCTCTGACCGCATAGCCTCTGACTGTGTAGCCTCTGACTGTGTACCCTCTGACTGTGTACCCTCTGACTGTGTAGCCTCTGACTGTGTAGCCTCCGACTGTGTAGCCTCCGACTGTGTAGCCTCTGACTGTGTGGCCTCTGACTGTGTAGCCTCTGACTGTGTAGCCTCAGCCTCTGACTGTGTAGCCTCTGACTGTGTAACCTCTGACTGCGTAGCCTCTGACTGTGTAGCCTAAGCCTCTGACTGTGTAGCCTCTGGCTGTGTAGCCTCAGCCTCTGACTATGTAGCCTCTGACTGTGTAGCCTCTGACTGCGTAGCCTCTGACTGTGTAGCCTAAGCCACTGACTGTGTAGCCTCTAACTGTGTAGCCTCAGCCTCTAACTGTGTAGCCTCTGACTATGTAGCCTCTGACTACATGGGTTCTAGTCCCATTCCACGTGTTTGACTTCATGGGGTAAGGTCTTCCAGCTTACCTGCCATGTGCCTGTGGTTCTACCCAGACAGTTGTCTGGGGACTTCCTCCACCAAAACAGCAAGATGTCACTTTAATGACAACTATTGTGTCACTGTGATATATTTTTAAATTAAACAAACAACCAACACATTTGAGGGGGAAACTGGGAGCTTTTATTTCTAACTACGCTCCAATACTAATACAGCAAGCGCGCTTAATTGCTGTGGTATCATATATTCCGCGCATGTTCAAAATTGCGCATATATCGTGTTAAGGTAAAAGTGGTGATTTGAAACATAGCGAAATAACATCTTTTAATAACATATCATATCTTAGTAGAAATATACAACTGCGTGAATATATGCCTGCGCGAATCTATTCTTGCAGCTTTAGCGCGACCATTCGTCTCCGCGAAATTATATGATACCACAGTAAAGACAAATACCTACAAAACATGTATCTAAATTCAAAAGTGCATGTAAGCGCGCCGAATTACATAATCATACAAAATACATAAGCGCATACAAATAATACACACAAAGGCATATCAAATAATAAGGTGATACAGAAATGTGTTTCTGTAAAGTTTATCGTCAGCGCAGCAATGGAAAGCACATCATATATAACAACAATAAAAGGGAGGGTGGGTGGGAAAGAAAAGCGTCCAGTTATTCTGACAAGCAAGCGCGCACTGCAGCTAGCATACGGTCGGCCGGAGCCAAAACTCTGGGAGTCCCAGGGGACATGTCATCTGACCATGACGCTAAGATGCGCCGCTTGATTGGTTGTCTAAACGAAATTAAGAAACTTAATTCTATTTAAACAAACAACCAACACATTTGAGGGGGAAACTGGGAGCTTTTATTTCTAACTACGCTCCAATACTAATACAGCAAGCGCGCTTAATTGCTGTGGTATCATATATTCTGCGCATGTTCAAAATTGCGCATATATCGTGTTAAGGTAAAAGTGGTGATTTGAAACATAGCGAAATAACATCTTTTAATAACATATCATATCTTAGTAGAAATATACAACTGCGTGAATATATGCCTGCGCGAATCTATTCTTGCAGCTTTAGCGCGACCATTCGTCTCCGCGAAATTATATGATACCACAGTAAAGACAAATACCTACAAAACATGTATCTAAATTCAAAAGTGCATGTAAGCGCGCCGAATTACATAATCATACAAAATACATAAGCGCATACAAATAATACACACAAAGGCATATCAAATAATAAGGTGATACAGAAATGTGTTTCTGTAAAGTTTATCGTCCAAGTGTTTACCCATAGTATAGGGTTAGTACTAGTAGTAGGTAGAAATTAAACATGTTTCTGCATATGTTTTACAATTTTGAACCTCGATTTGACATCATTTTCTATGTAGGTTTGGTAACAAGTTGAACGCCAGTCACCCAGAAGTTTAATGCAGTCGGGGGAAAGTCCAACAGAGTAGCAAAAGCTTGCACCCCCACGCCTAAAAGAATGAGTTGCAATGTCCGTGGGATTAACGTTGCATAAGGAAAGACAATGTCGAATACGACCCATAAACTTCTCTGAAGTTAATACAGTTATTTTATTGTTCACACGGTACGTGAATGCGGGAGCATCCAAGTCCGCGCCAAGTGTTTGTTGTTGGTAATTAAAAATTGCCTGCACAGGGCACAATACATTATCCTTTATTCGAGGTAAAGGGATGTCGAAAGTTCTGGACTGGAATTGTATGACCTTGCTCCAGCGAATGTGTATCAATACGCCCCAAGGGAAAAATAAGATGTCACGTCGCCGTAAATGCTTAGACGTGTCAAACTGAGACACTGAGTTAGGAAGGACATTACTGCGTCTTAATAGACCATAAAACATCGTTAGGCAAACAGCCCACACTGTAGCATCCAACGAGGAAGTCATGTCCAAGTGCAGCAGTATGTTTTTCAACAGATCAGGTGTAATCGGTTTCTTGCAGACCACAGAGTCACCGAGATGGCGCCGAATTCCTTTCATAGTGCAAGAAAGTTGAAAGTTATCCTTAAGCGGGTTTTGCAGACCCCATTCATTATGAAGTAGACGGATTATATTAAGATATTGTTTCACTGAATTGTACTTTATTTTCCTGGCAAGGAAAGCTGCATAACGACATACAGTCACGGTTGAGGCAGGTATTGGAGCATATCCCATTCTCTCACAGAATTCCAAATAAGAGTGTCGATGAGTTCTGTAAGTCCGTTTGGTGTTGTCTGAGAACGTCCGGCTGTTATAAAAAGCGATCTCATGGTCAAGATCAGATTCTAAAGCCCGAATGCTCTCTGCAATGAGAGAAATTTCATATTATTAATAAGGTATGTCAGCCTCTGCACACCACCCGGCTCGTGTAACCTGCTGACGCTGTCGGCCAAAAAGTTTGATTCTCCTCTATAATACACGGCTTTGAGACGGAAGTTGAAAACTGCTGATAACCAGAAAACGCGTCGCAATGAATCCATAACAACTGAATTTCTAGAGCTGCCCTTATTTATTATGGAACAGGCAGCAATATTGTCACAATGTACAAACACTTTTTTGTTGGTTAATGCGGGGGCCCACCTCCGTACTGCAGGCTCAAGAGCTAATACTTCAAGATAATTAATAGGCAAAGTCGCTATGTTTGGGGACCAAGGTGTATATACAAAGTCGCCTTGATAAAAGGCGCCAGCAGCTATTTTACACGCGTCAATAGTAATAGGTGTCGCCGGTCTGCAATCTACAATAGGCATATAGTATAAATAATATTTTTGTTGACAGGCAGGGGCTAAACTTTCTGCTTATGTAACATGATTGACAGAGATCGTATGATGCTCCACTTTGTTTTGATTTGTTATAGAATTAAGTTTCTTAATTTCGTTTAGACAACCAATCAAGCGGCGCATCTTAGCGTCATGGTCAGATACTACAGCTAGCATACGGTCGGCCGGAGCCAAAACTCTGGGAGTCCCAGGGGACATGTCATCTGACCATGACGCTAAGATGCGCCGCTTGATTGGTTGTCTAAACGAAATTAAGAAACTTAATTCTATAACAAATCAAAACAAAGTGGAGCATCATACGATCTCTGTCAATCATGTTACATAAGCAGAAAGTTTAGCCCCTGCCTGTCAACAAAAATATTATTTATACTATAATTTTATTATGATATAATATTTATATACTATAATCATATAATCATGCTCATATTCTCCCTAATTATTATTACGAATATTGGATAAATGAAAAAAAAAGTTTTTACTTTTTTTAAAAAAAATAGTTGTTCATTTTTCCTCATTTTCACACACTGCCAACTGTTTTCAATAAAAAGGAAAGACCATTACTTGCCTTTATAATATTATTTTAATCCGTAAGTTCTTCAATCATGATAACGAAAAGGTAAAGATTGAAAAAAGGGTACCGTAACAATTTTTTAAAAAGAACCAACCAAAAACATGAATTACTAATCTATTTTAGCCACATCTCGGGTAAAAGTCACAAAGTTGTGCACTTTTAATTAAAAAAAAATATAAAAGTGTTACTCTGAAATTTAATTAAGAAAAAGTACCTCTATTTATTATTGTAAAAAATAAAGTTGCTGAAAGTCCATCTCCTGTAAACGAGAATTTGTTGCCCTTACTGCACTTAAAGTTGGTATCTGATAGTTTGGACTAAAATTTCTTTTCTCAAATAACAAGAAATTGTTGCCTGAAAAGGTCCTGCAAAATGCTGTTCATTGATGGTCCTAGATCTGTGTGAACAGTCAAGCATAAATCACCACTCGTCATTGCAAACAGGTATTTCCTATCCGAGAGAAAGCTATTTTTAAACTTAGAGAACTATGTGACCACTAATGTTTGAGATCACATTATATAGTCATCCGAATAATCCACTTTGCTGTTGATATCTATTTCTAGCCGATACCACTATCCAGCTTTTTATACAGTTGGAAAGAATACACATTCAGAGTAATCTTTTTCGCGATTAGTTTTGTTTAATGATTCAGTTAGTGTTCAAAATCGTATTTATCAAGACTTAAGTATGGGTTTATACAAAAAATTACCAAATTCCTCAAAGAAATGGTTTGATATTGCTATATGTATTTGATATAGGTAAACTGTTGGATTCCACCTTTAAGGCACACATAGAATGTCCCCATTTATATTTATAAATGTTAATAAATTATACATTTTACTTCCTAATAGAAAAACTAACCCCAATTATGACATAGAGGGTTTTCATTTTCTATCAACCTAATTGAGCAAACTCGAGCAAACAAAAAATATTAGGCACCATGTTTTCATAAAAAACTACAACCAATGTTGTTATTATTTACATTCAAAACACATTTATATTTTGTAATCTTTTTTCATGTTTCTGTTTTGTCACAGTTGTTGATTAAATTAATTCATTACTGATAAAAACACCATCAGCACTGGGGAGATGTGTTCTGAAGATTTGCTTGACATGTTGTCAACTTGTTGTTAGTTTGCCAAGCTGGAGATTTAACCTCTGACCTCTCTTCCAGCATCGCTGTTGCACAGCTGTCCAACCAATACATGACAACAAAAAATATCCAGCTGAGGAAATAAAATATCCTCGATACATTTTACGCACACAAAATATCCCACAACGAACTGTAACCAATTCAATCGTGCAGTTTTTCTTTGTATGAAATTTTTGTTGTGCTGCCTGGTGTTAAGGAGATCTTATAAAATTATTTATTAATTAAAAATTTGGAAACAGATGTTTCTTTATCTGTCTGCTGGAAGAATTTTTTTTTTATTTAACAGGAGTTTATATTAAAAAAATAAGTGGATAAAGTCATTTTCATAAGGACCTGAAAAATGCTTTGCAGTAATAATCAACAATAGGGTTAAAGGTGGTATCGGACAGTTTGCCTGTATAAAATATATGTAATAATATATGATGCATGTTTTGGGGAGTCTAAGCGATATTTCTATATAAATGTATACTATAATCTAAGCAAAGAGGATTTTGAATACAACCTTGTTGTTAGACAGTAAAAGTTGAGAAAAAATTTCTTTAAATCTCCATTCTTTCCAAGTCTATAAGATATCACCATCTGAGCCAATTACCCGGATGGTCCTATAACATAATCTTAAAAGTAAGTGGTCACATGGTGTTCATAGTTTTAGAATTATAGCTAACTATGCAAAATGGCTCAGATAGGAAATACCTTTTTGTAATTACAAGTTGGGTGTTACGCTTTGCATTTCACTTAGATGTAGGGCATCAATCAACAGCATTTCGCAGGAGCTATTCATGTAACAATAAATTTACTTGGTCTGGACTGTCGGATACCACACTTAATTGGTAAATATATATATATATATATATATACAACTCGGAAGCCCCTTATACATATACATGGTGTTGCTTGTAGTAATCTTATCTCTTGTATATATATACACTAGTCAAAATTTCCAAGTGCACACTTTGTATTTTATGGAAAACCTGATAAAAACTGACAATGAAATACTTGAATAAATTGAAAATATTTTTAAATATGTCCCAGGTAGTTCAGGTAGGTACTCGAGTAAAATAAGACAATACTCTTTTAAGAAAAGATCAATTTATTTCATAGGTGTTTAAAACAAAATGTACACTTCTAATAATGGGTGTGTCCTCCTCTGGCACGAATGATAAAAGTGTGCACTTAGAAATTTTGACGAGTGTATATATATATATATATATATATATATATATATATATATATATATATATATATATATATATATATATATATATATATATATATATATATATATATATATATATATATAAGGGGCTTTCGAGTGGTTATTGGGTCGCTGACTTGTTACTGTTTAGCTCCTCATCACATGGATTCGAACCCCAGTCCGAGTGAGAAATTTAATATCGGACTTTTCTTCGCCAATTTTTAGCTGGACATTGCCAATGGGATGATAATTTTGTATGTGTGATGTAAACAAAAACAAACAGAAAGATGCTGATACTGTCCCAAATTTAGATATTCACCCAGCCTAGGATTAGATCCTTCACAGAACTGTAATGGCCCTTACAACATAGCCATGATCTCCCCACATATAAGTAATTTCAAAATATTTATTTTTAATGATAATATTTACAGATATATGTTTTATCATTAAAATATGTATAGTGATCTGGTGTCTAACTAAGAGGATAGGTCAGGTGGTTTGTTTTATGTAAATCTGTGAGTGGTCATTTTTATATCGGTGAGTGTTTTTTAATCCTTGGGAGAAAGTCTTTTGCAGACAAAGGGTGTTTTATTTTGATACTATAGATATGATTAACAATCATCGGAGTAAGCTGGTTTTTGGCAACAGACTATACGATGAGGTCTGATTTTATGAAAATACCGACGGATTACAAGAAGATTATCTCCGAAGACACATGTGCAGAGGATTAGAGGCTATGGGCTCATGACAATACCATTGTTTGTGGAGATTAATACGATAGCAAGGATTTAGAAATTATATTTTGATTATACATTGAAGAAGGTCATATGTTTATAGGCTTGTCTTTGACGGACAACTTAAAGCCAGTAATCGCTTCAATGATGACTACAGAAATAATCTGAGTACGTAACTCTCTCTTTCATCGACTTATTGTCAAACAGTGCAGGGACTATTTTTATGTGAGTGTTATTCATACACTATGAGACAGGTCAGAGATAATCGTGTCTGTTTGCTGCATTTGTATGTTTTTATTTGGGGTTGTGGTGTGGGGGTGGGAGGGCCTTAAAATTGGTTCTGCAAAGAAGTAATCATGATTAACCTGTTATCTCTAAGCCTGCCTAGCATGACTGGGCTTAAGCAAAAAGTGTGTCTCCAGATCAACTGTCTGGTTAAAATCTGCACTTTTTGTTTGAAAATAAATTGACATTCTGATGGTCAAAACAAAATATAAGAACTTACTACATGCCTGGTAGTGCATTGATATTAAATAATATACAATAATATATAATAATAATAATAATAATGTAAACAATAATAATACAGATAACAATGCATATAAAATATATGGATAATAATAATTATAATAATAATAATTATTATTATTATTTGACTACTATTATTACTATTAGCAATAATAATAATTATAATAATCAAATAGGCACTACTTTTTTAATAATTCATGTAATAGTAATAATAATATAAATAATAATACTTAACACATTTACAAATAAAACCTAAGCATGTCATGTACATGTATATTTTTTATGGTGTTTACACCACCCTTGCCAAAAGGTGATTATGAATTATATATAAATATATCTTTATTTCCTTCTTTACAAAAAAAGATACATTTATTATACCAAAAAAACACAAACAAACAAGCAAACATAGTACAACAAAATATAAAAAAAAGATACAACTAAAAAACTTTTATAAACATTTTTTTTGCATTCTTACAAACTATGCTTGCAGGATCAAATAAAATGTCAAAAAAAGCTAGAACATCCTACAGATTTGCATAGGTGTAAAGAGGTGTGATTATGTGTCTTATATTCATAGCATAATATTACAATAAAACAAGTATTTACACTTTTCCTGCTCTATTTATATACTCTTCCCATGCTAAATCCCCTGATATTTGCTTATAACAACACTCAAAGGAAACAAGAAATAGTGATAATGAGTAAGCAGCAAATAGGAGAACTGGCTGATCTGGATCTAAACAAACTGCATAAGTTTGAAAACTTTGTTCTCGGTAAGCTAGGAGTCAACCAAGACAAAGACCACATTTTGACACATAGCTTTTGTTGCCTATTCACGTCTCATTATATTACAAGAAGGTGCAATACTAGGTCAATAATTAAGAAGAATTGTCAGTATGTTTTCTTAGGTAAACAGTACTTGTTAAAGCAAACATCACCTACTGTGTTTAAGGACTTGTTAAAGACCTCAGGGAGCTTTAGCGGTCCTTACAGAATGAAAAGGGGTCTACTGGGTCATGATGGTAAAGATTAAAGGGACCTGACTAGGAGATTAGGGGCTGGAGTCAACATTTGTTCCTTTATCTACTCACCTAGAATTGATCAGGCCTAGGCTAGAAGTCAGGGGCGTGCCTGGGCTTACGCACTTACGCACGAGCGTACAGTTGCTTCCAAAAATTGAAAAAATAAAAACGTCAAAAAGCAAATAAAAATCGTACATAACCTGTGTTTGGCACTTGTTGTTAGCTGTTTCATTCCATCCCCCAGGAATAGTGCTTATACTCAAAGTTCGCCTAGTCACGCCCCTGGAAGTGTAGATCTTGATCAGTCAGCTCCTTCTAGAAACTTCCTGATCTGCACTATTTGCTGATGAGTCTTAAGAACTCTCCTTAGTACCATAAGCATGATTTTGCATAGGAAATAAGAGGTGAAATTTGTTGTTAACAAAATAGTGTAGTAGGATAGGGTTTAGAGGGTCAAGTGGCTGGTGAAAGGATCATAGTGACTGGTCAATAAAGAAAAAAGAAAGTTCTGGATTAGACAGAAGCATCTATGTTAAGTCACCTAGGCTTGTAGCTCTTTTGCTTTTGCATTCTTTCTGGAGTTCCCTTTCAAACTGTGTCAATATCGACAGTTCTACCCTAACTAGGGTAGATTGAGATGAACGGACCCGGTGTACTTTACCTCTTAAATTTCCAGAAATTTTATAGGAAAAATAAATAGGAATTAAAAATAAATTTATATATATCAGTTAGAATTGGAATCTTATTTCTATATTATATATACTTAATGCAATGGAAATGGTTACAATGCAAATTTCAGATCGTAGTGATGTTAAAAATAGAATGCCCCTAATGTCGTTGGTTCTAAGTTTTTTCAAAAAATTGATGTAATTTCTAGTAGGTCTGCTACTTAAATATAAAAATCATATAAATTTGCCAAAAAGCATTATGTAAACAAAGAAACAAAAACAGATTAGAAAAAGGTTAAGACTGATTTAGAGAAAAACTGCAAGGTTATAAGAGAACAAACACACATATTCTTGCAGATAATGTTTGTTGTGCTATTTTTGATAGCATGTTAAAAAACAGTAAATATTTAAGTACTATATTTATCAATGTTTACATATTTAGTAATCTATTTATAGACAAAAAAAAGTTCTGACTTAAAAAGGACAAATAAATCAGGTCTCCGCCCCCTGCCCCCTGAAATCATTTGTCATGCAAGGTTGTTGATGAAGATTTTCCATTTCCAATTTTTATTTGCTTTTTTCTTCTAGATAAATAGCATTTCCGAAAGCAATATATAACAACATATGATCTTTAAATATTATTTAACATTATTTTACATGCTTTTCATTACCCAAATGGACAAAGATATGAGGAGACTGTGAAATACCTTCAGGATATAACATTCTATGTCTATTGTAATCCATAACATGCTTTATTTGTTGACAACTCACACTAACTCTTAGATATTTCCTAACAAGTAACAACTACATGGAAAAGGGTAACTGAAGCCATTGCTTAAGAACTGGGGGGAAAAAATGTAGATTATGATCTGATCAACATCGACACCTTTTGCTCAGGCTGTTTTATTTCATGTAAAGCAAGTTAAGACTCAATCAATCATTGAACAGCAGTCATAATTTTGATGTTTCACAGTTTATAGCAAGTGTCAGGAGGTCTGAAAGTATGGTGGCCCAGTGGTGTCACTACACAATTGACTGTCCTTCCATCATCATCAGCAAGTGTCAGCGGGTCTCAAAGTATGGTGGGGCATTGGTGTCACTATACAGTTGACTGTTCATTATCATCAACGGGTGTCAGGGGATCTCAAAATATGGTTGTGCATTGGTGTCAGGATTATATGTTGGCTGTCTGATCAGGCATGCCATTCATAGTGAAGGCAGAATTAAATCTGCTTAAATTACACACTATGTCTAGATTGCAGAAAGATCATTGGTGTAATTTAAAACAAAACAAAAAACCACTAAAATCTACAATCCATGTATTTCTTACTAGATAGGCAACATTGTTACCTCATGAAACAGACTGTATAAACCATACAACCACATACACACACACACACACAAACTGCTTTCCCTTGATCCACCTGAGCCTCCATACAAAAGAGTTCTTCTGCCAGGACCTCAGGACAGTTTAATGACAGTAACAGTTATCTGTTTGAATCTCTCACTGCCTATTGAACTGAGCACAAATATTTATTGCAGGCCACTGGACTAGGGAAGGACAAGGCACAAATAGCCTCTCTTGTTGCTCTCAACTTTATACTTATTGTCCCATTATGGTGCTATCTGTAGGGATGACAAACAAGCGGCATACTGCCAGACAGTGTATGCGACAACAGTTTTTCTCCCACTTTCAGGATGATAATCATAACATCTTTTGTCAGTTTGCACTTTTTTTTTCAGTCCACATAACTCTAGTGTGCTAAGAGGTTGAGTTTATCCAATGTTATGAAAACTATACATAGCTGTGCATTTTTTTATAATTTTTTTATTAAACTAGCTTTTAGTCAATAATGGACTTTTTGCGGTTCATCTTATTTAAGTTTTTTTTTTTTTAAAGCTTGCCATAATTTATGGCAAGGATCTTTTGTTTAAATCAGAATATATATTGTTCGTAATCTGTATTTCTTCCAAATTTGTAGAGCATACACTCTGCTTTATACATAAATATAAAAAGTGAGATACCAATCATTATCAGATTATAGCAGTCAATTGCATTATACGACAATTTAGATTTTTTTACTTATTTTTTTTATGTTAAGAACCACTTTCACAGTCACTCTTCCTGCCTATAAAAGCAGTTGATTATGACTTCAGTCCCACAAACAAACAAAACATGCAATGTTCTTGCTTTGTTATCGGTATCCTGAAATATATGATAGTTGCATATAACTTTTGATATTTAAACCCTCCTTAATGACACCTTTATGATAAATTGCAATCTTAAGTGTCCACAATGACACATATCCTTCAGTCTTTCTGCTTTCATGATTTCTGAGGAGAAAGATGTGGAATTTTGATCGTTGTAAAAAAATGAAACCATCCCTCAAAATCTATCGAGTGTTGATGCATGCTCTCCTGCAATACAAGGACCCTATTGTTTCTCTGACCGTAATCAGTTTATATTTCTTTTTTTCATATCGCCCTCTGTTAGAAACATTAAAAGCTCCCCTATCATGGCATCCTAGAAGAGAATTATTTTACATCAACTTTACTTGCACTTTCTCTCAGAAAAATGATAAGGAGATAGGTTTTACTTGCTGGACAGTTTTATTATATAAACAAGAAGTAATGTGATAGACATGCGTAAGACAGGCTTCCACTCACGTATCCTCAGTTTAAAGGTGGTTTCTGACAGTTTGGACCAAAAATATTTTCATTAATCATCTTAATAAACTATTGTTACCTGAACAGATATCGCAAAATGCTGTTAATTGATGTCCTACACCTGTCTGAAAAGTGGACCATAACACAACAATAGTCATTACAAACATGTATTTCCTGTTTGAGCCATAGTTAGCAATTTTTAAACTAAGTAAACCATGTGACCACTTGTGCTGTAGTTCATCCACGTCATCCGCAGTGACGTTGATGTCTCTTTTTAGCAGGAATCCCAATCGTTCTTTTTTATAGATTTGAAAAGATTGAACATTTTAAGTGTTGATTAATGCGTTTTACTGCCCTAAAATTGAGATACCATTGAAAATAGTCGAAGTTTAGAGTAAAGAATGATGTTGTTCTGCAGAAATTACGCACAAATTCCCAAAACAGAGGTCAGAGTCAGATATTGTTACATGTATTAGATATAGGCAAACTGTCGGATATCACCTTTAAATGGAATGTTCTGTCCTGAATAAATCCTATCACACCCTATTCTTCAGTAAAATATTCATTGTAAAATATTTTAAAAAATCCTAGCACACTTCTTCAATAGAATTTTTATTGTAAAATATCTGAACTGTATTTAACTTTAAAAAGTATGAAAAATGTCACTACACTAAGTTTTTCAATTAAATATAATTGTAAATATTGAAAAAAATCTTACCACACTGAGTTCTTTAATAAAATATACATTGTAAAATATTTGAAAATTTTTTTCATACCGTATATTATAATTATTGTAAAAAACATGGACACTCATACCACAATAGTTTATAAATGAAACATTCATTGTCAAATATTTGAAAAATCTTAGCACACTAAGTTATTCAATAAAATTTTTATTGTAAAATACTTGAAACATTCAAGCACACAAATTTCTTTAATATGATATTCATTTGATTTTATTTGTAAAGTCTTTCTACAGAAAGTAATTTAAGCTATAATATCCCTATCTACATAAAGCAAGCATGTACAAAGACACTGTGGCTCAGTCAGTACTGGGCACTGGACTACCATCCCAGAGGTCTTGTGTTTGAATCCTTTAAGAAAACAAGCATTAATATTTTTAGCTTTATATTTTCGGGGTATTTTCTTTCTTTTTTGTATTTACAGCACCTATTTTTTGTTTGGTCAAATTCAGTATTAATTTTTAGCCACATTTAAATCTGTTTTGGATAAGGTTAAACACCATGTCCGCCAGCAGTCTTATAGCTTTTAATAAAACCTTTAGTGTAACTTACTTGTTAAGTCTTAATATGCCATTTTCTTAACTAAGGCAAAAACACTGACAGCAACTTATTAGGTGAATATTTAAATATGACATGTAGATAGACTTGACCTCCAAGTAGTGCAGATCCTGATCAGACAACCCCTCCAAATGAAAGCTGGCTGATCTGAGTTTGAACTATTTGCTGAATGTATATGCCATGCAGATGTCTGAAATGGAGGGTCATAAAAATGTTCAAAAATAAAACAAAATAACCACAGACAGGCGAAAAAGAATGAGAAAGTGCTTAGTAATGACTCATGACAGTAAGATACTAGAAAAATTAAGTGACCACTTATACCACCTCATACTGACACCCGTCCCCACAATTTGTCTCTGTAATTGACCCCTCTTCCCGTAATATTAAACACCCTACAATAAAAATCAAAGTGCTGAAAGGTGGTGTTAGGGCAGTGTAAGTTTAACCCTGGAAGCTATTACAGGTGTGCAAACTATGGTCAAAATTATTCCAAAGTAAATCAAATGTACAACACAATGGAAGTTCGAAAGCAGGCATGTCTTCAGCAGCATACAAAAAACGCTTCTAAAAATATAGATTTTACAACACAAAACAGCCCCAAAACTCTCATTTGTGCAGTTGTGTGTAACTGTATCATAAGTGTCTTCAGAGTTGAACTGCTGTAGCATCTTGATGATCAAAATTAGGAGATCGCAAGACAATTTTATCCTGAGAAGTCAGTGCTAGTGCTATCTTTTATTATGGAGGGTGAAAATTGCCAACACTTTTTTTTTCACTTCATTGTGAAAAGTGACACATAACACCCTACTGGTCATTACAAACATGTATTTCCTATCTAACCTGTGCTTCGCAATTTAAAGTCAAAACAAAACAAAACCTGAGGTGATCCCTTGTAACTCATATTATATCATCACCCAGATGAACCACTTTGACATCAAGGTCTATTTTTATCAGAAATCCCCATTCATGTGCTGATTTATAGATTTGGAAATAGTGAACATTTAGAGCAATTTATTGAAAATTGTGCTGGCTTATTAATGGGGTATCTTTAAAATTTGTATTCACTTTTACAAAAGTACGAGTTTTTGAAGAAAATTATGCCAAATTTTCCAAAACTTGGGTAAGATAGTTTTACACATATTTCAGAGGCAGATCTAGGATTTCTTTATGGGGTCCTAAATGAGCAAACACTTAAGATGTTAGGGGTGTCTGAGGGCATGCTCCCCCAGGAATCTAGAGCCGTTTCCTGAATTTCAGAAGCTGCTAGAAACTTTTAACAAGAGTCCAAACTGCTTGTATCCTCCGAGATAAAGATAATCTATAATCAAATTTTTTTTATATGATGAGGAGAGAGGTCAAATTGAATGAGAACCATAGGGGGTCTGGGGCCAGGTTTCCACAGAAAGGGTGTTGGCATCTAGAAGCCACTAGTGCAATTTCCTGCATTTCAGATTTCTTGGCAGATCCTCGCAGAAAGAACTTTTTACACAAATACTTTAATTTCAGTGCCTTGTTAGAAGACATTTTAGACCAATATATACATGTTTACTGGTCCTATATTTAGCACTTGACACATATGTGACAATAATACTGCTAGTGCCATAAAGAGGTGAAACACCCTGAAATGTTAAAAAATACCTTCATGGAAAGTATTGTTGACAATTTCAGTGGCGGTTGGGCCTCATCCCTCCCCACTTCCATCTTCACCTCAATCTTCGCACTAGATCTGCTCATGTATTTGATATTGGCAAACTGTGAGATGCCATCTTTAAATAATATTCACATAACAATCCTTTTTTATTTCATTACTCCCTTGCCATCCGAGTATGTCGTAATTCAACTATGGGAAAAACATTCTTTCATTTTGAAATTTATTTGAGCTATAAAAAATATATCACAAATGTTAAATTCCTCTTATTACACCATCTTTCCCTTAAACCAACAAGGATGTGTCGACACTTGTCGAAAAGTGTCTTCATCACTTGCATGATAGTACCTCAAATTGTCTCCACACTTAATTAGAACAATTGTCTTCAATTAGCAGCTAAGTGAAGATGGTCAGTTCAATGTCATCTGACACCAGTAATGCCCAACAAAATGACCTTTCATGAACCCCAGACACTCTTGTGCTATCATGAAGATGTAACAAGCAATTTGATTGGTTGATTTGCATGAATGAGTCAAATTCTCTTCAAAGTCTTTGTTTAACTGTGTCAGTGTATACTTTATATAAGAAGGCTTGATGATAACAATAAAATTGGATAATGTCCTTTCATATTTTATATTTTTTGTTTCAATATTGTATAATAATAGTCAATTGTATAATAATGTAATATGTATAATAATATATATTTCCCTATTTCCCTAACAGGGGACAAGGGCGGGATTTGTTGAAAACATAACTATCAAACTGTTTTAATATGTGTCAAATGTAACAAACATGTGGTTTGTTTAATTTTACATAAAACAACCAGATTAATGTAGAGATATATGAGTGAATAAAATGTCCTAAATTAAAAAAAAATAATAATACAACATAATTATTTTTATGTCCATTTATTGTTTATCTTACACCATATTAACTTTATACAAACATTTATTATTATATAATTAAGGCAATAATAGGAATGAAAATCACCTTAAAAAACTACCTAAAGTATTAAGTCAGAATTTAATATAATATATTGTTATTTGCTAACATTTCTTTGTACAGGTAAAAATGTATGATGATAGAGGCTTAGCCACAAAAAGTGTAGATTCTGATCGGAGAACTCTTAGAGGGAGCGAGCTTATCTGGTTCTACACTATTTGCCTTAGTTTGACAAATTGATGCTTCTAAATTAGTACTGTGAGCAAGAAACATTTACTCTTTAGTCATACTCAGCATTTTTTTTTTGTCCTAGAGACCAGTAACTTTAACTTGATGCTTTTTTGCCCTCTGGTAAGGGGCTTGAAGACCGCTTGTCAGAGTACTATTTTAATGAAGGGTGGTGCATCCTGTGCCATGAGAGTCCATCAAGTATATCTCTGTAGATTAATTCCACTTGGCAAAAACCCATGAGTGACAACTCACGATTTCTCTCATTTTTGCTCACAGTCCCTGACATTCTGGTTTGCCTTATCGCAAGTGTGGCTCTCCCACAGTCGAGGCTACTTGAGACATGGCTATTCAACATTCTCTATCAGCCCAGTGCATCTTCTGATTCATACAAGACACTGTCGACACCGCCTGCAGAATACTGGCAGAGGGAATTCTGGCTCAACCATTCTGGCGTATGACCCATAAATCTGCTTTATTATTACATAGTTTCTTAATTAATTTATTCATAGTTTTTTTTTTTCTTAGAGGGCAAAAAGATGGTACCACAGCTAATGAGACTAACTTCTATGCACTAAAAATAGCTAGGCATCCATGGCTGAGCGGTTAGAGTCGCTGACTTCTCAGCCTCTCACAGTGTAGGTTTTCAGTACCGGTCAGGGTAAGAACTTCCAGGTTTTTACCAACACAGTTATAGTCTTTCATGTAGGGAGGTTTTCCAGCTAACCTGCGAGGTTCTGAGTTGGAACCTCAACCAACTATAACCCAGATAATAATGCTGTTTGGGTTTTGGACCAGACTGTTTACTACACATTGAAAGTGGGCATTTAAGAGGAACTAGTTTAAGCCAAAATATACTGTTTCCCATTATACTTTAAAAATAGTTTTATAACTTAAAACGAAGGATGTTACGACTGTTTTAAGATCTGTAACTACCCCTTTAAATCTGTACATTTTGCCATAATATCCCTTTAAACTAAAAACTTCATGAATGATATACTGTATTATACAAGTAGTCAGCTCCCAAGTTAAGTTCCATGTCTGGTCACATTTACAGAAGCGAGGAGATAACTCCATTCACAGATTTGTAAACGATGATAACCCCGCTACCCTCCACTATTTATGTTCCTTCAGTATCCATTAAACACTTATCTGCCAGCTTTTTACTGGACTGTCAATCCAAGATCGGGGACCGTGGTTTGAGACTCTGTCTCCGCTGATAGTGTCCGCGTGCGACTGTTTACCCAGGACGACTCCACACTAAGACTGCATGAAACCCTGAGTTTCTCTATATGCGTCTCTTGATAATTTACCTTGAATAGCAATTGAATGGAATGAAGATAGGAGAATATTTATGATGACAGCGTGTCTGTCAAATGCTTGATAAATGGATACTAAATTTTGTCATACTGGCTGTGAACTGTTTTACGTGTCACAGTGATCCATGTAGTGTTTCTTTAAGGCAATCTAAAATAGTTTGACAAAAAATGAATATCAGTGCACTGTTTTTGCATTGAAAATTCTTAACATTTTACTAAAATAAGATTTTCGACTTAAAAGCTCTCTCTTTAAATTGTATTATCGTAATAGGTAAGTTATAATTGGCTCTGACTTGGATGTAATGTTTTTCCTATGGTTGGATTTATTTTTAGCTTTAAGAAAATTAAAACTTCCACACAAAGAAAGAAAAAAAGAAAACAAAATGCAAATTCGAGCAGTAAAGATGCCATCCAAATGTAGTAAGTGATCTTGGAAATGTTAAGAAAAACAACACTGTTTACCATGTGTTAATGATGTGTTAAAGAAGATATCACTCATTTCAACAAATAATATATTTTTATTTTCGCATTCCATACTTTATTTTCCATCAAAATACTCCCATTACTCAAAAACTTGCAAACAAGCCTGTCCTCCATGTTTTGCTTGCAATTAAGCTATTCTATGAGCAAGCGGAGCCCTTTCAATCTTTTGAGAGATGGCGTTAGGATCACAGTTATGCTCGGCTTAAAGGTTTTAGTGCAAATGCTATCAATTAATATCTCAATAACCAATGCTTAGATTAGAATAAAAATTTGCCTTATGTCTTTTAGTGTGCCAGTGGTTCTACCTAGACATAAGTCCAGGCTCTTCCTCCAAAAATAATTAGCTGGGCACTGCAAAAAAAGACAATAATTGCGTTGGTGAAATATTACAAAAACATCTAAACTTTATGTCTTTTCATTGATCATGCCTACAGATGTAATCAAATTTAATAGTTCCAGGTTGTATTTTATTTAGTATTATGGCCCTGGTTTGATTTAGGATATGATGGTACATACTATATGTAGATTACAGTTTTCCGCGAGTGCCGTAAGGCTTGCATCAAGCTATCAGGTACTTAAATAGTCGAGCATGCTGTCTAGTGACAGCTCTCTTTTCACCTCCACCCACAGCAAGTTTTCTAACATTCACCGAATAATAAACAATATTTATCTTCTCTATACATACATCTTTAACTTGATGTTTTTTCTCCTCCCTCTTAACACAAAAAAGTCCCATCGTCCATCTTGCGCTTGTAATTTTCCTCTTGAAGCCCAAATCTACAATCTCGATCTGTTCTATCATGACAGTTTGCTGGGACACAGTGTTGATGAAACTTAAGGTCTGATGGATGCTTCCAGCTTTGTAGATTTTCAACCCATCAGAAAAACTAAGCCTAACTCTGCATCTTTCATTAACAGCCCATACTAATCCCGTTCCTTGCAAGCAATTACATACATAGGGAATGAGACAAATTACTGAAGCCTCATCACCAAATGGTTCAGATCCTGATAAGAAAATCCCTCTGGGGACTGGCTGGTCTGGATCTACACTATTTGCATTGGCATGAACCAGCTTCTGAATATCAGGTAAGGGGTTAAATATAAACAATTTCAAGACTATTTACAGACCCTGCCTTTGTTGCTTGGAACATACAGATGTATGATGAATGGAGATGGTAAAAGTTGATAAACAAACGACCAAATTCTCAACAAACCAGACCTAATTAATTCTTAACCTGTGTGACAATTAAATGGTTCCTTGTCATTTGACATAACTCAAAAAGAGTTAAAGAAAATAAATAACAAATTAATCTAAAACCTTAAGCCTTTAGCAAATAGTAAGTCAAGTCTAGACTATAGCCTACTGTCAGAGCTAGTTCATCTGGAACTGTACTGTTTACCTAAGACAGATAAAAAAACAGAACAATTTCTTTTTAGACAAAGGGTCATATTCAGTCTTCAACAATCATTCTTAAAGGTGAAATCTGACATTTTGGACCAGATTACTCCTCTCAGACAATCATATAAATGATTGTTCCTTGAAAAGAATTTGCGGAGTGCTGTTAATTCGTGTCCTAAATCTGTGTGAAAAATAGAGCGGCATTTGTCAGTACAAACATGCATTTACTCTCTCAGTCACACGGGACAGTTATCTATTTTTAAACTAAGAAAATCATTGGACGACTCAGTTTTGAAATCATGTTACATAATCATTTGGGTAATCAACTCTGACGTCCTCATTATGCTTGTTTGAAGACCTGAAAAGAATTAAATTTAAGAGCGAATTTTTCACAATTTCTTCTGTCACATAATTGAGGTACTGTTCAAAATTTTCTTTTTATGACCAATGCATGAGATTTTTCAAAAAAACATATGCACAAATTGTTACATTTATGTGATATAGGCAAACTGTCAGATACTACCTTTTAGTATGGTAAGCAGAAGTCAAGGATTTTAGATCACAATATCTCCAGAGTACTTCAAGATAAGTCTGGAGTTATATCCATGAAGTATATTTTAGTTTATTTTGTCTATTTTAAGTGAAGGAACTTGATATGTTTTCTTGGCTTTTTTTTTAAGTTTTATTATTTATCTTTCTGTTATTATTATTTATGTACTATTTTCTCAGGAGTCTAACAGACGCAACTTTGGCGTCATTTTAACTGATCCTACCCAACTCTTGCAATGCCAGAAAGTCCGAATCATAGATAATATGAGCGTCTGAGAAGAAGAATTGTAATCGTAATTATTTTCTAATCAATCTTTTGATAAAAAGTGACGGCCATTGACAAGCTCAGTCTGGACAGATGGAAGATATAAATACAATTGTTTTGTTGACACTCATTTGCAAGTGTGGTGCCTTATGTAGCCATTTGTTGAAGGGCCTTGTTTGCTCAAGTTTTAATACATCAAGTCGATCTGATATGCCCCCTTAAAACCGTGATAAAGTCATCACCATGCACTGAAATCTTGTTGATTTTGAAGTTTCACTTTCTTCAACTTCTCCAGTTACTATTGTACGCGTCCCTAAATCTGTGTTGACTTAGGTTTTTCCTGTACAAGTGTTTGTGTACTTAAGGTGATAGGCTCGAATTCTGTCGGATGTCCAAAATCAAGCTGGGCGTTATAATGGAGATGTTATTATCTACCCGGGATTAACTATAGGTAAACGGTAGACAAAATGTGGCTCTTGGCTAACTGTAACATAACCCTAAACAGTATGTCTTGATTATCAATGTTTATTCTTATTTAAGATTAGCTAAGTCAATTCTTACTATCTGCAGAGAGACACAGAACTTGTCTCCTAGTTTTATTCAATTATTGATATCTTAAGTCGATCAGATTTATTGGAATCTTGGTGAAATTTGTAACAATGTAAGTTATCTTGCAGGAATTGTTCTCAAATTATTTGTGTTGTGCTTAGCTTTAGATAAATTGCTAAATTATTGTGTAAACATTAAAATGTCATAATGTACTTCGCATTCAAATATATTTCAATGCAGTTATTAAATAGTTCACAGATGGAAATATTATTTGCAATTAGGTTGTTTTCATTAACATTATAACTATTATCTTTGAGCAGAGTAAATCTCATTTTATTTAAATTTGATTTCTAGCTTTTATTCTTTTTCTGCCAGATTTAGCCTAAAATGTGAAGAACCTGATAAGACAGTTTCCAGCAAGGATTTCTTTTTATTGTATTTTTTATTGTTTGTATTTGTTTGTTTTTTTGTTTCATCGCTCTGACACAATTATGGCCTTATTGGCAATGTCCAGGTAATTATTGGTGGAGAAAGAACCTAGACTTATGTGTTGAAAGAACCACTGGCACACATCAGATTAGCTAGAAAACGTCCCTACATAAAGGTTCTTGCCTTGAATGGGACTTAAACTGATCATTTTATGCATGACAGTCTAAGAGAGCATTAGATATGCTTGTTTATTTTGTTTGTTTTAAAAGTTTTCCATACCCAGACAACACAATATGGCACAATTTGGATATTTTAAACAATATTTTCTTCTATTTTATTTTTCATTTTCATACAAATTGAAAATAGCTATACAATGTTGAAACTCAATAATAAAACTCACTTACCATGTTAAATGTCCTGCTAGAAAGTGTTTAATGAATTGATGGAACAAATTAATTAATAAATTTAAAAGAAAATTGAAAGACATATATTAATTAAAAGAATGCACATGCAGGCAAGGATATTTATATTTATACATTAATATTTTTGTTTTAATAAAGAAAAGAAACAAAACAAACCTATCTGAGTCTACACCTGCTTAAAAATATATTATGCATTGTCCTGAAACATAAATCTGAATTTGGTGGATTAGACTTACACTATTTGCTGCCAAGATACTAGATTTAGACAAAAAGAGTATTTAGTAACCTTGCCATTTTAGTAGTTAACAGCTAAAAATAAGAGAATATAGAATAGAAAACTTGAAAAAATCACTAGGGTAAGTTATGGGTATAGCCCATTACTTGCTGGAAACATCATTAGGGCAGGGCAAGGGGCAGATCCAGAAAATTTTGATGCGGGGTATGAATCAAGATTCATTCAACTTGATTGCCGTAAAAGAGAAGATATTTACACAGTAATGGACCCTTATTTCGAACTTAGCAGTCAACAGACAAAACTTACTTTAAAAGCTTACTATTTTTTAAGCTTACATGTATGTATTTTCACAACTCTACTCTTTTTCCTGGTTGTTGTTGGTGGTGGGGGGGTGGGGGTATGCATTCCCCTCACCACCCACCCCCTGGATCCATCCCTTGGGCGGAACAAGTTGAATGTTAATTAGGTGAATGGTGTTTTCAACAAATAACGGGTAAAATAATCCCGCCTATTATTGAAATAAATAAAATAAAAAATACCCACTGTGTGCAAATTGCTAAGCTATTACAAAAAAAATGTCAATCTGGGAGACTGTAAAGAAATACTTCTCTGGACTGTTGTAATCTGTCTTTGAACTATGGGGAACTTGGGAAAAGTTGCACGGAGAATTGCATAAAATTTCATCTTGAGATTTCCTGATTAAAAAATGCATCCCTCTGTCGCTTGTGATACAATGGGTCTTTTCTCTTGGTTATATCCGTGCAGTCAGTGCCTAGATTCCCTGTCGATCTAACATAGCCTCTCTTCGGCTTATCGCCAAGCAAGCTTTTACTTTTACATCATTGCTGAATGCATGTGTATGTGAAATGGCAATTTTGTCAAAAGATATCAAATTATTATACACATCTAGGTGGTTTTACGATGGAACGTGGGAGAAAAACCACATGTTCTAATGATTTAAAAATATGCAGCACATTATAATAGAAGTCTGATTTGTAACTTTATGACATTTTCTCTTTTACAAAAAAGTGCAGTTTTATTTTTTAAGTTTAAGGAGATACTTGTTTTTGAAGCATTTATGTGTTTGTATGGACATAAACAAGTCTTATCAAACTATGAGAATCGCTTGTACTTCGCTATCAACAAAGACAATAATTGAATTATTGTCTATGTAACGATGATAAAGTGTTTAAGTTTATGTAACACATGAATTGTTTTATACTTAAGACCACTCTGCTTTAAAGGTAGCATCTGACAGTTTTGGACCAAAGACTTATTTTTTGTTATATAACCCAATAAGTCATTTTTTTCCTCGAAATGGTCCTTCATTTTGTTCATTGATGTCCTAGATCTGTATGAACAGTAAAGCATAAATCCCTACTCATTATTGCAAACAGGTATTTCTTATCTGCGTCAAGCTGCACAGATAGCTATTTTAAAACTAAGACAACCTTGTGACAACTTACTTTTGTAACATCTTTATATCACCTTCCTGGGTGGTTGTTCTGACATCCATATCTATTTTTAGTAGAGATCTCTATCATACTTATTTAGAGATTTGAAAAGAATAAACATTTAATGATTTTTTGTGTGCAATTATTGTATTATTATAAGAAGTATTTAAAATTGTCTTCACTTAGACTAGATTATGAGTTTATGCAGAATAAGGCCTAAATTCCCCCAAACTTTGGGAAAATATTGTTACATGTTTTTGATATAGGCAGACTGACAGATACTACTTAAGACCAAATTACTACTTAGACCAATTTTTATGGGCCCAGCTGAGCTGCCATCTGCCTACCTCAGAAACTGGGACAACTGCAGCAGAAAATTAAAATGAAATGTTGAGTTGAATTCACTTCTAAGACCATATCCCAATCAAGGCCACCTCATTAATACCTTTAAGAATTTCTCCCAGTTGGTCCTTTTGCCGACAGACCATTTCAAGGGGGTAACTGCTGCATCTTCTGTTAATGTTATGTCTCCTCTCAGAGTTTTTTGTCACTTTTACATTTAACTTGTTTGCCTTTGTCTAGAGATAGTTTAGATTAAAACATCTGTGGTGATTCTTATAAGACCTTTTCTGATTTATCTATTATCTATCTCAAAGAGACTGAGTAAAGGCAGACACTGTAGATTTAGATCAGCCAGAGCATCGTTAAAGAAGATCAAGATCTGTAGTGTTTTCTGCAGTCTCTATCAATGAATTGAGCTAGCTTTCATTGTAGTTGATACATAACAATGAAATGGTTTGGGGAGATTAAAAATTTACAAGGACAAGGGTACTGTTTGCTTAGACTCATTTCAACAGGGAATTAAAAACCTCCATTTTGAGAATCATTCCCCCACAACAAATTCCAGAAACACATGGAGGGTAATCTTTCCAACAGGTAAAAGGGAAGTGACTGGTTACAGTTGTAACTGGAGCCCTGTGCAAACACTTCAGGTGTGATCCTCAGGTGGACTGTGAGTGGGCCTAGTGGACATAAGGGATCAGAGGCTGAGCTGGGATACAGTGGGGACCAGAGGAACTGTGGGTCAAGAGGTGCAGGATGACCAGCGGTCAAGACACGGTCACTTTGATTTCTTATCCTCTCTGCATGGTTTTAAGATTCAAACCCTTATCATGCTACTTTCATTTATATGCAACACAAAGTCTTTATCATTGCTAACAGCTACATGCAAAAGTTAACATATTGCTAGAGACTCAGAAATAAAAAGTCCATATTTATCCCAGTCATTTTGCACAGAAAAAAAATCTTCGGGATTAAATCACGCTTTGAACAACCCATCAAAGTGACACAAATTGGTCAGGGTGGAACAAATTGATCGCTCTTTAATAGAACAGGAGCTGGCTGATCTGGATCCACACTGTTTGCTTAAAGCTTTCTGATTTGTGCTTAGTAGGAAACAAGTTACTGTCCCACACACAATCCTTCAGATTGATAGTTACAGTGTTAAATATAGTGCTGCCTTCACTTTGAGCACATGCAGTTAACACCTGGCATGATATCACACCCGGACACATTATCCAGGCCCTGAGTCAACCAGTTGTGAAACTACCTTTTCATTCGCTTGAGTGTTAGCAATATTGAGCTTTTACACTATAATTTAGAACACCTCACATATCTAAAAGTCATCTCTCGAATGTCTGTAGGTAGTTATTTAACCTCGGCCATATTCCTTAGTGGAACTACTTTTCTGGCAGATTATTTGTAACTACTTGACTGTGACCAGAATCTCTGTCCCAAGATGTTCTGAGTGCTGTCAGATGTAAAAAACAAACGATGCCACTATTTAAAATTTCTTAATTTCCACATATCTTCAACTTACTTTATGAATTATTTTCATGAGAACAGCATTTAAGGTGCAATCTTTTCTTGCAAACAAAGGTTGCAAAGTTTCATTGCAACAAATATATATCTGAGGAATTATTGTATAAAAACTGGAATTTTCCTCAAGGATTTCTGATTGATACCACTCATCTTTGACAACTTTGTTATGTTGGGTCGGGTTTGAACTGTCTAACTGTTGTGCTACCAGATCTAGTGGCCTAACTTTAAAGACTTGCAGCATCCTTAGACGCAAAGCTTTTACAGGGATGCTTTTCTTGCAGTCTTGACATTCTGTTTATTCTTAGTCTATAGCTTTTTTTTTTCCCCCAACTTGTCCCAGTATATCTATGAACCGGCCGCAATAGCTCAGTTGGTAGAGTGTCGGCTTGTGGATCGGGAGATTGCAGGTTCAAACCCCGGCGGGGTCAAACCAAGGACTTTAAAGTTGGTAGTAGTGGCTTACCTTCCTAACGCTCAGGGCTAAGGGGACAGCATTACGCCTGACTCGTCTGTGTCAGTATAATGGACCGGCCAGGTTCAGTCCCTGGGTACCTCATAAGTGCCTCTGTGCTATAATGAAAGAAATGTTGCTCCAGAGTATCGGCAGATATACAGGCAAATCCCATATATCTATGTTTTGAAAACAAAACTAAAATAAAGAATAAAAGTTTATAGATTCAGCATTAACATCAATAAATGTCGCCATCTCTGATATATTGTCTAGATTTTATTTATTTTAGTGGTGATTTGGTCAGTTATCTTTATTTTCCATTTATCTTTATTTTCCATTAGAAAGTGTCAGGATTGTATGAATTTTATGCTATCATGTCACTCTGTCCATAACATCTCATCTCCATGAAAGTAGAAGTAACAAATGATTGAAAGAACATTCAAGGTATATTGAATCTAAAACACAAAATCATCATGTTTCTCTACATGATATTAATATCAAAGAACATACATTGTACAGACTTAGAATAAACATAAAAGTTAGAAGCCTCCAGGAGCTGGCTGATGTGGATCAAGACTATTTTTGTGAGCATGACCAATTCATTCATAGCAAGTTGTCTTTTTCACCTGCTAAGCAAGCATTTTTCAGGTTTGGCAAATACAATTGTGTTGTTTTATATTAGCTGCTTAGCTATTTATAAAGTTGTTATGAATTCATGAAAATTTAGTTACAGTTTATAACGATTATAACATTCTAAGGGTTAAGGAATTCATTCATTTGGATTCAGTGGTCATCGCAAACACACATGTGTTCTTTGATAATCCCGCAGCAGCAAACAACACCTGTGTGAACACTCCATGCCATATCTGGGGAACGGAAGAGCCTCAAAGATTCTTTACTCAAGTGTTTGCTGTCCCTCTTTATGGCACAAAAGATGACAACAAAGATCTCAGGATGGGACACTGGAGTAGTATTTCTATATCTGTAAAACTCCATATACCTGGTTTACCCTGCTATTGCCTTGTATCCACTGAAAGTGAGATCAATGTTTGTACAGTTGTGGCCCATAAATGACCACTGTCCATGCAAAAGCCACTGAATCACCACTAGACTGTCTATGGACTTTCAATGGACCATCATGTATCAATAATTCACCCCCCACACCCCACAAACCCCTTCCCCTCTCAACCTCTTAACCTTTCTTCGTTCATAAGAGATCTTCAAACTAGAAAGTTTTCTTTTATCTGTTCTTTCTCAATGTCCAAGGTGTTAACAGAATAGAGATATTTGCTCAGTATTTTTTCTATTGTGTCCAAGATGGCTCAAAGAGCGGTCAATTTGTCTCACTTTGTCCCACTCTGACCACTTTGTGTCACTTTGGCGGGGAATTATCAAAGGGTGATTTAATCCTGAATAGTATTTTTCTGTGCAATATGATGTTTGTGTTTCGAAATATTTGCCCCCTGTGTCATTATATCATCTGTTACTAGGCCTGAAGGATTTCTTTGTAAATTTGGTATTAAAGGTGGTATCCTAAAGTTTGGACCTAAGATTTTTTTCTCAAATAACCAAATAAGTACTTGTTACCTGAAAAATTCTGCAAAATGCTGTTCATTGGTGCCTAAGATCTGTGTGAACAGTGAAGCATAAATCTCCACTCCCCAAAAAGGTAAATCCTATCTGAGCCACACTGCAGAGATAGCTATTTTTAAACTAAAAAAAATCATGTGACAACTTACTTTTGAGATCTATATTGTCATCCGGGTAGTCAGCCCTGATGTCAGTATCTATTTTTAGCAGAGATCACTATCTTGTTTATTTATAATTTTGGAAATACTGAATATTTAGAGAGATATTTTTTTTCAATTTGTGGACTCTAATAATATACATTAAGTTTTAAAAATCATCTTTACTTTGACTTTAGTATTAGTTTATGCAGAATAATGCCTAAAATCCCCGAAACAGTGGGAAGATATTGTTACATGCAAACTGTCAAATACCACCTTTAAATGGGATTCATCTGATTTGAAAGATTTATGGGTAGGCAGTAGTTCTTCATGTTCAAGCTTTAATGGAAAAATGTATCACTTATAAAACAATGTTTTTTTTCATCTGTTGAAAGGTTGATAATTTCAAATGTAATTGTATCAGTTGCTTCTTGATCAGGCAAATAAAATAAACAAAAAATATAAAATATTAAAAATAATCTTAAATAAAGAATTTAAGTTTTATTCTGTTTTAATTTAATATTTAAAATAATCACATTTTTTTTAAGTCAATACTTTTAAGCAGTATTACTTGATTTGGTAATCAGAAACAATGTGCTGTTTAAAGTATTTTACAAGGTATTTTAGAAGGTTAAATATCTCTTAGATTATTTATTTCCTATGCCTGCAATAAAGACGTTTAGTGAAGTGGGAAGATTGCTTTAAAATTAATAGTCATCATGAGTATGAAATATGAAGTGTAAATTTCCCAATCAGTCTTATCTTTGAGTGATATAGCCGTAGATAAGGTCGTAACACGAAGCCTGCTAAAGCACAAATTGATCTTGCAAACGCATACAGTGTAGATCCAGACCAGGAAACTCTCTCAGTGGAAGCTGCGATCAAGATCAACACCATGTCTCAGAATGCTTTGTTACATATGCACAAGGTTGTTAGATGATTGCTTAGATTATTAATATTGTACTGGTTATCAACAAATGTAGCATGACAAGGTATAAGTGTCCTTTAGCCTTGTTATGAACCAATTTACCATGTATTTAATACTTGCATAGCTCTCCAGGCTTCCTCTTTTCGATGGGAGCCAAGTCATCAAGTCATTTGTCCAGTGATCTTTGGTCATCGTATTGTCATCGGAAGAAATGAAACAGTCGTAAAACCAGTCACAAAGGCCCATCTGTGGGATTAATGCCTTGATTATCTTCGCTCAGATTACGCTTGTCATTCCAGTCACTATGTACACATGGGCATTTTGATACTAACGTGTCAAAAAGTATGAAATGGACGTTCCATTGTATACAGATAATCAATGAAACATCTTAAGTATTTGTTCACCATAATGTATCTCCATTAAATATTTTATTATTTCTCCGCCTTTATTACTGTTTCAATTGCCCTCACTGCTGGTATGTGTTTGCATATAGATTTATCTACAAAGACACTACAATGTAGGATACACCACTTTACTTTCTCTCTTCCACTTTCCCTGTCAGGGCAGATTACAGACTTCAAAATCACTCCTGGTTAATTCTTAACCTTCTTTTGTCTGTTTATAAAAACAATTCAAATTTTTTTCGCTCATTTATTTGCGGTACATTCATTTATGACAAAAGACTGCTTTTTAAGGTTCTTGTATGCACATTATAAGGTAAAAATGGCTATCTTACCAAATTGTTTATTTTAAGTAAAAATATTAGGTCAATTCACTGTCAAGGTCAAAATATATACAGGCCTTTTTCAGAAACAAACTCAAGACTTTGTAAAACATGATTCTAAAACACAAGTTACCTTATGACAGTGTAGTAATATTTAAAAAAAAAACATAATAAAAGACTTTTTTTATTAAAAGACCAACATGTATTGCAAATAAATAACATCCTGAAAATATTAATTAATAGCAATCAAATGTTTTCTTAACTGTTTTACAAATATACAAGTAAACAAGAACAAACATGAATTTTAAATAAGATAAGATCAGATAACAGCTTTTTTATAGTGACTTGTATATAACATGGTAAATGAGTGCAACAATATAGGTGAAATACAAACACAATTCCATCCATTGGACCTGTAAGTCACCTTTGGAATATTAGAAACATAAGTAAGTCATAAAGTGATATGATGTACATAATAACATGTGATTTTTTTGGATCCCCTTAAGTTTGAGAAAACAATTTTTATGTTTTTTAAACATAAATAAGTATAATTATTGTCTAGTTGTGCATGACAATGTACATACTGTACATATGATATAAATTAATATATTTATGTTAGCAATTTCGGTAATAAATGTGCTGTTACCCCTGACAAGGCTCCGCTGGAAATGATAAATTCAAAGCAAAATGTAGATTCAAATCAGCTGTAACTTGCTGGTAGATATCGAATTGGGCTCTGCACTATTTTCTCTTATGTCTCCAGAGTTACATTATGTGTATGCAGACCGCTAACAACGATGGTAAAAATTAAATAACCCTTAAACAAATCATGAACTGTTCAGGTTAAAGTTAATTATGATTTTGCCACAAGTTCATTTTGCCCTATCAAATAAATTGTTGCTCCCTGGACATTGTCTCTAGTCGGTAACAACAATGTTTGATTAAGATGGACACTAAATCTCTCTTAAGTTTTACAGTTGTTTCTCTGGGAAAAGTCTTTATAAAAACAAAACTTTTCAAGATGTCTAGTAAATGGAAGAAAAAAGTGACACATAATTGACCAGTTGTACATTATAAGGAGAACGTTGTTTACCCACATTTTGTATACAAGCACTGACACTCAACTGTGATATTTTCATAGGTTTCAAGTATATTTCAATTATTAAGAATCGCGTTCATCAGACGATTGTCAATGGATGTAAAGTATCTTGTGTACAGCTGTACAATCAGGAGAGAATGTCTCCCATGTTGTTAATTAAGCTCGTCCTTTCCTTTTGAAAGATAAGTTTTTATATATGATTTTTGAAAGTCATGTAAAGGTTACATGACAATAAATATTTTTTTGTTCTTATTTCAATATGTCAAATCTTTTAAAAGGCAATTTAACAATGACCTGTTTGAACAAGGATCTCATAACTATACATAAGAATAAAAGAAAAATGCTTTTTCTATTAAAAAGACCAGTTAAGGTACAAAGAAAGTAGATCTACATGTATAAAATGTAATTGTCACTTAAAAACAAACACCATAATTTGTGAATGGTATAACCTTAGAGTTTTAATAATGTGAAAGTAGTTTCGGTTTTATGGTACATAATTGAGATTTAGAATGCAATAATTTTGCTCTTTTCTTTCTTTTTCTACTAATTTATCTTCTTTGTTTAAAGTTAAGATTATTTTGAATATAGAAAACACAGTTCCAAAACAAAAGAAAATACTAAAATATATAGAAGATATGTCAGAGTTGATCTATCCACTTATGGATACCAACCCTTTGAAGAGGCATATCTCACAGGTTAAATAAGTGACTGTGTTTGAAAAGTTTGATCTGGAGTTGATCTTAAAAAGTGCAGCTTTAAATGGTAAAGCATGTCATAAATAGTTTATATTGTATCACAATGGTAACATACCGGTAATCCTGAAACCTGGCCATCAAGTCATGAAACACTAGCTTAGGACTGACTGTACAAAGGGCTGCATAGAAACCTGGTCAGGACTTGCCAGGCAGCTAGAGCTGTAAGTCCTCTACACTGCTTTGGTTGGAGTCCTGGTCTGGCTGGGAACTGCCATGTGTGAAGGTCTTTCAGCTGACCTGAAGTGTGCCAGAGGTTCTACCTAGACAGATGTCTTAGGCCTTCCACCATCAGTTATTAGCTGGATGTTACCAATATAATATTATATGACACAGTAGCAAAAAAAAAACAAATTCTTTACAGGAACCTGGTCATTGTTAAATAGATTTTACATTATTCACATTGTTCTGCAGTGCTATAAGTTATTTGATTTAAGACTTACTTTTACTGTATAGGTGATAGTTGTTTCACAGCAATATTCTAATTAGAATGCTTTATTTTTTCTTGGTGCCAATGATAAATTTCCAACAACTTTTTCATACTTTTTGTTTACCAGGGTTTCTGAAAGATAACTCAGGCTGTTAATTTGGCAAAACAACAGTAAGCTGGTGTTATACTTTTTGTTCTGAATTCCTTCATTTCTCAACAGAATTTGACACAACTTTCACAGGATATTTCTTATCAAGAGCCCTAGTGCACTTTGCATGGATTGTGTAATGTCTTTTGAAGATTGACATGTTGAAAAAGAAAATAAGACTGTAATTGACTTTCAGGTCAATAGGGTCAAAGTTAAGGTCATTGTACTAATCAAAGTGCTCAGAAGCGCTGCATGGGCGGTGCTAAGTTTGACCCTGTACATGATAACAGGTGTGCAAACAATGGTCCCTAGAAAATAAATTGTACAATGCATTGGAAACTTGAAAGCAGACAAATCTTCAGCTGCAAATAAACCCCTCTTCTAAAATATAGATTATACATTGAGACAAAAGTTACATCAGAGTCAATAACATCAGATAACAGAAACCATTTTATTAAACATTCAATACTTTCTATATGATTTTGCATTTTAACTTAAGTTAGGTCTAAAATAAATGCTCATACATGCTATTGGATTCAACCAAAATAAACTGAGTTTGAAATTACTCAGAGATGATAAGAATGACGTATGTCATTACATAATCTGGTTTGAAGCCACAGAAAGCAGTGGGACTCTGCCCAGAAAAATCGTAAATTTGTCGGCCTAGTGGATCATGCATAGTCAGTGGAACACTCGTTCTAATAGCAGTTTGCTCCCCATTTCAACTCTGTCCTCTGTGATATGTCGTCAATGAGTGATATTGGTATGCGGCATCATTCATGCATAAATCTGCATTTCACATATATCTGAATTACATAGTATAATGAACTTCCAGATAACAATATTAATGTGAGCATTTGAAGCATGCCTGGACACAATTGACACATCTAGATCTGTACATGTACTACTGCTTCCCAGGCATGAATTAACTGACTGGGAGAAGTCAAGGCCATGCAGGGTCAATTATGCAGGCTTCTAAACTCCAGCTTTCTTATAACTCTAGATGATGTCTGAAATGACACCGCCAAAAATAGGCTTCATGTTAGATCATGGAAACCTGGCTTTTGCATCATAAATCATTTAACATTTTTTGTTAATGTTATTTTTTTGTTTTTTAAATTTGAAGGAAAGATTTTAATACACTTTTAAATGACTATGATTGTGCTATAATCTTTCCCTTAATATTTTACTTTCAGAGACTGAAGATCACCTTGGTGATAATCACATGACTGGAAGTAACCAATCAGATGCTGAGGATGAAGTAAACATCCAACCAGAAATGGTGGTGCATCAGCAGTTGTCAGGAACTGCAACCAATAGCAGGAATCAACCTTCAGTAACTTTGCCTGTAGTAGAAAGTACAAATGGAAGGACAGTAATGGTAGATACAAATGCAGGTATGTTATATTGATACTTCTTGATAGCTGATCTAAATTTCAAAATGAGGATGTTTATAATAATGCTTTGCTGCTGCTACTGCCAAGAGATACAATTAGGAATGACAGTGGTTAACTGAAAAACCAGTTATCCCCTTCCCATGTAGGTTAACCAGTTACAAATTCTGAAACTAGTTAATTGCTCTCAGATATAATAGATAGTTTCAATGTGATGTCAGAGGCCCTGATACGACAGTTTAAGGCAGCCATCTTTAAAGGCAGAAGCTAATGCAGGCCAAAATCAGAAAATATGTGCTGTATTAAACTCACCACTGTGTTTTTATTTTTCAGTCTATTTTACTGAATCTTATATCAAATTTAACAGCTTTTGTGAAGTATTTAAAATATCAAAAATATATTTTGATAGTTTAAAAAATAAAATATACAACCAAAGAAGATACTCTGTTCATTTTGTTTAAGGATGAGGCAATAATTTTATTTATTTCTGTGTATTGATTCTTTGTGCATTTATCAATTTAAAAAATATTTTTTCTAAAAATATGAATTTCAAGAGCTTTCCAATGGTATAAGCTTTAAATTTTTGGACCACAAATGAAGAAATTTCAAGAAAATAAAATTTACGTTTCTATACAATTCATCTGAAAATCGATTGAAGTTGCCATCAAAGATGGCAGCCAAAATAAGGGATCTTCACTGATGTGGAAACTATCTATATATGGAAAATGTTAAGTAACATTTATATTTATTCACTATATTAGTATAAATTTTTCGAAATCTCTTGCTGAAGTGACACCAACAACACCCCACTAGTTATCATGAGATGAGCAACGAAGGTGTCAGTGGGGTGAACTTCAAGTTGCAATGGACTGTGAAAATACCATCCATCGTAGGCACATACATGTCATGCCCCACGTCTCCTTCCTCTGAACAGACACTATCTAGGTCGGGGTTGCTTATGAGCAAATGGTAAATATTACAATGCTAAGAACAAAGATAATAATAAAAAAGGCCAAAGATAGATTACAAAACACATAGAAAGCAATAATATTTTGGATCATATTACTATAACATCAGTAATTTGAATCCATTTTTGTCCATCCAGGAACTTCAGGCAAACAATTGCCGATGACAAATGACTCGGTGACACCAGACCCACACTCTGTCTCTCCACACCTATCCAAATCATCTTCAACTGTCTCCACACCATGTGACAGCCGCATACAATCAACTTTACCTCTTCATCACCTCGGACTGACCCATCCATCCATGGAAGCTCAAACATCCCTACCTCAGGACTGGTCGGCTGTATCCAAACTAATGACCTCCTCAGGATCCAGTAAACCATCCCAGAGTTTCTTCAACAGCCTGAAGCTACCCCATAGTATTACTGAGGTTAGTTACCCGCTTCCAAGTTTGAATACCAGTAAAGGTGGTTGGTGTAATATGGAAGTCGCTGAAGTCAGGGATGATAGTAAATCGGTTTTAGAGGTCCTCAAGGGGGCTTTACGGTTAGAGACAGAAAAGGGCGTTCATAGAGTTGTCACGTTGGTGAAGATCGAAGCAGGAGTCTTACTGGGCCCCATTGTTCAGGAAATGTCGAAGGTGAGTTTAATTATTTACCAAGCCATCTTGCAGTGTCCCAATCATGTGATGATAGTGTTCTTTTGAAAATAATCCTGCCTTCCCTGTGACAGCATAGTCATATCACACTCTGTTATATAGTGGCCAAATGTTGTATTTTTATAAAGCTAATGAAGTTAAGAATGTTATGTAATGTAGGATTGTTTTTTTGCATAAATTCATTTTATCTTTTGTGATAAGTACTATTTAAGTGCAGTTTGTACATTTTTGATATTTCTAAGGAGTTATAGGCTACATTTGAATGTAGTTTTTGAAACATTTGACATTCTAAGGTAAACAAAATAATGCCATCTTTCAAAACTCATACAATATATTTTGCTAAGAATATCATTGTAAGAAATTTTCTGAATTAAGACTTGTACATTTGATATCACACACACTAACATCCCACACATAGCTATATATGCAAATATAAAGTAATCCTGAAAAACAGCGACATAAAGACACACTTTTTCTTTCATAAGGTCAAAGATACTTGACAAACAAGACCATAGACAGTTAATATGGCATTTACATTCTAGTATTATAATTATACATATTATATAATATAGTTATTGTGATAAGTACAGAAGAACGAACTAAATAATGAGGTCATCTATATTGCAAAGAATAAATGTTTCTGTTACCAAATGTGCATATGATGAACCCTTAACCTGAGGTATAACTAGACATTAATTGTAAGCCAAAAAGTGCAAAGCCGGATCACACAGCCCTGGAAAAATCTTGTTAATATCTGCACAATTTGAAGCATGATGTAAGGTCTCTGTCGGTGTCCCTAGTTACCTCTAAATGAAGTTTTTAGTAAAGAAAAACACTAACGACTGCTAGGGGTTATTATTAACAAATGTCGCAGAATATGAAACAAACAAGGTTGGACAGTGAATGGCCCCACTTTAGGAAGAACAAGGAAAAACTGGTGAAGATATTAATTCAGGCAGAATATTCTTCTGATCCATCTTTTAGCACCCACATCTGATTCATTAATGTTTACAGATGTCACTGTGATAGTGGCAACATGTTGGCTGCTGATGGCTAAAATAGCCTTGTTTGGTGAATTCATATATGTATAATGGCCATGCGAGGTGATTGAAGCGTAATTTTCCTGACTGGGACTATGTCTTTTTATGACCAGATTAATGTCTTTAATGCTGTTTTTGTATCACACGTTTTTTTGTTTTGCTTAAGGTGAAAATATCTTCCATAGCCCGTATCCTGGTTGCCTTTTTTTATTAATATCAAGGCAATACCTTTATTATTTGTTTACAACTGCATACTGTGGTTATAATATTACTAGAGGCAAATAATGTGAATCCTCATCAGATAGCTCTCAGCAGGAGCCGGCTGATCTGGTTCTACACATTTTGCTTAAGCATGATCACACTTGATCAGTTTAAGGGTTACGTTGCTGCTGTCTTTATAGCACACATTTTTCCGTTTGGTTTATCAGGTCACGGTAGTTGTATCAGGCTTGTTATTGATTGCAGTTGATCTGAATGCTAATCTGACAACAAAACACAAGACCATCCATGTGTTGAACAGCTTTCATTGAATGTTGTTGTCTCTTTTGTGCTTTGTCGAGAGCAGAAATATTGTAATTAGTTCCAACAAAAAAAATGTAATTATGACCCGGCCATCTTCAGATGCTTACTGTATGGATCATCCTACAATGTGGTAGATCGTCAGCTTGCTTGTGTGGTTTTGTTTGTTGGCACTTTTAAGAATTGTGAAAGATACTTTTGATGAAAGAGTTCAGAGGTTTAATAAGGGTCATTCATATGCTCTGTAATCGGTACATGGGTACTCTGTCAATTTTCCGATTGAGTACTGAAATGTCATATTTTAGATTATTACCCTATTGAATTGAGGCTTAAATTATGCTAAAATTGATGTAAATGACAAAATAAATCATAATTGTCATCCGTTTTATTTTTGGTTAATAATGACAAAAGGACTCCCATATGACAGAGGTCACAATGTCATAGTGTCTATTTGACAACCACATGACCGTTGATTTGACAATGAAAATATTTTCAGGTTCAACCACACAATTTCAAGGTAGGAATCCTGCCTAATTGCTTCAACATATGCTGCCTTATATCATGCATTCATTAATTTCCATGCTTTTTGCACTTCTGACAATTTCTAAGAAATATGACATTTAGTCAGGCAATTGAGTGTCAGATTAGAAAATTTCTGTTATTTTATTTTTATGATAAAATTTGTTTTAAGTTGATCGGTACCAGTTTTCATTGTCTTAACATTTATTTTATTTTCTTAAGTTGTGTATACCACAGAGCTTTTAGTTCTTTTAATTGAAATTTTGGCATTGTGTCATAGGCCGGAAATTGAACCCAAGACCTTGCACACCTGGAGCCAAGGTCCTACATACTGTGCTACCTGGGCTAGTAGACACCAAAGACAGATTATCCTTTATCACTCTCGAGAGCGAGGCCTCTTCCTGAATAACATTTTAGTAATGTAGCAAGCAATAAAAGGAATTCTCAGCTGTTGGCATGCTATTTTTCTAAGAAAGCAACCAATTGTGCCAAGAAAACAGTGTAGCTTGCAATTTTTAAAAAAAATCAATAATGTAGCAGGCAATAGCAGGACTTTGCATGTGTTTGGCAAGGTCTTCTAGAAACGGAAGGGGATAGTTAACACAGCAGCTTGCAATAACAAAATGATGTATCAGACTATAAGGAATAAAGCAAAGTCGCAGATAGTCAAGTTCCTGGCATATTCATCTTGTTTTTAAAGCACATGTTTGCTGCAGCGCCTTGGATGTTGCATTATCTATGATCTTTCTTGTGCTACATTTAAATTATATTATTTACATATTTTTCATTATATTCATGCATGTGAACTCTCCCAGATAACTTCTTTGTTGATATGAAAATAGTAAATCTCCCACTCGGCAGGTGAAAATCTCCCACTTTGGCCTCAAAAAAAGTTCACATGTATATATTTCCCTACATCAATATTCCAAGATAACTAGAAACATTGCTAGAGACTTATCAGCAAATAGTGCAGATCAACATCTGTGGCTGGTAGCCAGCTTATCCGAATCTACACAATTTGGTTAATTCAGACTTCTTGTTTAACAGTTTGAGAGTTTATGTTGTTCACTTTATTCACATGAATGGTGAGAAATCTAACTCTGCCAGTGCCATCTTGAGCATGACCTAACAAGAAGTCCCCAGGTCAAGTGGGTCTCAGATCAAAGATTCTGTGGCTGATTTCTCAGTAGGCGGTCAATGCCCCTGTCAGATGGGACTGAGAGGTCAATAGTCAAGAACACACTAATTACTGGTCATATCATTTAACCTTGAACATATTAACTTATATATATTTTTAGTGTAGATCCTGAATTGGCAGCTTCCAATGGGGACTGTCTGATCCGTATCTTGATCTCAGTCTCCACTTGATGTCTACTGTTTGATCGATTTGTGCCTAGCAAGAATAGAGTTTATTCTTAACTCTGTGTTTTGGCTTCTGACTTACAGAACATTAAATTTTGCATTTATAAATAACCATTTCAATAGTTTGGTTAAGGGACTACTGTTTTTTAAAGGTGGTATCTGACAGTTTGAACCAGACATTTTATTTTCTCAAATAACCAAATGAGTCATTTTTACCTGAAAAGTCCTGCAAAAGGATGTTAAATGATGCCCTAGATTGGTGTGAACAATAAAGCATTAATCCCCACACACCATTGCAAACAGGTATTTCCTATCGGAACCACGCTGCACAGTTAGCTATTTTGATACAACAAAAGCCACGTGACCACTTACTTTTGCGATCACATTATATTGTCCCATATATGGGCAGTCTGCTCTGATATTGATATCTCTTTTTAGCAAAAATGAAATTTTTGTTTATTTATAGATTTGGAAAGAATGAAAATTTATAGTGATGTTTCACAATTTGTACTGTCAAACAAAATATAGGTAGTGTTAAAAGATGTCTTTATTTAGACTAAAGTATAGGTTTCTGAAGAAACTATACCTAGATTCACCCAAAAAGTGAAAAGGTGCAGAGTTATGTACAAATACCCCAGAACATTGGTAGGGTGTTGTTCCATGCCTCAGATGGGCAAACTAGCCAATACTGACAAGCAGCAACGCTGTGCTACTCATGTAATGACAGCATATTCTCTGCAACATGTGAACGGCTAACAGGAGTACTAAACTTGATACCACCTTTAAAGTGCAATTCACTCTTTTTAGATCATCCCTTACATCCTCAATATCAATCATGGGAACAATGAATCTATCCACTATCTTATTATTTACTAGATCAGTCATCAATCCAGTTGATTGCCATTCAATTTCTCATTTTTCACAATTACATTACCTCAGGTAATGCTCAAATTATGTTTGTAACAATCACTTTCATTGGACCCATCACTTCTCATTTGGAACCCTCTTATCTCTTTGTCAGCATCACTTAAATGCACCATAATAATCATCCTTTTGTGTGAACAGCAAGACAAAGGTAATATTTATGATGCTGATATTTTATCCCTGGCCATGCACTCTTATGCATGGTCCACCTTGATTCGGTGACATACACATCTAAATGAAAAGCACTTACCCCATGGGATAGCTCATTATTGCACCATATGACCTGCTGTTGAAAATTCCAACCATTTCCAATTATGAGTTGTTTGAAGTTTTTAATTGACTCAGCTGTATGTACGCTGGCCTTTTCTAAGTGAGTTGCGAACATCAACAAAGACTGTCATGTTGGATTACATGACACAATGTGTATATCTCTGCCCCCTTCATCGCTCCAGGGACCCTAAGTGTCTTCTCAGCATGGGCTGTCCCATCATGCACTAGATAGCAGAGGGATGCCATGATTCCGCAATGTGAATTTTAGCTTCCCGGACTTGACTTGTAGCGTCGCTTTCATTTCAACGCAATTGCAATGGGATAAACCAGAGTTTCTTAATGATCCTTTTAAACCCATATACTTCTGACACTTGTTAATAACCTGTCTAACTATTTTAATCTATTTGCTAATAACCTTATGCAAAGGTAAGAAAATATACAAATATAGACTCAACAGCAGAATGTGTAGATCCTGATCAGTCAGGTCCTGCTAGGATCAGGGTCAACAATATTTGATTTAGAATGACAAATTCATACTTTCTCAGCTAAGAGTTGATGGTAAAAGTTGACAGTTATTATGATGGTAAGCAAGTGATGATTGCTTGGTGATGTCACAGCGAAGATGCTACAGTTCTGCCACCTGCCAGTTGAGTGGTGAGAAACAAGGAGAGTCACTCTCCCAAAGGAGCAGTGAAACATAAACACATCTGTAGCCCATCTGTAATACCATACACACTCTAAAAAAACATCCTAGAACTCTGTAGTGTTCGTAAGAACATTCTAAGAAGTGTTAGTAAGAACATTGTTGTATAACATTTTCCTTTATTAAAACCAATTTTATATATTGTAATGTAAGTACCATGACTTTTTTTTTTTAATTTTATCATGTTACCAAAATGTAACCATCTTTTTTATTTCCATTTGACTGCAATATTTTCTTTTTTTTTTAGCAAGATTAGTTTTTGAAATTTTCTCTTCATCAGTTTTACAGATGCCCAATAGTATTATTCTTTATTAAGGTCAGTTGATCTTAGTAAAAAAATATTTCAATCAGGCATAGATACCAGTAAGACATGTCAGTTTCCTGACATTTTTGAATAACCCAAGGCAACCTTATGTTTTAAATTTTGAAATCAGGTTGAATGTCCAAGCGGCAGATGTTCACTAATTCAGATAAATTGCTGCCTTTACTGAATTAGCATGCAAATATGTTCATATCATACACAACTAGTCACAATGACACTCGGCAAGAGAACTGATCTCCACATCAGAGGTCATGCTCCCTCAGAACATGGGGATCAGGGATTGACAAACATGATTTGAATCAGTTTTTATTATTTTTGCTTAACTTTTTAAAACTTTCAAGATGTACCATAACAGTTTTATTTTCAACCATATATTCCATGAAAAGTCGAAAAGATTTTTCTTATTTTATTTTTTATTTTATTATAACATTTTTACATTGACAATTATATTGGTGTACACCAGGGGTGAATCCAGGGGATGGGGGATGCATCCTCCACATTTATTTTTAAGCATTTAAAAATTTAAATATTTAATAACAACTTTTTTCAAAGATAACAAGACATGACTAGAATTTCAGCAGCAAAATACCTGGATCCTGACCCAGACTGCGGCCTTTAAGCATGATCAGTTTGTTCTTAGCAGGCTAGAAATAGTTATGTCAACCAGAACAGTAATTTCTTGTTTAAAAAAAAATCAAAATAGATGTCAAATGGTGTAAATTTACAAATTTAAGTCAAGTTATATAGAAATATTGTCTTTTTACATTTGATTATAATAACCCCCTCCTTTGATTGACTGAAAGATTACTGTTAAAATGATAAATGACAAAAACAAGCAATATAAATGATAATCACTTATTCATAAGGAGTACTTTTAAAAGAGGATGTACGGTAGTTGGTTCCAGTGTCAGGACCACTACAGGATGGAACCAGAGTGGGAATCTCTGACAAAGTGGGATGAATTTGGCGGGTAAATGATACCTCAGATTAATTTTGCATGCCTAGTGAATTGTATACATGTCTTTTTTTCTCATTCTCCCCTACCCCCAAACTGCCACTGTAAACCTTTATAGTCCCCAAAAGATGGGAATCCGGAGTATATCAGACAGCAGGCTCATATTGTGGGAACCTGGTTGATCCTTGTTATGATTAATAAGTAAAACATGTCTTGAAAGGCTTGGAGCTGCTGGAGTAATTTTCAAAGAAGTAGAGAATTTAATAAAAGCTTTAAAATTGTGCAGAAATTTAGCCCGTGAACATGCATTGTACTGGGTAAATGCATAATGCTCAGAAGAAAAACAGAGTGGGGTGGACACTAAAAATGAAATATTTGAAATTTTGTGGATACTTAAAGTGACGGTCTAATTTTATTTGAAAATTTTACTGGCTGAGACTTTTGCTCCTTTTTTTTTTGAACAGAGAAAAAATATTTTGATCTGGCAGTAAGAAATAAGATTGAAATACACTTTCTGTTAAGTGATATGTATGCGTTATACATTATGTAAATCCTGCATATGATTATTTTATTTGTCGAAGTCTCTCCTGACTAAGATAATGTTTTCTATTTTTCACTGTTGGGTTTTGAAGAGGATTCTTCATGCTATATTACCCAGTGACCCCACTCTTAACCAAGTTGCTTGCTTGATTGATTAATTAAGATATTTTATTCTACATTTTATAACAATAAATTTAAAATATTCAAATTTAATAAAATTCAAACTATTCCACAAAGCAGGATGCTTTTAAATAACACATTAAATTTTACAGCTAATAATAGAGGTCAATTGCTTTGCTAAAAATGTCTGTGATTTTTTCTAACGGGACTGTATTATAAAATTCTCATATGAAATCAACATTAAAATAGCTACATTTGTTAAAAAAGCATTAAAAATCTTCAATTTTTCTTGCAACTACTTACTAAATAAGTAACTAGATATATTGCTAGTGACTAAGCAGCAAATAGCACAGATCCTGATTAAACAGCTCCCAGCATGTTATTGCAGTTTTAGGATCTCTTCAATAGATAATGAAACATGTAATTTATCTATAACACTTTTGTTCCAAAAATGAACATGACATTTATGTTTGATATTTATGAAATTTTATATGTTAAAAAGCTGATGTATTCATGTTTGTCAATAAATTATTCACCAATATCATGTATTGACAGCACATGATACCCAGGAAGGACAAACAGATTGTGGGTGTATTCTTATATATATATTTTTTTTAAATTGGAACAAGTATTTCTCTCTGAAGTAATCATTTTACTACTTACAAGTCTGTTATAGGCTATGTAATATATTCTATTCTATTTTGTTATGTTCTATTCTATTTTTGTTTTAGGTGACTCTGCTCTGGACCATTTTGTTCTTTTCTTGCTCATTCTCAATAATATCCAGTTTCCATCATCAACATTGGTGGTTTATCATTTCTATTGTGTTATTGTCTATTCTGTTTTGTTTTTGTCTAATCTCTACGAGATCCAGTAGCATTCGATGGCAAGGGCTGGTATGTCTCCACCCTGCATAAAGTGTACCTCTTATCATTTTCGATTTGTTGAAAACATTTACTGAATTTTTTATTTTTTTGCTATGAACTTCATGCAACAGTATTTACAGATATTTCAAGTTTCTTAAGAGCCAAAAGTGAAGATCCTGATCAAACAGTGCCAAGTGCTGGCTGATGTTGATATATACTATTTTCCAAAGCCTAATCAACGCATGTTTAGCAGGATAAAAGCAACCATCCCACTCCTAGCCACTGTCTGTCAGGGGTTGATAGAGACAAGCTGCAGATGACACTGAGAGATGAAACTTTATGTCTGGGAACTAGCTGCTGGAGTCTGGGAAAAAAAGGGAACCCGCTTTGAAATGGTGGGTTCTGGCCCCATTGTCTTCTGGGCAGTGTCTCACACTACTTAACTTCCTTTCTGCCTTCCTCTCTCTCTTTCACAGAACTGGTGGTTGTTATAGGCCAGTTCACAATTGGAACATCGCAGTTATTTCATTTGCAGAATAGCGGTAATCAGAGAAAATATGGGGGAAAAGCATCCACAGCAAAATGATAAGACATTGATACACAGTCTCTTGGCACATCAAGGTTTGAAATGGAACAAATATTGCAATATAAATAAAAAGTGAGAAAGAGAGAAAGATAGCGAAACAAGAGAGAACAACTGCCCACGAGGAATAGCTGTACTCATTTATCACCAAGAGGAAGAGCAGAATTTATCAATGATATTTATGGCATCCTTATTTTGATCAGTATTACTATCATTATCATCAACTTCAATAACAGAACCAGCAACAGCTTCAGCTAAATTTTCAGTATTGTAATCCTCCCAGCACTTGAATTCCTTCTCCATTTCTTCTTTGTCATCATCTTCTTGATCATCAAGGACCTCTACTAGGAGACATTGGTGCCTGAGCAGTTTGAATCCGCTACTTGTATTTACGTAGCCCTTCACTCTATGGGTTCAAATCTGTGACAGGATGAAAACTTTATTGTTTGTTGTCTTCCAGCTGATCTGTGGTGCACCAAATGTTCTACCCAGACACTAATCTGGGGTGTTTTTTCAACTAATTATTATCTGGATACTGCTTTGATAACAATTATTGCGTCAATGTGTTTGAAAGAATACGAAAAAAATGATGCGATCTTAAGAGAATTGCAATATAAATTAAAATTTGAAAATGCATAAGACAAAGGCATCCACATGCCCGTCAGATGTGAAAGTGACTAAACACTGAGTACAGACATTACATAAATAGGGCCAATCCGACAGTTGCCACCATGGATTGGTCAGTCAGTAAAAGTGCTGACTTGAGTGCTTAAAGATTGTATCCGACAGTTTGCCTATATCAAAATGACAAATGCATGTGACAATATTGTCCCACTATTTTGAGTGGTTTACATTTAATTTCTGTATAAACTAAACTTAAGTTTAAGTAAAGACGATTTGAACACTACTTATATTGTTAGACAGTACAAATTGCGAAAAAATCACTCTACATATTCATTCTTTCCAAATCTATAAATAAGCTCAATAGTGATCTCTTAAAAAAACAGATATCGATGTCAGAGCAGACTACCAGGATAACAGTATAACTTGATCTCAAAAGAAAGTTGCCATGTGGTTTTCTTAGTTTAAAAATAGCTATCTCTGCAGCATGGCTCAGATAGGAAATGCCTGTTTGTAATGACAAATGGTGAGTTATGCTTTACTGATCTAAGGCATCCATGAACAGAGTTTTGCAGGACATTCTCAAGTAACAATTACTTATTTTGGTATTTGACAGGAAAAAAATCCTTTAAATAAAAAAAGAAGCCAAATTATCTTTTATCATGGATACCAACTTAAGCTTCCTGTTTGTAACGTTGATAAAAGGAACTTACCTATAACTGATGGGCTCTAGAAGAACCATCAGGATAGGCTGGGAGGAGATGGGAGGATGTGTCAAACCCATGTAGATCACTGCCAGTGTTTATATAATGAGCTTTTCTATAAAGGCTAAACCAACATTAATGTTGTTCATTTGGTACCACTGAAATTATTGTTCTCTATTTGATATAACTGAGAGTATTCTTATTCATTTTGATACCACTGAAATTATTGTTGTCTGTATGGTACCACATAATTTATTGTTGTTCTTTTGGTACCACTGAATTACTTTTATGGAATGCCTGAAATTTTGTTGTCCATTATCTTATTAACTTTTGGTAATCCTGCAATTGTTGTATATTTGCTACCACTGAAACTGTTGTTGTCCATTTGGTTGCTACTTAAAATATTGTTTTTCATTTGACAGAAATAAAAATAAAATTGGTGTCCATTTTAATGCCTCTTGAATTATTGACAACTTTGTGGAGTTTTGAAAAAGGGAAATATAACAAAAATACAGCACTCCAACCTCTTAAATTGCTGCACATGAACATTGTTTTGAACACTTAGGAAATGGAATAATTTAGACACACATTAAGGAGGAAATGTATAATTTAGACACCTTTTAAGGAGGAAATTACATAATTTAGACACATTTTAAGGGGTAAATTAGATAATTTAGACACATTTTAAGGGGTAAAATTGATAATTTAGACACACTTTTAGAAAAATTGTCAATGTAAAAACCTACTTGCTAAGTAGTGCACCATGTAGATAAAAATATCTGAGGATAAGTGCAACCCAGGTTGTGGACAGAGAAATGGAATTATATAATTTCAAAGAACTTGATGCTAATTTATTTATTTTTCAACAAAAAAGTTTAAACTAATTGAAACAAAATAAACAAAGTACAACTTTGTGTGATGCCAACCCAACAATGTATGGCAGCGTGGCCTATCAGTCTATGGCACTGGAGGGGGGGTGGGAAGGGAGATGTTTGAAGATGGCCCAGTATCATTTGACCGCATCTGTTGTTACTTATATCTTTTTTTTTTCTCTTCCAAATTGTTGAATATTCTCACAGTGGTGAAATTTTGAAAGTCTGGTGGCTAGCATGGGAAAATGGAACATCTTTTAGCGGCATATCATGCTATCTGGGGAGATGTTTTCAGTGCTTGTTTGAGAAAAGCTGCTACTTAATTATGTTTTGTGTGACTTTATTGAGTATCCTGGTGTTTCAAGATTTGTGGTTGCTTTTCTAGGCAACATTTTAGACACTAAGCTCTTAAATGAATACAATTAATCTGCTTTGTTTGGTAATTGATGATACTTATTAATTTTAATTGCATTTGCTCATTTAGACTACATACAAATTATGGTGATGGAGACTTTGCAGAAAGCAGTGTATATCTTGATCAGATACATCAGCATCTTTAATTCTTTGGCCTTCTTATCACATCTTCACAAGGTTTATTCAAGTAGTGAAAATCCAGGATCCACACTATTGGCTGTATAGTCTGTATAAAAAAAGTATAATAACATTAACCTGTAATATAATTATACAGTATGAAACCAAAACAAACCCTGATAACTTAGTTGAGGCTATTAATAGAACGTTATTCCATAGTCTAGTAGTAAAGATGTTGGACTCCAGATCAGAGATTCGCAGATTTGAACCCCAAAACTGACCACATGATTTTATACCTTGAGCAAGTCTCTTCACAGCACATTGCTCCAGGTACTCAGTACCTGAGTACTGGTTCTACCCAGGAAGTGGGCATCTGAGAGGGATGTACATAAGTTGAAAGATTTTGTTTTCCTATTGACGTTAAATAAATAGAAAACAAAATGTTGTGTTTTAAGTATTACAATTACTTTGGCTAGACAAATGTCCAGGTTTATACTAGAAAAAGAGAAAGATTGGCTGTTCCCAGTTTGTCTTTTTGTTTTTTGTCTTTTTTCCCAAGTTTTCTTTATTATAAAGAGATATAGAATATTTCCTACAGCGAATAGTGAACAGGTTTTAAAGTTAATACAGAATTTCGTAAGTGCTTTTCGTTTGATGTTAGAATAGATCTAGTGATAAGGGCAAAACAACAGTAGTCTGAAAATGGGTTACTGGCTGGTTGGTAGCTACATTGTAAGGGCTTACTTTGTAAATGTTCTACAATTCTTAAAATGTTGATGATTCTTAATTAAATATAAAGCCATAATCAAATTTACTTTCAACAAACAAGATCATGCTTTCTTTTCTAGTTCAATGAAGTTATCTGTTTTCTTTTTTCACAGAAGATATTGTTAAAATGTAACCTGAAGAACATGGTAATAATGATGGTGATGGTGATAGTGGTGGTGATGATAGTGATGGTAGTAATGATGGTGGTGGTGGTGGTACTATGCTGGTGGTGGTGATGCTTGTGATAGTGGTGCTGGTGGTGCTAGTGATGGTAGTTGTGGTGGTCATGGTGATGATGATGAGGAGGAGGATAAGGATGATGTCAACAATGACAATTATGACAACATGTAAATTATATTAAAGTTATCAACATTAACAATGATGATGATGATGATGATGATGGTAGTTAGAAGGAGAAGACCAAGGATAGGGAAGAGGATGAGGAGAACACAGATCCTAACCATCTGTACAGACGAAAACTTCTAAAGACAATTAAACTATTTAACACCTCCTGAAGAATGTCAGGAATCATGCAACAAGTGTTCATCAATTACTCATATTCTGGGTGCACATGTTGCCGACAATGTTTTGAAGGTCATGTGACTTACCAGTCTCCGCCTACTCAACATGTGTCCTTCATCAGCAAGCGAAGCGTCTCCGAGGTTCCCATGCGTGATCCTGTCGTTGCCATGTGATTCTTGCAAAGGATGATGGGAAGTGTTTGAGAGCAAGCATGTCATGACTTGGGGATGGGAACGATGATCATGTCTCGTATGTCTTGGTCTACTGTAGTTCATCTAATATGTGCCCTACTTGTTCGGCAGGGCTTAGGATGGTGTTGGAATGGAATTAGGGTTAAGTGGTGGTTTGGTAATGGTGGTGTTTGTAGTGGTAGTAATGGTGATTGTTTTAGTTGTTGTAGCACTGATGTTGAAATGGAATTGGACTTAAGTTGGGATTGGGTAATGATGGTGATTGATATGGTTGCTGTGGTGGTTGCTTTTAATGGTGGTGGTACTGGTGTTGGATTGGAATGGGAGTTACGGGGAGAGGGTTGTGGTGGTAATGGTTGTGGTTGTAAGGGTAGCAGTGGTGGTGGTTTTAGTTGCGCTGACAGTGATTGAAGTTGTTGGGGTAATGACGACAGTTGTGGTGTTAGTTGTAGGTTTTGTGGTGGTGATGTTGCAGATAGTTGCAGTGGGGGTGTGGTGGTTGTTGGAAGTCATTGTTGTAAATGATGGTGATGATAACTTTGGTATTGGTGGTGAAAGTGGTGGTTGTGATGGTGGTGGTTGATGTAGTGTTCAGATACAGATGGTTAACGTAGTGAATTTAGTGGTAGTTATAATCAATGTCCTTATCATCCCTATCGCCATCATCATCATGTTCTTCATCATCATGTTCATCATCATCATCATGTTCTTCTTCATCATCATGTTCATCATCATCATCATCATCATCATGTTCCTCATCATCATAATCATCATGTCCATCATCATCATAATCATCATCTTCATCATCATCATGTTCATCATCATCATAATCATCATCATCTTCATCATCATCATGTTCATCATCATCATCATCATGTTCATCATCATCATGTTCATCATCATCATAATCATCATCATCTTCATCATCATCATCATCATCATCATGTTCATCATCATCATGTTCATCATCATCATCATCATGTTCATCATCATCATCATCATCATCATCTTCATCATCATCATGTTCATCATCATCATAATCATCATCATCTTCATCATCATCATCATCATCATCATGTTCATCATCATCATGTTCATCATCATCATCATCATGTTCATCATCATCATCATCATCATGTTCATCATCATCATAATCATCATCATCTTCATCATCATCTTCATCATCATCATAATCATCATCATCTTCATCATCATCATCATCATCATCATGTTCTTCTTCTTCATCATCATCATCATCATGTTCTTCATCATCATCATCATCATTATGTAAAGGAGTTTTAAAATTTGACCTATCAAATAATTCCATTATTTTTTTATAATTCAATTATGATTGAACATTTAGTGTAGACTAACAAATTCCTAGTTACTTAATTTTTTTTCTTGTTAAACATTAATACATGTCTGATCAGGATCTGCACTATTTACTACAGTGTGACACTAACAATACTATTAGGTTCCAAAACTGCATGTAGATGTAACAGAGAGTTATAAATTAGCATGGATATTAACAAATGTAGTGTAATAAAGAAAAAATATAGCATCATGCGTGGGATAGATGTTACCATAACAGTTTGGTCATTATCGCAAAATGGTGTTATTCATTTTAATCAATTTTAATAAAATTTAATAAAAGACAATCAAGAGTAAACGACGTCTCTGACATAACGTAATTAAATGCAAGTTAATCATTATGACTGCAGCAAGTAATGTGATTCTGGGTTGTGTGAGATGACATTTCTGGGAATATAATGTATGTGCAAAAACATTTAGATTTTTAACTTAATTCACTGAAAATGGTATAAATTTGCTAAAATAAATTAACAGAGAACAAGCTGTTATACTGTTGTTTACTCTGTTGTTTCTGTCAACATTTAACTCTGAGCATGCTTAGCACATTTTTATAAGACTTAGGCAAATAATGTTGATCCAGAGAAATTGTTTGGTCTATGCTTTATAATACAGTCTCTTGCACTATCTTAAAACATTTGAACATAATTCGCCATCAAACATCTTAGCACTTTGCCTGCTTTTCAATTACTTACAAAGCTTAGGCAAATAGCTTAGATCCTGATCAGCCAGCACCCTGATGGAAGCTGTCAGATCAAGGTCTACAATATTTGTAGCTAAGTCTTTTTTCACTAATTGGTATGAGTCAAGTTTGTGGCGGTTATGATAAATGTCACCACTTACACCCATCATCATCATCATCATCATCATCATTATTATTATCATCTTCATCATCATCATCATCTACACCATTATCACCATCATCATCAACAGCAGTAGCATTATTGTCATCTTTATCATTATCATCATCATCTACGCCATTGTCCATTATCATCACCATCATCTACACCATTATCACCATCATCATCACCACCATCCTCATCATTATCTTCATCATCATTTTTAAAAGGCTTGGGCAAATATTGTAGATCCAGAACAGCCAGCTCTAAAATTTTGATTCTAAGTTTGTTTAATTTGTGTGTGTGTGTTTTTTTTCAGTACATCTTGCTACCTATGTGTACAGTTTCTAAGCAGATATCTGGGAATTTAGTTTGAGTTGTTAATAAAAAATCTAACTCATAGCCTGCTACATTTGTTAATAACCCGCACTAAATACTTAGTTATTGGTTAAAAACTTCATAACAAGAACAGATGCCTTATTGCTGGAGAGTCAGTAAAAAATTAGTGCAGATCCTGATCAGACATCTCCAAGCATCTGGCTGATTTGGATCTGCACTATTTACCCAAGCATTATAAACACCAGCCTAGCAAGTTAAAGCTTAATGTAACAGGCTAATCTGTGAGGTTGTTTGGTGTTTGTAGGGGTTCCTTGGACCAGTGGCATCCATCGCTCCAGGATGCTATTTGCTTGGGGCCAGCATTAACTGGATCAAGTGCACCATGATAAACTGCACTTAATTTCAATCAACAGTTGAAAAATGTTTCACATGATTTATTGCCCTCTTTATTAGTAAAGGGTGAGGACTAGGGAAGAATTTAATGAAAATTGTTCCAAGATGGATATGGTTTCTTCTCTAACGTTTAGAATATGAAATGGTTCAGGGTTATTTTGTTGTGACAATACTTAAAGGGTTAAACATTTAGTGAGTGTGGTTGTAATGGTGCTGGCGGTGATAATGGCAATTATAATCACAGGTCTAACCTCCCCACATGAAAGTTCTAGATTTGAGTGGAACTTGAATCCAAGTTGTGAGGGTCTGAGGAGTTACAAGTCGGAGACTCTAACCTGCACAGCCAAAGGCTCTCCATAACATGTTTGGTGTGACATACATTCAGCTATAGATGAAACTAGCTGTGCGAATGATTTGCTGGAGTATTGGAGACAACCATGTGCCCTTCATTAAATCAGGTTTCATTTTAACACAATTTAATTCCTTAGCATGCTTCAAAGTACACGCCCAATTAACGCCAATAGACTTGCCAATTAGAGCTCATTTGCATATAGAGGTATCTAATAGCCAATGGTAATTGAGCGAATGATTTCATCTTGTCTTATGAGATAGTGCAGCCTATCAGGTATCACGTATCTAGGAGTCAACAGTTATGTTACCAGTTAGTCTGGCAGAGGTCACCAGGACACTGATGGTTGAGATTTTGCCTTCTTTTAATTTTTGCTCAGAAAAAAAGCAAAACTTTGTAAAACAAAAATGATTAGTAAATAGAAAATTATCACCATTCCTTCAATTTTCATAACTTACTGATGATCAAAATAATTATATTATCACTTATGATGACTTTTTTTTAAGGGGAACATATTTGAAAATATTTTGCAGCAGGTTGCCTGCCGTATAGTGGTAGATTCACTGACTTGTAACTCCTGTTTAACCTCTCACCACATTGGTACGAGCCCCATTCAGGGCGATGGACAATGTGGGAAGGTCTTCCAGCTCCACCAAAATAGCTGGACATCATTATAATGACCATAATTGGTTGCTGTCATGTATTTCAAAAACAAAACAAATATTATGTTCTGTGGGAGAATGTTAAGAATTAAATCCTTTTTCAAGGTACAGGCTTGGAAAAGTTCTATCAAACTAGGACATCCCTTAACTATGCATTTTTTTCCTTTGCATGTAGATTCTAGTCATACATGTGAACCCTCCCACTTTTAAAGGGAGATTCCCACTTTTAAGGTTCAAAATTACTTGAAAATGAGCGGTGTTTACACATTTTCAGAAATCTCCCTATTTGGAAACAGATAACTTCCTTCTTTGTTTATATGAAAATAACAAATCTCCTACTTTGCAAGTGAAAATCTCCCACTTCAGCCTCAGAGAAAGTTCACATGTATGTCTAGCATTGATCTTAGAATAAATGAGTTAATATTTGCTGAATAGTTGTAGAAGCATTAGGGTGAAATCAGTTTAATATTGTCGACAGAATGCCTGCAAAGTATTGCAAGATTGAAGTTTGGTTTTGCTCATTCTGATGAAGCTTCGCTTCTTGAAGTTGTAACTCAAAGGCTTGTAGTTTTTCTTGTTTATTCTCAACTGACAAGAACTCTATGAAATTTTGGAGAAACAAAATAATTTTTGTATGTGTTGACATAACAATGTTAAAATGGTCTTTTGACCGGACCTGGTAGCGCAATCGGTAGAGTGTCGGCTCCAGGTACGGGAGGCCCCGGGTTCGATCCCGGGCCGCGACATACCAAAGTCGTTAAAAATGGTAGTGGTATAGCTCCCTTGCTAACGCTCAAGCAAATATAAGGGTAGTTCCACGACTGGTTGGCCCGGTGTCAGGATAAGGTGACTGGGTGTGGTATCATGCCAGGTGTTCATGGCATGCTATACACAGTGAAGGCAGCACTATATCTGCTTCAAGTGGACACTGTCTCCAGATAACTTAAATAATGTTGGTGGGATGATAAACCCAATAAAACAAAACAAACAAAACAAAAACAGTCTTTGAGTTGTTTTTTTAATTTTCCACTGTGGTTATGATAAACAATTGTCAATATAAGGAGTACTGATCAGTTTCTTTGAGTGGAGAGAAGCCCAGATAAATATCTGAGTGAAATGTTGAATTTGTTAAAGGTTACATTAAAGACCTTACTTTGTAGGAGGGATTATAAATTTAACAACATATATCAATATCAAAAGAAAATATACAACCACAGTCCAACTGCAAGCTACATTTCTACATTAATTTCACTCTTTCTCGAGCTGACGAACATTTGTTTAATACATTCTTCGGAACTATTTTTTTGGTGGAAGAGTCAAAGTAATAAACATAAGCCAGAAACTGAGAACACAGGTGCCAAATCTTGCCATTTATTTTATTATTAATGTTTATAGCATTATGAGATGGTTAACTCTGTTATGTGATATATTTATGCTATATGTTAAGCCTGGGCTAATCACTTTCCTTAACCTGCATAATTTGTTATTAAACCAAACTGAATACTTTGTTAATATCTAACAAATTATTATCATGGTTAGTCATAGCTAACAAGGCTGTAGAAAGCAAGAAATAGTTCAGATCCTTAACAGACTGAGAGTTGGTTGATCTGCATAGACACATACATGTGAACTCTCCCTCTTTTGGAGAGAGACTTCCACTTTTAAGGTTCAAAATTATTTAAAAATGATGGGTGTTTTAAAGATTTTCAGAAGTCTCCCTACATGGAAAGAGATAACTTACTTCTTTGTTTATATAAATATAACAAATCTCCCACTTTGCAAGTGAAAATCTCCCACTTTGGCCTTAGAAAAAGTTCACCAGTTTGTATACATTATTAGCTTAAGTCAGATCTAACAGGGTAAGCAGGCTTACAGATATTATTTCTAACTGTTTATACACATAGTCATGTACATCTTACTTTCTATTGTACTTTTTTTCTCGCCACCACGGCTAATTTGACGACTTTTTGAAGCATGAAAGGTACCTCCCTAAAGTTGACAGACTTAACAACTTAAATGCTTACCTCACATTTATCTTGCTTCATTTGTTTAATAGAGGATCTGATATGAGTGTTAATGAATATCTAACATATTAAACAGGTTGGATGTATCAAAACCTATCAATTTCTTCAATTTTCATTGAACACAAATGTTGGATTCTATTTTTCACATAACCAATATAGCTTTGCATTGAAATTTATGTTACAGGAATTCTGGGTGGACAGTGACATCATAGTAAGAAATGATGTCACATTAACAAACATTTGTGACTTGTCTATAGCTAGTAGTGTATTGAAATAACCAATGGATGTTACTTAATGAGTACTTGTTTTAGTTATTTTTTATTTTTGAAATACATTGCAGCAACCAATTATGATCATTATAGCAACATCCAGCTTTTTGGTGGAGGAAGACCCCAGACGCGTTTTGGTAGAACCACTGACGCCCCACACAAGTCAGCTGAAAGACCTTCCCACATTAAGTCCTTTGCCCCAAATAAGACTCGAACCTACGCGGTGAGAGACTAAGCAGTAATAACTTGAACACTACGCCACGGGCGCCCACTTGAGTGAGAACATGTCAGGTTATGTGACAATGAACATTATGGCATCTTATATATTTGTTGACAACTACATGCAAAGATAACACAAATAAATTAAAACCTAGCAGCAGAATGACTTGATCTGGATCTACATTTTTGCCCAAGTCTGATCATTAGTGCTTAGCAGGCTACGAAAGAATTATAAAAGGTATCCATGCATGTGAACTCTCCCACTTTTGCAGGGAGACTCCCACTTTTAAGGTTCAAAAGTATTTGAAAATGAAGGTTGTTTTAAACATTTTTAGAAATCCCCATACTTGGAAATAGGTAACTTCCCTCTTTGTTTATATAAAAATAACAAATCTTCCATTGTGCAAGTGAAAATCTCCCCACTTTGTCCTAAGAAAAAGTTCACGTGAATGGGTATTATGTTGTAGCATTTTGTCATTTAGAATCCGGTTAACATTATTGATATATAGCCATAATTAAGATAGTATATATAAATTTAAACATTATTTACAGTTAAATAGATAATACAAATCTATTCCAAAATTAACTTTCACTGGCTGCATTTATAACAATCCAACAATGACTTTATGTTGCTTGTCTACATCAAATGATGCACAATACAACTGTACCCAAAACTAGACATTGTACTTAGGGACTTAGCAGTAAATAGTGCTCACTCTCCTGGGAGCTATCTGATCAGGATCTACACTAGCTTTGCTTAATCCATTAATGCATAGCCAGTTCAGAACTAGCTATAATCACTTGGTTGAGAACAGCTGTGTTTTATTTAACTCTTAGCCTGCTAAGCATATATAGATCCGGCTTTAACAAATTGTGTAGATTCTGATTAGACAGCTCCTTGCTGGGTGCCGTCTGATGGAGATCTACACTATCTGCTGGGTAGTCTTTTATCACTGTGTTTTGTAACCTTGTAGATATGAGTAAATTACCTAAAGTTTAATCAGGTTTACTGACAAAGTATTAAATAGCAGAGGCAGGGTTAGACCATTCACTTGCTACATTTGCTCAGAAATATCATAACATCTTACTTTTTGGCTTAAAACTAAATGCAAATAAACTCAGCTATATAGCCAGTGACTAAGTAGAAAATAGTGCAGATCCTGATCAGATACCTCCCCAGCAGAGAGTTGTCTGATCAGGATCTACTCTATTTGTCTAAGCCTTGTAAATATGTGGTTAGCAGACCTAGGGTTGCCCATTCACCTGGTGTCATGATTGGACCTCTGATGGCTTCATAAAAACGGATAGTCATAACATTCATATAGACCGAAGCACCAAGAATTACATATTTCTGGGCAGCGAAATTGATTGAAACTCATATTTCCTCGTTATTTATTGGCATAGCTAGCATGCTCCATTTCTCGACTTAGGCTTTAACAAATACTTGGCTGTTTGATTAATGAAGATTATGGAAAGAGTCATTTATACAGGAGCGACCTGTCTTATTAAAAGGTGGACCATTTTTCCCCCGAAGTTACCTAATTTGTTATTTATTTTTTTCATTTGGATTATATGCCTTGGAAATACAAGCCCTATGCACCTGGCTTAAAGATGAATAAACTTATGATGTTTCATAATTTTCTCATGAAATTTGTCTGAATCTAATTAGGGGAATGACCTTTAATTGATGGAAGCTATAATTTTTGTCATTCTTTCGTTTCTTTTTTATTTTCTTCCAGAGGATAACTGTGGTTAAGCAGCTGTCCATGCGATTATGCATTGACGTATTGGTAATCTTGTTTTATAGTTGATTATCTCATATATTTTTGTAATTTTGAGGAGAAAGTGTTTTTGGATGGATGACTGGACAATGTTAAGTTAGGGTTATTTATGGTCATCTTTTTATCTCGTGATTACTAATAGAGGGTAACTTGAGCCCCTGGATAGAACAAATGATGAAAAGAGCAGTAACAATCAGTTGTTTATTGAATTAAATAATTAAATTAAATGGCATACCAGATCACAATATATGATCCAATTGCTACGAAAATGATACAAAGTATGATTCAAAATTGTCAGTTTCTTTCCCATATTTTCTTACTTTCCCTTTCAATATTGCCTTAATTTCTTTATACATTCACACTCTTCCTAGACAGACTATATCATTATTTTTTTTTTCTATTTATTTCAATCCCTATATATGTAGATATATCACACTCTTCCATGAATATGACACTTTCCATATTTTACTCGCTTTCTTTATTACTGTATATTTCCCTCACCCTCTTTCTCTTCTATTCTCCAGCTTTTCTATCTTCTTTTCCTTGTCATATATTTCCTTTCCTCTATTTATCCCTCTTCCTTTCTGTCACTGTATCTAAGACTATAATCTGAGGACTGTTTATTTTGTCAGACATTGCTCAACTCTAGGCTACACAGAGCTCATTTAAATGATGATGTGTATATTGACACAATGTATCAGTCCGGCGATTAATTAGACAAACAATTAGCCACATACCTTCTGTTGGGCTATTGTTAATCAATCTGACCAATCAAAACATTCCTATTGACACCCAAGCCAGGGCTTGTAGACTGTTTTCACAGCATGTCTTGAACAATCACACGTCCTACCTGCAAAATAGACACTTCCTCCATTCAAAAAAAATCTTAACAATAATTTGGATGTTAAAAAAAAAAAAAAAATTATGACTTTTTACCATGCAGTACTCCAGCAGAAAGTTGTATGTAAATTATGATTATGTTCACATTATGATCAGGTCTCATGTATGTACAAGTCTTTTATACAAGATTGTATCTATATTTATTTTATTAACCTGCTAAAAAAGGCAATTTCCCTAATTATATGAGTTAGGGCATTTTTCATTCGCCCCCTTCAGTTAAATCATATACTGAGAGTTTTATACATTTCTGTATAGATAAATAACATTTATTCTTACATTTTAAATATTTTTATTCACCTTTTAAACTTAAATTATATTTTTTCCTATTTTTATATTTAATTTTAATTTAAAATGCACTCTCCTGGAACAGAGTTAAAAAAAACTCACATAATTTGTCCAAGTACATATTTAGTTCATTTAGCCAAAACAAAGAGTAATATAATTTGCAAAGAACCACTGCTGCACCCCAAGTCTGCCGATACTTAAAAAACCTCCCCATACAACAATTCTTGCTCTTACTTGTACTCAAAATATTTTGGTGGAGGAAGACCCCCAAACAAATGTCTGGGTAGAAAAACTGGAGCTATTCGAACACACACGGTGAGAGGCTCAGCGATCAGAGGAGTTACATGTCAGGGACGCTACCACTACGCCATGGGCGCCCCCTACAGTTAGAATGTTTTAAACTTATTCTGTTACATTCCAATTAATTATTAATGTATATTTCATTAAACATGTGTCCAGTAAGTTTCTGAGGCAATATTGACAAAATAAAAGTTTTGTTAAAATGGTACAAAAAACATCTTGATGTGCCTAAATAGTTACAGTGTTCATCAAGAAAACTGAGAAATGTATATATCAACTTGCATTTCTTGGAATAGCAACAAATGGACTAAAATTATTGCAGAAAAAAAACCCAACAACTTATGGTAACAGTATGCATTATTTACACAATAATTGACTACATATATTTCATCTTTTAATTACTATTGTATGAGACTGGGTTATTAAAAAAATAATAAAATAAAAAATAGTTATAAATTGAAGTGAACTTGACAGAATAATAAAGTCAAAGTTGCATAACAATTCACACCTTATAATTACAGTCAGCAATATGCTACTCTATTTCTCAAGATATGCTAGGTGAGTTAATCTGTTGACTGTTTGCAAGGAAGGTGTGAACAACAGTCATTATTGGGCTCAAATTTGGACAACTGGCATCCCTAGCTTGATTGAAGTTCTTTATTTCATCCCATAACCCAATCAGATTCAGAGGATGTGACATCTCCAGAACCTTGATTGACAGGTGATGAGCAAATTGGATGATAATGTTCCTTGATTGATCAATGCCAGGTCAGCATGACATCAAAGACTAGATTCAGTTGTACCCATGTAAATAAGAAGCCAGGATAGCAACTTCTTCATAACCTTGTGTTAAGTCTGGGACATCAGTGGTCTCAGAGAGCCAACAATAGTTTATATTACCAGTTAAAACTATATCTTTAGATAAGTATATTACTAAAGTGACAAAGTGGAGTTAACGAAAAATAAATAAAATAACAGACACATCCTTACAACGGTAAGTTATGAATATGTACAGTTATGGTTGTTTATTAAGATGTGAAGTGATAAGGTTTATTGAAATTAAATTGTTTTATGGTAATGCACAGGGTGGGTGTAGGGAGACAGGGTTAGATAAGGACTGCTGCAGTTTTGAGTTAAATATTGAAGCAAATGTTGCCTTTTTACTTAGCATAAAATAATTTTTGTTATAATTTAACAAAAAATTGTATCTTTTGTGTAATACATCTGTTACTTACTTCCTCCTCTTCAGATGTATACAATATATAAATACATGTACAATCCTTTTAGCTTAATCCTAAGGCTTCATTAGTTCCTTATGGTATTTAGTTAATAAATTATGTCAGTACTTACAGTTACAATGTTTAGTGCAAATGCGCCATAAACGTAAGTCTGTAAATTAGATACAGATCATTTTACTCATAAATGTATACTATAGTCATATCTAATTATCTATTCTCTGTGGCGATAATTCTGTATAAAATGCCATCTTTTTTTGTAACCAGGCTCCATTATTTTATTCATGTCATTTACTAAATGCCTCATTACTGGCTTTGCTTTGAGATTTCCGATTCAGTATTGTATGCCGGCTAGCTTAATCGGTTAATTTTCTAGAAAACCATGTACACTCATCTGTACTTGTACTGATTATAACAACCCGCACCTCATCATATCTGTGTAATTATTATTTGCTACTTCTGCTGACATCTGTAAGAATACTTGACAAAGCGGCAATAGTGCATCTTCATTTGTCATATTAAGGAATCTTACTTATTTTTTAACTTAAACTAAGAAATTTCCTTTAATCTTGAAATATTTCCTAAGAAAATTTCTTAAATTCATTTATAAAACCACAATAGTTATTAACTTAGCAGCAATAGCACATGTCTGGATCAGACAGATTACAGAAGGAGTGGACTGTTTTAGATCTACTGTATTTGCTGTTAGTCTAAAAGTTATGTGCTTTAGTCTGTTAAAGGTTTATGGTCTGTTCTAACACTGTATAAATCATCTCAAATATACTCACAGATCCATGTTAGTAATTACACCTCACACCTCATCCATGGACATGTCTGTGTAATTACTGTAGTTTCTACATTATTGGCTAGTACAGCTTTGTTATACATGTGAAATGGGGCATTTGGAACTGTAATCATTTGAAACTTCACTTAAGGGATGCCTGTACAAAATTAAATTTTCTTTATTTAACAATAGAGAATCGGACTAACAAATGAACATAAAACCATTCTTTCACAAATAAAGTACATCATTTATTTAAGAGATTTTAAAACATTAAGCAGTATGTGATAATAATACATTTATTGCATTCATAATTAAACAAATTTCATGTAAAGTGTTCTTATAGCTAGATGTGGCAGTGGTTCTACCCATACATGTAAACTTTTTCTGAGGTCAAAGTGGGAAAATAAATAATGAAAATAATTGGCTTCTTTGCCAATATCTTTTAAATTCTTTTTACATAAAAAATATTTACCTTTACATTTTTATGTATAACATTTTATTTTATAAATTGAAGTAATTAGATACTTTTCTAAAAGAGAAATAATATACAAAATTGTTTTTTTATTTTTATTTAAAATATTTTTTTCAGATATCAACACAATTATTAATATAAAATCCTTGATGTACACATTCACTACCTTCAGTATTTAACACATACACTTTCTTTTCTCAATGCTAACTCAATAACCCAATGACCCCCACCCCCATCCCTTTTAAATGCCCTCACATTACTAATTCACACGACCTTTTTTATTTCATCTATATTGACTTGTGCAGCAGAATATCGTTCCCCACACATTCTCAGGCTGCCAAAGTCAAGTTTCTTCATACTCAGTGTGTAAACTCCTTTCCCTCTTTTTTCCCCATTGTTCAAATTTTATAGTTCTACTATAATACCTCTTACAACTGCCAAGCATGAATTGATTTAGCATCAACAAACTATGTAGATGCTGATCCCCTGCTGGGAGTGGTCAGATCAAGATCTTTACCTTTTTATAAAGATGTAACCAAATATTTTGGGAGGTAATTAAGATGTAGCAAGGTCTCTCTGCCACTGTGCTCACATAGGAGAAATAGTAAGAGTTACAAGTTGCCAGCAGTTTGGGCCCTGAAATTATTGGTCTGGGTACAATATGGTTCTAACTGCTCCATTCTGCCTACCATTGACAACACAAAGCTGCCCTTCACTTGTTATCATTTTCCACTTCATTCCTTTGAAGTGGTATCAGATTTTGTGTCCATTCACCCTTCAGCCAATCAGCATGCAGCTTACATTGCAGTTCACCACTTCTGTGTATTCTGATTGGCTGAGAGATTATCTCTACCCTGTCACTCACTGTGATGGCTAATAGACAAGGATAATGGGGGAGTGGCGGTGTGGTATGATCAGGGATAAAGGGGCTGGGCTTAAAGATCCAAATAGATAGACGACAAACAAGTGGTGGTTTCTGTGATATTGTGAATATCAGAACAACTGGAGAAACATTTTTCAGAGAGATATTGTTGTAGTGCTAACAGAAAGTGAACGGATTGTATTACATTTTATATATTGATGTAAGTTGCTGTTTCTTAATAAACAATAGTGTTATTATGTAGAGCAAACAATTTATTTATGAGCTTTAATTTTACACTTGACCGGGGTAGGTAGTCATCTAGACAATAGTTGTTATATATACAATGAACTGATGCTGTTTATGATTCTAAAATGGGATAAAAAGTTTATAAACATGTTTTTAAGTAAGAAATGTTTAAAATTGTTTTGTTGTTTTTTTATTGAAAAATTCTCTCATTTTTAGAGAAATTGAGATGTTTTTGAAATATATGATTAGGTTTATGACATCATAAACATGACCAATAATTTCAAGCCTGAGAAACTATGTATGACTTTGAACATCGCTATATATGAATTTATATACATAAAAAATGTGATCGCTTACAAGAATTGCAGATTACAAATATGTATTGTTATATTAATTACCTTTTGGCTGTGCAGGTGCCTTTTTTGTTTTGTGTCATACAAATTACATACAAGCAGCATTTCACTGGCATTGGCACTTTTTTAGGCATGAAGTCTATATAACTCAAAGGAAATTCAAAGTCCTGTTGACTTAACTTGCAAACAAACAAAAAAATAGCAAAGCAGTAGTTGATATTGCAGTTCTTTATGCCTTGTTTTAACCATCCATTGTATGTGACACAAAGTAAAGGTTCACATTTATTTTGCTAACAATATTGTTTTAAACTTGTAAAAAACAATGGTAATGGTGTGTATAAATCTGTTAGGTTGAAGTGATTACATAGTATTTATAACTCCATTGTATTCAGAATTTCAGAGTTTTTTGGTTTAGCATTGTATAGTTATGACAAAAAGAACAATGATATAGCTCCACCTATACATGTATTTAGAAATCACCTGTTTAATTAGCATTATTATTCATGATAAAATCTAATTATTCATTATGTCATTATTCATTATAGTTTTAAAACTATATACAGAACAGCAAAACATCTAATATTATTAATAGTTGTTCACATTTTGTAACAGAAACTCAACAGCTGTATCAGAAAAATGTATTTTTTAGCTATTATCTTAAAAGAATAGTTTTATATCATGCTTTTGTTATTACATGATAATGATTAACATAATTATGTCCATACATTTATTTGGCAAATATATTAATTAATGACAACAACTGCTGCATATTTAGGGTGTTTTTAAGTACTACTACTACTAGTTTATTTAAGGGTCAGCACATGCATTTGTATTTTATTGAGACCTCGGCTGTGTTCTTAAGTTAATGATTTATCATTTTAACAACTTTTTTAGGAACAAATAAGTCTCCTAAATGCATAACACATTTGTAATGAAGTCACAACTAAATTAATATAGGCCATGATTATCTTGAATAATTAATTGTGGTTATGTTAATGGTCATCACTAATTTCAAAGTTTCTTATATATATGTGTACATATATATATCATATAATTGGCACTTATCTTTTTTATTCATGTTTGTGTTAAGAAGGATTTTAACTTCAGTATAATATTAAACTCTAAAACTATCTATATAATTCCCTTTCTTCCAATCCCTCAGACTGATGTGACAGATAGCCAGCGCTTGATGCAGTTGATCCAGCACTCTGACTCCACGGAGACTTGTAACTTGATGGCCATCAACCTACATAACCAGGTAAGTCAGCCTACATTACCAGGTAACATAGGAACACTGAAGGATTCTCCTATGTATACTCAGACTGATGTTGTTTCTATTACTGAAACGCATGTTTCTTTCTTTTTTTACTATTTCCATATTGTTGGAATTTTCTTCTGTTTAATTATGATGTAAATATCTATGCACATCCCCAAGAGATGAAGGACTTCTCTTCAACCACTACTATTTGTTTACTTTCCTGTGGCTACTACTACATTTACATAACTACTTACATAATGCTGTCACTACTTCTGTTTCTACTTCTACCACTACTACCACTTTTACTACTACTACTACTACCACTACTACTATACTACCTCCACCACTACTACAAGTACTACGTCTACTATTTTTGCTACTACTGCTTTTACTACTACTACTGCTGCTGCTAATACTGCAGCCAATGCTACCATTACTGGCACTACTACTTCTACTACTACTTCTTCTGCTGCTACTACATCTACAACTTCTACTACTATTATTACTACCACCACTACAACTACTTCTACTACTACCACCACCACTACTACAACAGCTACTACTACTACTACTACTACCACTTCTACTACTACTACTACTACCACCACCACTACTACAACGGCTACTACTACTACTACTCTTACTACTACTACTACTACTACTACTACTACCACTATCACCACCACCACCAGCACTATACTACATCTGCTGCTACTGATGTTGCTGCTGCCTCCACATTCAGCTGCTGCTTCTTTTGAGCTGCACGGGCCCGCTGCTACCCCTACTACTTAATGAAATTAAATGATCATGAAAATTAATGTAAACAAAACAGCTAACTGGAAAAAAAATTGTCAGAATCAACATCCACAATTCACCTTATTTAAACATGTCAGTTCCATTTAAGCATCGTAAAGAAATTTTATCCAAATCATAACCACAAATCACCACTGAAAAGTACTGGTTAATTTGTTTATACATGCATTTAGCAAATCTTTTAAAACCGCACCCGCCATTAAAATCATCTCATACTTTATTACCAAACGTCTGCTGTGTGGAATAAGTGATCATGAGAAACCCCTTTAAATGTGTTCACCACAATATTGACAGACCTCGACAATCAAAGCTATTAACAGAGGGTTCCAGATGTGAGAATTTTCAATAACCTAGCACCATATCCCATAATTCTCAACCAAACCCTGCCGTGTTGGGACTCACAAAATTTGTCACATCGAGACGCTTCAAATGAGCACTGGCATTATACGGTTTGGTTGAGTATTGTGGGATAAATATCTCAACCAAGGAAAAATAGTTTTCCCTTATCTGCACCCCTGATATTAATTACAAAATTTATCACTTTCTGCTAAATCTAGTAGCAGATGTTATGTGGAGACATTATAAAGTTGAATAAACAAGGACACATCGAGGCGGTCTTCATCTTCATTGATTACGACCGGTTATCGGCACAGCGTCTGCTCTGTTTGTTCAGACACTGCCAGGCAGACGACAAATGATTCGTTACTAAGATATGAGTTGGGAGAGAAGAGATGGATGGATGGGTGAAGGTGTGAAGGGATGGGTGGAAGGAAGTGTGGATGGCCATTTGGATGGGTAGGTACGACAGTAATTGTGTGAATGGGTACATGGGATGCTGGATAAATGTTTAAGTTTCTTTCATCTTATAATTGTACTCAGAAATGAATGAAATAAAAAATGGGGAAGATTGAAATATAGATAAAATAAATTTATTATTGTTAGTAAAATTATTAAAAATAGAAAGGAGAAAACAACAAATAATAAAGTCAATAAAATTAAGGTATAATAGAGAATAAGAAAGATGACGTAAATATAGATAGAAGTAAAAATATGTTATAACAAATAATAATGAAACATTCAAGAAAAAGGAATAAAAAATTGAGCTAAGATGCGGTGAGGATTTACAATAGAAAGAGATTACAGAACAGGTTTATGAAGGAAGATTAGAAACTCTTGTTAAATACACATGAGATAGGAATCCTTGATGACAAGTCGAGAGATAAGATTGAGTATCATCTGCATGGTGAAGATGACTCCCCTTTTGTCATCTCTTTTAATTCAAGCCCTTACCATGCTGCATTTATTTTTCACAAGTAAATTTTTTTTTGATGTCTACACCCCAAGTTAATATGTCAAATTTCAAAACACAACAGCAAATAGTGCAAGACACTTTCCAGTATAAGCTTGTTGATTTGGATCTACACTATTTACATAAGCATTATTAATTTGTGCTTAGCAGGTTAAGTGTTTAAAGCATTGGCAGTTTGGTCTGATTTATGATGGCAGAAATCAGAACTTAAGATATCATGAACATAATTTACCATTAAGGAGATGAGCTTCCTACTGTAAAAGTCTGTTTTTCTTTACAGATTTTTTTGTTCAATATCTAAGGCCCTGTTGCAGTTATCAATAAAAAATGCACAGAAGCAAGTACATTAATAAATTAGGTTCTTTCACATATATTCAGTTAAATAAGCAGTGCTTATTCCTTACATGGTAAGTATAAGAAGTCATTAAAAATAGAAATATAATAGTAATTGCAAGTTCAATTTAAATATTTAAACCATACTCCTATTAATATTTCTTTCTTAAAATAGATTTGAATAGCTAATGAGTTTGAAACCAGTAATTCAATAACAAAAATGTAAATATTCAATAAAAAATATCTATTCATATTTTTTTACAAATTCTAAATGAAAGTCTTTAATTTTTTCTATTTTTCTCTGATTCCTTGAGAAAAAAGAATAAATATAAAATGGATGAAAAAAAGCAGGCAATATGGATAATGACACTTAATTTCTTCCTTAGTGAAATAAGTTCTCCAGGACAGCTGTTGCTGATGTTGATATAATACTTAATCTCCCCACTGAAGAGCTGTGTAGAATCTTCTGTCAAGGAGGTTTGTTTAACAGTTGATAGATTAATGCATTCTGATTGGTCAGTTATAAATTTAAAATGACATCAATAATTTGGTTATGTGATACAACCAGTGCAAACAGCACAATGGTTTTGTTTTGTGCTTAATGGCTTGTTGTCTCTGTAAAGGTAGTTGACTTTTTTTGCTAAATCAATGTGTTATCTGCCATCATCATCATTTTATGTTGTTTTGTTTTTTAACAACTGCGCGATTATAAAAAATTACGAGTAGATTTGTGTTTATTTGCTTTAATTGCATTCAAATAACTTCAATCCTTTATTTAAATAGACGACATTTTATGCATATAATAACTAAATTGTCATTATTAGAAAAAACATACAAAATATTCAGGTACCTGTTGAAATAGTTTTTATTTATGGTAAATTTTGTTTGCATTGCTTCTGAATTTTACACACATGAAAATTTTAACATCATCATAAATTTCATTCCCCTTCCTTAGGCAATTGACAAACAGAAGTTAAACATCCTTCTTATAAAACATACTTTTTTATAAAAACAGGGAAAATAAATATTGTAAATCAAATTTGTGAATCCTCCTTTATATTGCAAAAAAATAGGGTGAAAATGGACTTTGGTACACGAATAATGTTGTGACAATAAATCATACAAGTGTCAGGATTGAAATTTATTGGGGTTGTTATTACTATCCAAAATGTATGTCTGCATGCTGTAAATACTTATATGTGCAAGAACATGTTTAAAAGGTGCATTATGATAAAAAGGAATAGATTCAGGCAATTCATATACCATTTAAAGCAAAATTAATTTATATATGGTACTCGCGCCTACATAAGTACAATTCTGTTTTCGTTGTTTTCAAACATGATTAGTTTCAAGTGTTTTTTCTACAATAACAGAAACAGCTGCCACGATAACCATAATGATGCCAGTGTGACTTATGCAGCTATTAAAAAAGCTACAGAAAGCGAAATTGCTCTAAGGTCGCATTTAAAAAAGATACTCCTGAATAAGTAATTTATCCCAGATTTTTTCCCACCCAATGCTCTGCGTATGGTAGACAATCCATCAGTGAGAACCAGCCTGCTGGGCCCACGCTGGGCCCCAACCTGCAGACACCAAATTGTCAGCCTTCACAAGTGTCATAAACCAAAACTGGTTCCACATTTGATGAATTGCCTAAAAAAGTTGCCCCACATAAAAAGTAGTCCAACTTCTCGCAACAGACAATTATATATCTCTATGAAATGGTGATTAGAATAATACAACCATGGAGCAATAGCAAGTGGTCGGTGCCACAGCGAAAAACTGGCGCCTTTGTTTAATTGGACAGTGTATAAAGAGTCAGTCCTATCATGTTAAGGCAGGGGTTATGTGTCTGCTGTAACATGCATGTGTGCAACATGGATAAATTAAAATTTATTTGAATAAATTCAAGTTTTGGTTTTCTTCTCATGAAGATGTAAAATTAAAGTGAAATGGAAAATAAATCAAGATAAAAGTACTCTCAAATGCAAAATAAAAACTCTAGTGTCTGGCCTATATAATGCACAGTGATGGGTGGTTGTATTATCGTAACAGATCCACAGCATGAAAAGGGCATGAGAAAATAAGTTGAGGACTGAAATATTAAATAGTTTCACAGAAATAATTGTTTTTCTTAGATAAGGATTGCATTTTAATTTTACAAAACAGAGCAAGAATAAATTAAAGACATCTTTGTTTTGATCCAGATAATGTGTTTTTTTTATTTCAAACTTAAATTAGAATTAATAAATTCTTGAAACATATGTTGCCTCTTTCGATAATGATACACAGTACTGGCTTTAATTTAAAAAATCACATTTTTGTGTTAAGTATGTTATGTATTAGCTTGTTTATAGTTGTATCTTCATTGGAAGAACTTTAAAAATCATTCATTTTTTTTAAATAATGTAATCATATAAAAGTTTTACATCATATATAATATCTCAACCTTTTGTCACATGTCTGTTTACCTGCCTTTTGAACACAAATATTTTTATTTTATTTTTTTATTATGGTCTTAAAATAAATGGTTTCTTTTTCTTGCTTTAATAGTCTATTATTTTGTTTGATTTCGTTACAGTTGTACTATCGTACTATCCGTGAGATCCAAGCCAAGGAAGAAATGCTTTTGTACGCGAAGGATAGATTGTTCTCATCCAGCCTGGACATGGATGGCCTCAACAAATCAACTGATGGTGAGTGAAAGGTTGATGATGATGATGTTGGTGCTGCTGATGATTATGAATGATAATCAAAATTATGATGATAATTTTATTTGTTGATGATGATAAGGAGGTTGATGATTAGAATGATGATTTATGATAATGCTGCTGTTGTTGTTGCTGAAAGTGATTATAATTTCTGATGATAAAAATTATTATGATGATAAATTTGCAGATGAAGTTGATGATTACAATGATTATGAATGATAATCAAAATTATGATGATAATTTTATTTGTTGATGATGATAAGGAGGTTGATGATTAGAATGATGATTTATGATGATGATGCTGTTATTGTTGCTGAAAATGATTATATTGGCTGATGATAAAGATGATTATGATGATTAATTTGTTTATGATGATGAAGTTGATTAAAATGATGATTTATGATGATGATGATGGTCATGGTAATATTGCTGCTGATATTGATGATGAAGTTGATATAATGATGATTTATGATGATGATGTTCATGTTGCTGTTGATATTCATGATGATGATGATAATATTGGCAGTCATGATCATTATGAAGAAGCTCTGCACAAATGTTGCTGCTGCTGTTTCACTTTTTAATCACACTATCAATAAAAATAGTCTTTATAATCTAATTAACATCTGTGATCAAAATGCATCAAAACCTATGCCAGAAAAACAACAACACAATTACAAACAAACAAACAACCTTGCTTGCTTTATCCTTCTTCTATATTAACCTTCAATTAACATAGACACAGGGGCATGTAAACAATCAAAAGGACTGCAGCTACATGAAAATTTCTGAAAAATGAGCGGATAATTTATGTCTCTGCACTGCAAGGTGTCTCTAGATGCATTTTTCAATTAAAGTGTGCACGCCTTAAGCTGAAGTATCAGGTTTTAAGACCCTTATTTTGATTGCTTTTTGATTGGCTGCCAGTTTTAAGTAGAGACTCTTGGGGGATTGAGAGGCTGGGTGAATGTCTTGCCTATCGTAATGTATAACTGAATTTATAACATAGTATATAATGAAAATATAGAATATATATGTGAATATGTACAAGTGAATGTTTTAAAACTGGAGTTATACATGTATGTAGATGACAATATAGCATAATATATAGTGGAAAATTATGAGCTGAATATATATCAAACAGATTAATTAACATAATAAAAAAGTTGAAAAATAAAAAATTGAAAAAAATAAGGTAAAGTTCATTTCAGTATTATGAATTTAAGAAATAAATTAAATACGAAAAAAGTTTTTTAAAAAAGTTGGGGTTTTTATATATTTTTTAAAAAATATATATTATTTTTTAATTGCCATTTTTTATAATTAAACTTAAAAAAGGGGCTGTATTTCTCCATTAAATGCTTGTTTATTGCAAACAGAGAAAGTTTATTATTAACTTCTTTTACTTTTCTTTATGAAAAAACATTGTCATTTAAAGTCAATATTTACATTTTGTTTCTTAAATTTAAATTTTCGTAATGAACTGTATTCAGGACATTTTTTCATCAATTGTCAAAAAAAATTACTCAAAATCATTTTCTTTTTTTATAAATTAATTAATCCTTCTTGGTAAAAAAAACACCCCTGCTAACAAAAGCTTGTGTGTAGCAAAGATAGCAACAGAAAAGGTTTGGGGTTATTAGTTGAAGCACCAGAACAAGTTGATGGCATCGAAAATCTATTGACAAATTTTAAGGCGTGACTTCTCTAAGTGACATACACCCCAGGAGGCTTTCAAGGGTGCATTGTGGGTCTGATAGAACCCTTGTATGATTATTGAAATCTTTTGTATCAACCCTTTGTCCTTTACGCTCAGAGGACAATAAGATTATCAGGGTGAAAGAGAGAGAAGGTGTCATAGCGTATTCTGTTTTTTTCATCGAGGCAAGAATTTGATCTCTTGTTAATATTTAATAAACTAAAATAGTATCCTTTATTCATGTATAAGAAAAATAAATACAAAACATTTCCAAACCCACTCCACTGAATTTCTACTGTATCAATAAAGGACAATGAGGAAATTTCTTCCCAGTTGTATTCTTCGTAATTATTTGATGGAACTCATTTATGGAGATGTCAGTTTTGGACTTTAAACCTATGGATGAAAGCTTTTGCCATAAGGTTAGCGAGTGCACACAGTTTTAATCGTTGACATCTTGAATTGGGTCACTGTTGATATCTTGTCATTGGGCATTGATCAAGCCTGCTGTGCGACCTTTCTTTTCATAAGTGAAAATGGAAGACAAACTTGTATTCATTTTTCCTGTAAGGAAAGTAGGGGTTTTAATTGAAAAACACGCTGTGAAACGGATTTCGACTGAGCGGAGCGTACCAAAGGGGATTGGTCTGAGGGTGTTGGTAGAACAAATGTAAGGATGTGATATAAGGCTGAACTTATTGTGTTTTCTGTCAGCTGTTATGATTTTTTGATGAACAAACAGTTTGACAGAATGAGAATACTATTGGCCTTGGTACGGATAGTAGTCTGAATGGGGCTGTTGTAGAGCTTGGTACCCACACCCTTTGAAAGGCTTCATTTACTGATAACCTGCACTTAGTTTTAAGTTATCTTTGTACAACTAAATGCTTATATATCAAGACATATTGATACATGTATTAAGCTGGCTGATCTGGATCTACACTGTTTACCAAATCTGAACATGTCATGCGTAACGAGCTTAGATGAATTGTTAACTATCAGTATTATTTCGTTAATCTATGTCAAACATAATATTTTATTTTCTTTCAACCATATTCATAATGTGGAGAAAACAAAGGATAACATAATCGTAAAAAATAAAGAAAAACAACTTGTATATCTATATCTGAGAGATATCTGATCAAGATCTACCCTTTTTGCTGCTAATCTTGCTTCCATTTTGTTATCACAAAATATGAGAAGGCAAAACATAACACAAATAAATTAATATGAATAATTTGACAGGGAGGAACTTATTCCCAAATGTCTTACATCAAATTTCATCTGTTAAATTTGACACATTCTTATGAGCCCTCCAACAGATAGCCCCAAATCTATACTGGTAACAAATTTTATGTTTTTATTGAGCTGTTAATGTCTTTAATCGTAGTCAAGTAGCTATGGCTGTCCATGACATTATCTCTTGCTAAAGAGCGTGCTGTAAATCGCCAATATATTTTTCGACAGACATAAAAATGACACAAAATCTTGCGTGAAATCTTCAATGTTGGTAGGCAGAGAGTGTGAAAGGAGGGAAAACTATTGCTGTAAGGGAGGGGTTGGCACTTGAAAATCTGAGTCAATAATGATAGGGAGGTGTTTTGTAGGTTTTGGTTTAGGGGTAAAAGTCAAATACTTCTTCCATCAGGTGATATATCAATTGACTTATTGAAAAAGACATATCTTCTGGTATACATAATCAGTTCAGACCTTACCTTTCTCTGGGAGACTACAGGCATATAGATTTGAATGGGTTTTTTTTCTGATGTAATATATAATTGTAGTTTTGAATGCCTTAATCAAATGTTTTGTTGTTTTTTTATGTAAAAATGTTGAACAATGTTTTAAAATCAATTATTGCTCAATTGATTAAAGCAAAATAAAAATACGACTCTTTTGATGAAAAATCCAAAGTAATATCATGGCAGTGATGGTGAGGTCATCCTTTATATCATAAATGGAATATTTTACATCAAGGACTCTTATGAGGTTTTACGAGGAAAGAATACTGTTGATGACCATTTGCGATTATCTTGTATTTTATGGCTGTGTGTTTGAGCTGCGATCGAAAGTAATTCGGCAGATGTTTAATTATCTGCTGAAGTAGAAAACAAAGACAATAGCATGCAATTTATGATGTTTTCAAGAGGCAGCCATCTTCCGGTTGACAATACGCCCGTACCTGGTCTTCCTCAATAAAGATAAGCCAATATAATGGGCATATCACGGCTCAAGAATCCATAACCCTTCTCATTCTATAGTTTGATAATAACCCATACTGATTTGTGGTTATCTGCCAGCGTCCACATGCAGTGGTTACTAGACATATTGCTACAGACTCTGAAGCAAATAGTTCTGATCTTAGTCAGACAGCTTCCAATGCGAACTGGCTGATCTGGATCTACATCATTTGGCAATGCCTGATTGATTTCTGCTTAGCATGCTTAGAGATAATATTCTGTTGAGAGAATCTTGATTCTTTGGTTAACAGTTAGTGAGAAATTGAACGTAAGTGTGTAGCTCCTAACTTTTGAAATGATTTTAATGATTCATTATTTATAGCTTTTACCTTGTTTTTAGTTTTCTGGCAGAAATGTAAAACCTGTCATCTTCTTTTGGTATTGATTCATTTACTTAATGCCCAAAGTTACTTTTCATCAAAGTTTTACAGTGGTAAAAAGCTTGCGTTCAAACTAGCTGTAAGCTCTAAGCTGCTTTCTTATCCAATAATGATGGTAATTTGACATATCAGGTGGCATGCTACCTCACTATTACTACTGCTACTGCTACTACTAACTACTGCTTCTACTTTTACAACTACTACTACTACTACTACTATTACTGCTCCTACCACTACTACTACCACTACTTACAAAATTAATCACACACAAAAATAAAAAAATAACCACCAATAACCTATATATATATTTCTATTTCAGAAGGGGAGACAATCCCATGTGGAGAGTGTGGTGAAGTGTTCAAGAATGCGATCTCACTGCAGCACCATCAGACGAACTCATGCAACAACTCACGAGCGTACTCCGACTATCTACGTTCATCGCAGCAGTCAGAAGATGATTTTAAATCGTAAGTTTAGCAATCAGGTTTTTTATAACTTATCTGTTTATTTTCGGTTTTACATTTTTTGTGGGATCAATGGTGGGATTTAAGACCAGATCAAAAGTTCAAAAAATAGTTGACATTCCAAATAAAATTAATAATGCACTTTTTAAATGCTAAAGCTATTTTTTTTTCAATAAATATTTTCAAAATATATTCATTATGAAGTAAATAAAATCTACTTGGTAATGATAAGATAAAAAATTGCAAAATGTTTAACTGTGCTAATCCAGTTATAAATGACAGTGTTTCTTTGTTGTTGCTTTTTTACATTTATCATTAAATGCTGTGATATGAGCAAAAAAAAGTGTGAAAAAAGCCATCTCTTTACCAATAATCACATTGCATTTTCCATGATCATGGTTATTGATGAAATACAATAATGAAATAAAGGGTATGTTACATGTGTGTTTAAGAATTTAGCAAAAAAAATCTAATAAAAACAGAAAATGAAATAAACACAAAAAATAACATACAATTTTTTTACAAAATTCCTGTCTCCCCCTTAGTCGCTATCGTTCTCCTCACTATAGCCATACCTTGAAGGTATCAGTTTACTTTATTTCTCTGATAAGGGCATCTGATCCTTCAATATTATAGACATCTCCATCACACTATACGCAGCTTCAAATTAATTCTAATACCAGGTCTCGATTGCATGCCTCAACTTATTATCTCAGCCACAAATCACCGTTTAATTCCTGTGAACACCAAGTTTTGTTTTGTAAATGTTGTTTGACACATGCCCCTACAATGAATGAAAGGGAAACTACCACAAGGCATTCTTTATTTGTGTATTCAGTTACTATAGTCCTGCGTTAATTGTTGGACATCATTAATTTTGCTCGTAGGAATGAATCATGTGCCATCCGAAATAGAGGTGTCCTTGTTTTGAAAAATTTGGCAGAAATGATTTACAAATTAGAAGCTACAAGTTTTGCTCTTGATTTTCGACTTTTATGATGATTTTATTATTTTAACCATACACTCCAATTCAGTGGGTATCCCGCAAGTGTTTTTTATGATCCATGTTTGAAATATGTATCACATTCTTTGGGAAATGAATTAGAGGGGAAAGCATTTATGCTAAGTACAGAACAGAACAAAGGGCTGCAAGAAAGGGCATAGTGTCATTATTGTCATGAACCAGATGTTCAGGAGGGAATGGGTAGACTATGGTCAAGTATGGCACGAAAGTTCAATTTTTTATTTTATTTTATGTTTAACTGATGATGGAAGTTGGGGTGGTATTTGTGGTGGTAATAAAGCTACAAACAATTATATGAAGTATGATTGTAAAGATGGGGAAGACTAAAAATTAATGAGAAAACTTAATCACAAAATGACATGTATGATTAATTGGTTATTAAGCGCAGTTCATAAGCAACAAGTTTCAACATGACCGATAAGGTTAATTGATAACCTAACACATGGTATCTTCAACCAGTTTGTAATTTGATCCCAGAATGGCTTCATTTTTGTGTAATCACTTCCAATCTATCAATAAGCAATTGACACTTCTGCCCATTATTTTCCAATGGGTTTGTTAACAAAATGGTACTTAAAATTGTAATTGAAATCTAGACATTATTTAAAATACCTTCGTACAAACAATGAGCCTTTCGTGCTGGAAATATTTACTTTTATTGAGACACGTGGACAAAGAAACCATTTAGTATGTGGTGTTCACCTTATACTGATGAAAAGATACTACATTTAGTAACAATTAGGGTAATTTTTTTCAGTTTCATTAAGACCTAAATAGCTGTCAGTAGTAGATTGCAAATTGTTTTATTAAATTGCATCAACTACCTGTAGTTTTGATTTCTATGTTTATGTTTTCATTAGATCTTTATAAAAAAAGTATTGTAAACTTTTATGTATAAATATTTGTTTGTATGAACTTGTTTTTTTTATTCAAATTAGCCCTTATCATCATTTGCCTTATCTTTGTGTGGCCATTTTAAAGGGAAAAAAGAAAATATTAATTTAGCAAGAATATCTGAGGCCATGCACTCTTGCAAATCTTTTGAAGCCCTACAGAGTCATGCTGAATGCTAACCAGTCTGTTTTGTCTTCGCTAACTTCAGGTCTGTGGAAGAGAATCAGTCAGATTGCGAGACCAGTCACGAGCATGGTGAAGATGCAGACTACAAATGTGAAGAATGTCCAAGAAGTTTTGCACTTAAATCAAACCTGGCCCGCCATCAAATTGTCCATGAGTCTGGGCGGAGATTTTCCTGTGAGCACTGTGATCGTCACTTCACTGACCCATCCAACCTGCAGCGACACATTCGGTCACAACATCATGGTGCCAGATGCCACACATGCACAGAGTGCGGCAAAACATTCGCCACATCATCTGGTCTAAAACAACACCAGCACATTCATTCCAGTGTGAAGCCATTTCAGTGTGAGGTAAGTTATATACATTTTTTTTCTGTATTCTTACTTCTATAATGATGCCAACTACTTGTATAATAGTTTTAAAGTATATTACTAATTTATCAGGTTTGTGTGTGTTTTCCAAACTTCACAAAGATAAAAAAAATTTTTTTAAAAGAATGACAATTGTTACAAAATGTGATTTTTTTTATTGTTTTGCAACATAAACTTTTACATAGACTTGTTTAAATAGACTAGAATTTGTATTTTATGACCTTTTTTAAAACATTGTCACATTTCCAACTTTTAACATTTCAGGTTTGCCTAAAGGCATATACCCAGTTCTCTAACCTGTGCCGCCACAAACGCATGCACGCCGACTGTCGTCAGCAGATTAAATGTTCTGACTGTGGCCAAGCCTTCTCTACCATTACTTCTCTCAGCAAACACAAGCGATTCTGCGAGGGAGCGCTGAGGAACGGTCTCCGTCTCGGAGCCTTCAGCCAGGACAACAAGCTGTCCCCAGCCACCAGCTATGCCTCCCCTAGTGCTGCAGCATTTTCTCCTGCAATGATGATGGGGTTGTATGGTGGACGACCAGCATTTCCATACTTTCCACCCTCCCTGGCCAACATGCCTATGTTTCCAGGCGGACACCCCTTGGCAGCTTTGACATCTCTTTCTCCAGGAAATATGAAATCATCTGGCCTTCTCCCAAGTCCAGAAAAGGTCCCACTGAGTCCAGCTGGGAAGTATGAGAAACGAGCCCATGATGGAAGTGATGGTGGTTCTGATGCTATGTCTGTCAGTGACCTTGATAACATTCCATCTGATTCAGAGAGTGAGAAGAGTGCTGGTTCAGAGTCTAAGAAAGATGACCAACAACCAATAACAATAACAAAACCAGTGGCGGTGTACCCACCAAGATCCCTTTCAACAGCTTATCAGTTTTCTCCAAGAGCACCATCAGTAAAATCTAGCACTTCACCCGCATCTGCTTCTGATGCCAAAGATGAATCTGACAAAGTTGAAGCTCCATTTGACCTGTCAAAGCCAATAGCTAATAAAGAAAGTCACGTAACACCGCAGGCTAGTCCACGACAGAAGGAAGAATCTAAGACAGCTGGTGGTGATCAACCATTGGATCTTAGTAGAGCCAGTAAGGAATCCTCCCCTCCGGAAGCTCCAAGAAAGTCTCATGTATTTGGAGAGGTTAAGACACCAGTCTCAAGTGAAAATGCTCGCCTGCATTATGCCTACCCACAGTTCCCTAGTCAGGCAATAATGGAGCAGGCATACAGAATGGCAGAAACAAACAAAGAGAAATCCTCTCCTGAATCACCATCAAGCTTCATGCGCTATCCAAGATTCCCATTTTCTGGACCACCACAATACCCAATGGGTCTGAATCCATTTGGGTTTGTTAGTAGAGACCAGTCTAAACCAATATCATCCATCCCATCACTCTCTCCACAGACAAAGCAGTTTTCTGACTTTTCCTCACCAACGCAGATTGGACAATTCTCTTCACCAAATAAACTGAAGGATCGCTACAGCTGTAAGTTTTGTGGCAAGATCTTCCCTCGCAGCGCCAACCTGACTCGCCATCTCCGCACACACACCGGGGAACAACCATATAAATGCAAGTACTGTGAGAGATCTTTCTCCATCTCTTCTAATCTTCAGAGACATGTCCGCAACATCCACAACAAGGAGAAACCGTTCAGGTGTCCTTTGTGTGACCGATGCTTTGGCCAGCAGACCAACCTGGACCGACATCTGAAGAAACATGAAACTGATGGTCTCAACATTGCAGACTCTCCTGAACACAATGATGAACGTGAGATTGAGCTTGAAGATAAGGATGAGTCATATTTTGCAGAAATCAGAAACTTTATTGGCAAGGCAACTGCCCTTGGAGGCCCAGATGCTGACATTAACCAGAACTCAGTTGTTATGTCGGGAATGAAGCACAAGCTTGACGAGTCTGTTGATCATGATGAAGATCTTGATGAGGAAATTGACCCAGTATCTGATGATTTGGATGAATCGAAATCAGACATGAAAGCCACTGCTGGCGATGATGAAGATGACAATGATGAACCAACTGCTAAGAAGGTTCGTTTGTCTGATTCTATGATTGACTTTAACGGATCAGATGATCCACTACCACTGTGCAAAAAACCCGGTTTTGAAATGAAACGTGAACTCAGTCCAGTCATGTGCTCGTAATGTGTGCTTGTGTCCATAGTTTTACTGTCATAATTGTACTAGAGTATTATATTGTGTACATACATGTCCAAGATGTATATATTTATTTATAAAAAATCAACAAATATGCTGTTAAGATATGAAGTGCTGACAGAAAACATGCTTTTGTTATTCATTTGTGATTAAAATAAGTTATGTATGTAAAAAAAGATGTGTATATGGATTTATTATGAATGTGTACAGTGCACAGTTGACTGTAACAATAGTTGGATGATCGTTATTAATGATTTAAAAAGTTTGAGTGAATTTATAAGTTTCTCTCTTAGAGTGTTTTGCTTAACGTAAAAGTGTGACTTTTATTCTTGTTCTTTCCATATTCACATTGAAACAATTATTGTTGTGTATTTGAATGTTTTCTTCTATTTTGTATATTCTTATAAAGTAATAATAGAAGGATATCTGCTACAAGTTAGGATTCCATTAAACATACAAGCTATTCTGACAGACCAAACTGGGCATTGTTTATATTTTATGAGGGTCAACTGTTATAAAATGTATATAGCATTGTTACAGTTAATTTAAAAATGAGTGAAACAATGAATTTTGATACTTTTTGATGATCAATATTTTATCAAATTACTTTTTGATTAAAATCAGCAACTGGAATAGTATATTCTACTGCTAGTTTGACTACCTTTGAGGCATATCCTTAGCTTAAAAACAACTGTTTTCAAGGGATTTCTAAATCAGATTTTTATTAGCATGTAAATGAGTCTTTTGACTTTTTCAAGGATTAATGCCACATGTAAATATATGTTCAAGGAATACATAGTAGATAATGTCTTATAGCTGTGTATTTGTGTGTGCTAGACTTACTGTCTCATTTCCAAGTATTTATTTTGGGACCATTCTTGACAAAGCACTATTTGTGCAAATATTTTCCCCCCATATGTTATATTTATATATATGTATTTACTTCTAAAAGAAAGCATTGGCAAGTAAAAAGACAAAATATATTCCTTCATAAATGATGCATCAAACAGTTTCTTTTTATAAGTATTGGTTTGTATGCTGTTAAATTAAAATTCAGAATAACATAACACACTTTTGTTTAACAAATTACAGAAATGATAGATGTCCTAGAATAACTTGTTTTTTTAACCATTTAGTGACACAGTTAATTTAACTGTAACACAGTTGGAGACACAATCTCACAAGCTATTTTACTTATATATAATCATGACTTATTACTGTATGTACATGTATGTACACTGGGACCTTCAGTAATGGTCATCATTACTGTACATTACCTGTTATCCAAACTGTACAATGGTAGGCGTTTGAATGGTTTATCGTTCATGCAACTTTTCCATAATAAAAGTATGATAAAAACAAAATATGACTTGTTGTTACTTCATTCCATTAAGTTTTTAAAGGGCTTTTATGAACATTTGAATGTTTTGGAGGGCATCAATTGTACCTGCTAGCGAGTTATTGGTCAATAAGCTGTGCTTTTTGATTAGCCTGCAAGGACAATTAATAACTGCATAGAAAAACATGAACAGTAAATAACTAAAGAGAATGAGCAAGGACAAAAATAACTAAATGGAAAGAACAAGGACAATTAATAACTACACAGAAAGAACAATGACAATTAATAACTACACAGAAAGAACAATGACAATTAATAACTACACAGAAAGAACAATGACAATAAATAACGACATAGAAAGAGCAAGAACAATAAATAACTAAATGAAAAGAGCAAGGACAATAAATAACTAAATAGAAAGAGCAAGGAAAATAAATAACTAATAAGAAAGATCAACGACTTTTAAAAAAACTAACTGGGAAGAGCAGGGACAATAAATAATAAATTGGGAAAGGCACGGACATGAAATAACTGGATGTGAACTGCAAGAACAATAAATGACTAAAATGGAAGTGCTAGGAAAATAAATAACTGAACGATTTCTATTGTTGACTCAGTTTAAACCTTACTTGATATGCATTTATTTAATTAAACCCATCGTCCAATTTCTTGCATGATTTATACCATCTTCAAGTGTGTCGTCTTTTTCTGACTCTAACCACGAAATGATCTTATATGTTAGTGTCTGTTTAAAAACAATGTCCATTTGAATTACTTAACAACATAATATGAAGATAAATTCTAGCCTGAATCAGGGATTGGGATTAACCGGCATTTTTGCCGATACTGCGAAGCGACATTTCTATCATTATAGCACAGGGGCACTTATGAGGTGCCCAGGGACTGAACCCGGCCGGTCCATTATACTGACACCGACGAGTCAGGCGTAATGCTGTCCCCTTAGCCCCGAGCGTTAGGAGGGAAGCCACTACTACCAATTTTAAAGTCTTTGGTCAGACCCGGCCGGGGTTCGAACCCACGACCTCCCGCTCTACTAGCCTGAATCAATAAAAAGGTTTACCAATGCTTTATATTTCGGTGAGTTCATGCGTCGGTATCACCCACACACACACACACACACACACGCCCCCCCCCCCCCAAAAAAACAACAACAACAAAACAAACAAACAACAAAAACAAAACCGAATCCGATTGGCTCGGTTTCAAAAGCACTGTAAATTTCTTTTAAATTATCATATTTTAATCATGTTATAATTAGTTATATAGAGAATACCATGTTAGTGTTGATATAGATAATTTCTATCATGCGAGGCTAAGAAAATCAGAAAGCACGAGGCTCTGCCGAGTGCTTTCTGATTTTCGGGCCGAGCATGATAACACTTATCTATATCAACACTAACCTGGTATTCTTTATTATCCCACCATCAACAGTTTTTTTTTCAAATGAATTAAAAAAAGGAAACATTTAAATTTACCGCTTCTGCTCCTCCCTTACATGATCTGACATTCCAAAGCAATACACGAAATTCATGCGCGTGCATAGAGTAATTCGGCTTTGAGAAATAGTTCTATTTTACAATAAAAAGAAAGACAATAAACATGTTGTTTCTTTTATTTAATTATTTTTTGCCCTATACATAAGGTTGTTATTTTATTGATAACGATATTAAAAATGATGGTTGGAAAATAAGAACAACAAAAATCCCACCCTCGTGTAAAGTTAAACATGTAGTGTGTAATGTGAAAACCGTGTAACATTAAATTTGCGACGTACATGGCATTTAGAAACGCGAATTACATTCGAGGTTTGTGTGTGTTTCTGGTTGTAACAAACAGGTAGCTCATGGATTTTAATTGTTGATAACATTGAAATTCTGAACATTGAACATAGCACCATAAAATTTCGAAGATAGTTGTGTTTTGACAGGGTGACTTGCGAAATTTGGAGAAATGTTGGGATTGGAGGAGGTGGGTTTGTGTTCATATTTACGTCTAGAAACTGTGATTTATTAGCACATTTGTACAGGTCTGTGCAGTCAGCTGTATTTGGTTCAACTAAAGTTCGAGCTGGTTGCTGCTTTCTGAGACAGTCACAGATTCAAGATCTCCTTCTCAAAAATGTTAGGACTAAAGCCAAACTTTGCCTCGAAATATTCGTAGCTCATCTCTACAACACTGCTTAGGTTTTCACATGATTCTCCACCAAATTCTTTCAAATCACACCAAATAACAACAGGGACTCACATACTCTGACATTTTGACAGTTGTTGTTATTGTTGCAGCTACAAATTCGTATTTTATTGATTTTATTACTATTCCTAAACAGTTTTAATCATGTGCCTGTATTACATTTTGTTTTCAGTGTTTTGCAAGTTTTTGAATCGTAAATTTGTACATTTTGATTAATAAAGCTTTTATGTTGATTTTTCTTTTTACAAATTTTCTTATATCATTGTTAAATAGAACTCCGGAAAATCGCACTGTCCGGTTAGCTCAGTCGGTGCGCTAATATAGGTTGATAAAGCTCAACTTTATCACACGGGTTATATCAACCGATAATTACAGAGATGGTGGGACAAAATAACATACGTAATGTAGTGGCAACAGCAAAATGCCTGTTGTTTCTTTTCTTGAGCTACTCAGTCAATCAAATGCTAGATTTGCATCCCAATTATCACGGAATTAATTATCAATAATTATCTCCAAACAGCCCTTTCCAACCTTGACATTTTTTTTCTAAATATTTCGTCGTTCATGTACATATGAAAGATGTTGGTTTATATGCGGTTACGACGAACACAAAGTGTTGGGACTCATTGACATTGTTCCTCCAGAATATGCTTTATTGCTATTGCTTGCTATGTCGAATCAATGACTCACTCGGAACACCTTGGCATCGCAAAAGTTGCTGGAAGTGCCAAAATGTTAAGATTGAAATTGTCAGGGACCCAATTAGAACACCTCGGATAATTCTCGAACCATCTCTCGGATCAATCGGAACACATCGGATTATTCACGAATCATCTCTCGGATCAACCAGAACATCTCGGATAATTCACAAATCATCTCTCGGATGTATGTAGGTAGTCGGATGACCTCGGCCATATCCCTAAATGGAACTTGTTTTGGGACAGTAGTCAAAACAAAGATGGCAGCTTGGGTGACAGCTCACGACAATGCGATGGCTTAAATTTGTGGCGGCTTCAAATTTAAATCACGCAATTTTAATTTACCCAGCGCAGCAGACACGCAGCTGTCAAACGATGGCATTGTCTATGTTTTGTTCGAACTACATTTTAGGCATATTCTTATTCCGACTTCCGGCGAACAAAACGATCGTGATTTCAGTAAGTATCATTGCACCAGATACACCCGAGGGATGATTGTCACGAGGACGGAATTACCCGAGGAGTTCCGATTGCTCTCGGGTGTATGTAGGTAGTCGGATCACCTCGGCCATTTCCCTAAATGGGATTTATTTTGTGACAGAAGGTCAAAACAAAGATGGCAGCTCGGATGACAGCTCACTATAGTACGATGCCAGTTAAGCTTTGAGGCTGCTCCAAATTTAAATCATCAAAGTTTAATTTACCCGACTCAGCAAAGACACAGCTGTCAAACGACGCCATTGTTTATGTTTTATGCGAACTACATTTTAGGCATCTTCTTCCGACTTCCGAAGAACAAAACTATCGTGATTTCAATAAGTATCATTGCACCAGATACATCCGAGGGATGATTGTCCCGTGGACGGAATTACCCGAGGAGTTCCGATTGGTCAAGGACCATGCCCTCGAGTACTTGATTAAAGCTTTGTGTGGAATCACTAAAAATTGATATAATTCTTCTTCTTAATATAAAGGTAACCATTAACCCTCAACTTTTATTTTTCCGTGCCAAAACCAAATAATATGCAAATTATACAACCGTGCCATTACATAAATAATAGAAAAAACATGTCACTATATAGACTTAACAAAGAATAATTTGTGTCTTTGTTGATATTTAAAGTATAAAAAGGAAAGTTACTGGTTCCCAGTAAGGTTAAAACTATCCCTACGAGATTTTAATTTTATTTGTAAAATTGTCCGTGAAGTCTTATTTTGGTTCGGACATTGGAGAAAGCTATTAACCTTTAACCTCTGCCTGATTGTACTTACCTTTTGACTTCTTTTGTAAAACAAGGTTATTGTTGACTAAATTATTGTCTACCTTAATTTTTGTTGACAGTTTGGTATGTAACATTGAATCTAAAACAATGCCAGCATAAATCCGCCAACTTCATGTATCATCATCATTACCGTTATACTCATTATCATTTTTATCAATAGCAGCAGCACTGGCATCATCATCATAAACAGGGTTTATAAAGTATGTTTTTAACCGCTTGATGTCGCCAAGATAGGCCGAAAAATGCACGTTGTCGATTTGACGTCAGCATTCAACCCTAGTCAATGTTGTTGTTTTGTTGTTGTTTTTAAAGACTAGAATGGGGAAAGTTATAGGATAATTTCTTCAAAGATTCGACGTCAGCCTGACTTCGACTTTATTGTCAAACTAACTTTATTGTCTTGGCAAACAGTGGCAGTAAGAAGCAGCAGCGATCAAACGTCCATGTCGAAATAGTAAACTACACACCATGACTAAATATGGCGTAAACCTAATGTAAAATAATGATATCATGTATATTCTGCTCTTTGTCTTTATTACCCATCGGATGTATGAAAGTGTCACTTCTGGAGATCTGCCATTTAAAACAATGAACGTGGATGGGCTAATTATAAGCAATCAGTACCCCTAATTAGTGGTATTTGGTAATTGATTAATTATACACAGGGATTGTCGGGGATTCGATGCATCGGTGCTCATGACATTTGAGCAGGGTTTTTTTCCACTGTGAATTAAAGCGAGACTTCTACTTCCGGCCTTTATAAAGTAAGCCGCCCTAACAGTTTACTGTCGTTGTATTTGTCCTCCACGCCACTGTCGTTGTATTTGTCCTCCACGCCACTTTCGTTGTATTTGTTCTCTACGCACATCTCATTTTTCCTGCTTCCACATTCATTTACGAGACAGGATTGGTAAGATTTACGTGAGAAGTTAGGATTTAAAAATAAGTCTGTCATAATTTCTTCTATTTCATCCGCATAACATGTAACATACTAAAAAAAAAAGATTTCTTTAAACGCGGTCGTTTAGAGTATTAGTGTATTTAAAGGCCAGTGCATTTATTCATAATTCTAAAACTGATTGAAAATATGTAGTTTTATAAAAAAAAATGCAGAAATCACTGAGTGTAAGAAAATGCGATTTGGAAGACTGTTTGACAGTACAGAGCGAATAAACAAGCGCTCTAAATCTTATTTCTTTCCAAGTCTTTAAATAAGCGAATTACCCGGGTAATGGTATAAACGGCATTACAAAAGTAAGTGGTCATGTGGTTTTCTGGGTTTAAAAATAGTTAAATGTGCTGCGTGGCTCAGATAGGAAATACATGTTTTGTAATGATGACTTCAGTATTAGGTTCCTCTTTTCACATAGATGTAGGACATTAATATACAGCTATGGCATCTTTTCAGGTATCAATAATTTATATGGTTGTTGAAGAAAACGTCCTTATCCAAACTATTGGATACTTCCGGCCATGCGTCCGTTTCATAATTTTATTGATGTTTGAATGGGCAATACCCTGAATGTTGACATCTTTAGTGTCACTGCAATGCGACATTTACCTTTCCTAACCATGATTTCTGGGGGACAAAGCATCCTTTTGCTAGCATACAGAATACCATAAGACTGGTAATGGCCGTTTTGACACATATATAATGTCATAATGCGCGGTTTTTGTATATGTATGCCGGGTCCTAATGGTACGTTTGTCATTCATCAAATGGACATATTAATTAGACTTGTGTTTCCAAAGCATATCATATACAGTTTTCATAGGTTATGCTATGCGATTTGATTCTTGCTATGTAACTAACCAAGAAAGACATGTCATAGTAAAGGAATAGCTAGGCAATGGCACTTTAATTACAGAGTATCACAATTAGTAAAGAAGTCAGGTTTTATTGTTTTTAACATTGCGAACATTGACATTTGAGGTCTGCATTTATCTGTGATTCTAAACTTAGACATTTTTTTTCTACTAGAAGGTAACTCTCCTCCGAATAAACGACGGCAGTGAAATGAAAACGGTACTACTAGCATCGATTTTCTGCAGGCCGCTTGGCACGAATCTACAAACAAAACTCGCCGCCACAAATCAAACACTAAAACGTTTCAGATCAAACGATCCGGCATGTATGACAGAAGTAGCAGATAAAACCAAAAGTGAATCTGAGTGAATATTTGATAACCGTGACAGGCGCTGTAATCATCCATTTGCCGATTTTCTGCTGCTAGTTAACCGTTCCCACAAACAATAACGGCGACATCGGATTAGCTCAAGTGGCGTTCATTTCATCTTCGAGGCGAGCGATATTGCAGCAGCCGACAGCTGCGCATCATCGTACATGTCAATGGACGCTTGCAACTCTTATAATGCGCAATTTATTGTTCCGTTAGCTGCGTCCAAGATACATAGACGCGTGGCATCCGACCCGAATAAAGTTTTATTAATTTCTCACTCTCATCCTGTCGCTGCTGGTTCAAATAGACTTGATGGGTGTCTTAGAGACAAGAACCCGTTCGTTTGCTTGTTATTAGGGTTTTGCGTCACACCAACAAAATTTCAATTACTCAATTACTGTGTTCTCTTACAACCGATATAGTGTTACCTTTGCAATGAATAGCATGATGTGATCACAAGGCACAATGCAACAGACACTACCTTTTCATACGTCGCAAAGTTTGTAAGCTGTGAGCACATGGTATTATATAACAGACAATCATTTTCATAGGTCGCAAAGTGTGTGCGCTGTGAGCACATGGCACAATACAACAGACACTACCTTTTCATACATCGCAAAGTTTGTGCGCTGTAAGCACATGGCATAATATAAAAATCATTTTCATACGTTGCGAAGTTTGTGCGCTGTGAGCACATGGTACAATACAACAGACACTACCTTTTCATACGTCGCAAAGTTTGTGCGCTGTGAGCACATGATATAATATAACAGACAATCATTTTCATACGTCGCAAAGTTTGTGCGCTGTGAGCACATGGCACAATACAACAGACACTACCTTTTCATACGTCGCAAAGTTTGTGCGCTGTGAGCACATGGCACAATACAACAGACACTACCTTTTCATACGTCGCAAAGTTTCTTCGCTGTGAGCACATGGCACAACTACCTTTTCATACGTCGCAAAGTTTCTGCGCTGTGAGCACATGGTATAATATGACAGACAATCATGTTCATACGTTGCGAAGTTTGTGCGCTGTGAGCACATGGCACAATACAACAGACAATCATTTTCATGCGTCGCGAAGTTTGTGCGTTCTATGAGCATAGGAGCTGTACATGGAGTCTAGTCGCCGTAAGAGGTTTTCGTTCTGGGCGGAATGTGCCGCATGCGTTCTAAAGACGCAGGCGTCACAAAGGCATGGTGTGTATTACGGGAGTAAGCATCGCATAAACGTGTGCTATGGTTGTTACCGTTTAGATTCCACCAATGGCATGCATTCTGGTTCCGAAGGCGGGCGCCGCAAGTGGCATGTATAATACAAACGTAGGGGCATGCAAATAATAGTGTTGTACAGATGTAGTCGTCACAAAGTTCATGCGTTCTAAAGGTGTAGACACCGCTAAGGGCGTGCGTTCTAGAAGTGTAGAAACCGCAAAAGGCGTGCGTTTTATGAGTGTCGGCGCCACCAAGGACATGCGTTTTTATGTGAACACACCGCTAAGGGCGTGTATTCTAGGAGTTCAGACAACGTTAAAGATGTGTGTTCTAGCAGTGTATGCACCGCTCAAGGCGGGTACTCTAAGAGAACATGCACTGCTAAAGGCGTGCGTTCCAGAAGTGTAGGCAGCGCTAAGAGTTTGCGTTTTTTAGGGTATACCCCGCTAAGGGCGCGCGTTCTAGGATTGAATGGACCGCTTTGGACGCGCGCGCGTTCTAGAAGTGTAGGCACAGCTAATGGCGTGCGTTCTAAGAGTGCATGTCCGCTGAAGGCACTCGCTCTATAAGTGAAAGCACCGCTAAGGACGTGCGTTCTAGTACTGTATGCACCGCGAAGAGCGTTTGTTCTAATAGTGTATGTACCGTAAAGGGCGTGTGCTCTAGGAGTGTAGGCACTGCTAAAGGTATGCTCTCTAGGAGTGCATGCCCGCAAAAGGCGTGCGTTCTAGAGGCGTAGGCAACGTTAAAGGGATCTCAAGAGCCTTATATAAGTGACCCCCCCCATTTATTGCCCCACCCAGCATGTGAGGGCATCTGTTTTCTGATAAGCCAGGCTGCCACAGTCTGTAACGATGTGTCTGTCACACAGGTATTGTTCAAGATCCAAGTGTATGTATGCTATATCTGGGGGTTGAACATAGTCATTCACAGTTTGTAAAGGAAACAGTTGTGAATATATATATGAACTAAACTTGTTTTCTATATATATATATGAACTAAAAGAATGAAAGAAATTACAAAATGTATAAGAAATAACAAAATCAACCAACAAAGTAAGAAAGAAAACAAATAAAGATTTATATATATATATATATATATATATATAAAGATTTATATATATATATATATATATATATATATATATATATATATATATATATATATATATATATATATATATATATATATATATATATATATAAATCTTTATTTGTTTTCTTTCTTACTTTGTTGGTTGATTTTGTTATTTCTTATACATTTTGTAATTTCTTTCATTCTTTTAGTTCTCATATATATTTTAAGTTATATTTTATTTGGATTTGTAAAATGTAACGAAACGTTTCTAACAAAAGCAATTTAAAAAGTCATTCATTGTCAGAATAATGTCCTTCAGACTCATTTTAAGTCATTTTGAATACTAAAACTTGTATCTCTCATGTATTTTCAAAATTAAATATTTAGCTATGAAATAAATACATAATCTTGCAGTTACAAAATTGACACCTAGTAATTAATGCAATAAAGAATTTGTAAGGGATCATATAGTAAACAACCCACATTATCACTAACAATAATGTTTGTGGCTTTGTGCAAAACTAGCCTACTGTCTCACATCCATACTAGCAGGTAATTTAGTTTTGCATTAACCTATCAGAGGTATTACTGTGACAGATTAGTACTATGTTGGCTAAAGACTCCCTGCAGTGATGACCAGCAATTAGCAGGTCTGGTCATAGCATGTGGGGGCCTGGCTCAGTGGGATACCACATTCCTTTCGAGATGCCTTTAAGGGCAAACGTTCTGGGAGTGTATGCACCGTTAAGGGCGTGTGCTCTAGAAGTGTAGGCATTGCTAAAGGTAGTGTAGGCACCGTCAAGGACATGCGTTTTAGAGGTATATTTATGCAAAAATAAAAAGATCTGATCTAGTTTTTATAAAATCGAACTATGCACAACTGTATTAGCCTATACAACCGATTCTAGCCTATTTACCACATATTTGCCGATTGCAAACAATATACCATTACGTTTAGGCGGATTATAGTGTTCGCAATCGGTATAAGGGAAACAATTCAACATATCTTTGTAATTTGAAACAGTGTAAAGAGTTGATTCCCTTGCTAAACATAATCTGAGACAATTTCTGACCAAAGTGAAGGCCTTTCAACATAACTATGTTGACCTTTTCATTAAAGTTTATTATCCTGTTCACATGGCCGCTAAAATTTAAAATATATACCGTATTAAAGGTGGTATCCTTCAGTTTGCCTATATCAAATTCATACCTTACCACTGCTTTGGGGAATGAGAGCATACGTTCTGCATAAACTCACACTTTAGTATTAGCAAAGACGGGTTTGAACACAGCCTACTTTGTCAGACAGTACAGATCGCGATAAAAACACTCTTAAAATTCAATCATTCCAAAACTATAAATAATCCCGAAAATGACCTCTGCTAAAAAAAGATATTGACGTCAGACGACCAGATTACCTGGATGACGATATAACGTAATCGCAAAAGTAAGTTGTCACGTGGTTTTCATAGTTTAAAAAAATGGCTATCAGATAGGAAATACCTTTTTGTAATAAGGAATAGGAATTTATGTTTCACTGTTCATACTGCTCTAGGGCATCAAAGATCAGCATTTTGCACGATCTTTTCAGGTAACAACGCCGTATTTTTTTATTTGAGAAAAAGTATTTTGTCCAAACTGTCGAATACTACAGTTCATTATATCTGTTTTAACTCCCGATGCAGGTGCTTACTGTTAGTTGTTTCACTTTGACGGGATATTTTTATTTACACTGTTTGTTTGATAGACAAACCTTTAGGAAGTGCGCGGTTGGAGCGCTCCACAAACCAGGTTTAAGCACCCCAGTTGGCCCTTTTGCCGACTGACCGTACCAAGGCGGTAACTGATGGTTTTTCTTTTTGTGTGTTGTGTCTCGTCTCTTTGTTTTTGCCACATTTACATTTACCTTGTTTGCCTTTGTCTACAGTTAGATAAAATTTTCTTATTTAGCTATTTTTATATATAGTAATAGATGCTTTGTCATTTTATTTAAACATATTTTAAATGTACCCATTGCATAATAAAGCATGTTTAATTTATTTCACAAGTACGTACAGCAGATCTGTTACAAATCTCGGGCATCCTTTAATGGATAAACGCAGCCAAGTATCAGTTTGACGTGATTTTGTTTGTTGGCTGGACAAATTATCCTTTTGCAGGTTTTGTTTGTTTGTTGTTGTTGTTGTTTTGTTGGTGTTTTCCCTACGTTACGCCTTTTTATGCAAGTTAACGCTGCATTACGCTTCTTAACGTATGTTAGGTACACGCTATAAGCGAGACAACTCAAGTAATCATGGAAAAATAATCTATTTGCAGTTACCTCCCTTGATTTCTATTATGGCTACTAAAAGATATGTTGCAAGGGGAAATAATCTCAAAATTAAATAAAACAAAACAACAAAAGAAACACTCTTAAATATCTAAAATGCACTATGAATTAAGTACATATTTAGAAAATTAAGTTTATAAAACAATAAACTAGTTTAGCATTACTAGTTTATTCTGACAATTCAAATATCAAGCATAGGTTTAACCGAAACATCTCGAGTAATATTGGAAAGATATTCTACCCGTAGTGACCTCCCTTGAATTTATGAACACGGCCAAATGTTTTGTTGGGAAGCGAAAATGTGCATAATCAACAAGAAAAACAAAAGCAAAATATGTAAAATATCTAAAATATAATATGAATTAAATACATGTTTAGAAAATTAAGTTTACAAAACACAAAACTATTTCATCATCGCTAGTTTATTTTGACGACAGGTACTGGCCATCGCGAATCAGCCTTCAGTATAAAGTATACGTTTGTATAAAACCTACATATCTTTGGTATTTAAAAATATAATCTGTACATTGATATCATATGTGTATGCATATTATTTGCGCCACTGTTAATGACAACATATATATTTTCTTCCATGTGAGGTTGGGGTTGCGGTTTTTCGCCCTGGAGCCCTTTCGGTCGATTTTTATTTCTTGGTTAGGACTAAAGAAAACATTTCTTTACAAGTACACGAATACCAACATGCTACCCTTTAAATTATGTATAAAATGATACGTTGAGGAAGAAATTATAGTTTTTTAAATAGATTGAGCACACCAACGTTGCATTAGTTCTAGAAAGAAAACACACACACACACACACACACACATTACAAACACACACAATGAACACACATTTATAAAAAAATAAAATAAAGTCGTTTCGAACAGCTTCGGGGCCGAGCAACCCGTAAAACCTCGGGCCGAGTTGTCGATGTTCTCTAGGCGCTTGATAAAAATGGCTGTTTTGTCAACCATTCCGCCCCGCTAAAATTGTCTCGATTAATTTTCATTGCTGCAGTCCCGATTATGCAAAAGTTTGATCCTATTGTTAGTTTTAAAACGCTTTAGCTTCTTTTGCTTTTCAATAACTTAGTTCCTCGTCTGTTGAGACAGTCGCGGTAAAGAATCTTTCTGCACAGCGGACGTTATTGTTAAATTTATTTTCGTCCATGTTTGTTTACTACGCTGTGCATTAGTGGGTCTGTCAGCAAATTACAGTCATGTCGGACCCGGAAGATGTCCAGGATGGTGCCTATGAGGTTCCTGGCGACTTCATCTACCAACTGAGACGGATCGGACCTGCCGCCACACTTCCAAAGGTTCCAGACGTCATGGTGTACGTAAAGGAAGGGCATTGATTTTTTTTATTTCTTTAATCATATGAGTGGTTATTGATTATAGGAAGCAGGGTCTTATATTGATCAGTTCATTTCATTGACATTTTATGCAAGTGCTGTAATTGGTGATTTATAAAAAAAAAATTGATCATTTTCATAGTATTCAGTTATGTGTAGAGTAACAGAAGTCAGAACTACAGCTTCTCAAAACCTGGATGCAAGTGGGATGTTAACTTATATGTAGGATTTTTCCAGCTGACCTTCAGTGAACCGGTGACCCTGCCTTGACAAGTCTGGGGTCTTCCTCCACCTACAGTTAGCTGGAGGTCACCAATATGACCATAATGTATTGTGTCATTGGGATGTTTCAAAAGATATAAAAATTTATTATCACACTTTCTCATCAATTTGACCCTTCATGTCAATCCAAGCTATACAGTGATCATTGTTACCTATGCGTCCTGCATCCCTGATACACATTTTTCAGTCGAAGATGCAAGAAAAATAAATATGTGCTTCCGCTGTAATTTGGACTCCACGAAAATCAATCTGCAATATGCATTTAAAACTTGCATATAATAACTCCATTTGGGTAGAAATGACATAGGCACCAGGTAAAATCTATATGCTCACTGGATAAATATATAAATTATCCACCTATTGGTTTGAATTCTCGGCTTACCCAATGGAAAAGGCCCATTACACGGGTTGTATTAAACACGTGTTGTCATCTGTTCATAAACAAAATGTCAGTAATCTGTTTTTTTTATGCCTCCAAAAAAGAAAAGTTGCCTGCAGTTCATTTACAGGTAACAAAAGCAGACAGTATTTCTTGGCAAAGTTAGTTAATAAGAACTTAAGAAATCTCATACGTTTCAATAACACTGACAAAAATTTATTCTTGGTTGTGTTAGTGTAAAGGTGAAGACAGAATTTGCTAGATGAGGTAATATTACAATAGTAAACTGTATGCCTTATATATAGGGACTTACTGGTTTTTGTCTGGACCCATAAATGTGCATCCAGTGGACTCATAACAAATAAATGGTAAAATAATCGCTGGCTTTAGCAGCGCTTGTAACTGTGCAGCATATCCAAATACTCTGCAACTTTTCAAGATATTGTAAATGCATACAACTGCATGCATTTAATTATTTTAATGCAAAGAAAACCACAATTAAACAGTAATTTGTATGTGAATGCTATGCTTTATATTAATTATATCAAATAAAAGTATACTTTATTAAAATTCCTTTAATTTTTACGATGTGTTGATTCAAGAATCAGTTTATTAATATCTTGATTTATTTCAAGTATTTTGGTTATCAGCTTCCCCTCAAATCATAGTAGCTATCCATCCTATAAATAGCACCTGATTCAATGGAATGTAGGGGTGTAACAATTCGCTACCCTCACGATACGATATGTATCAAGGTACACACGATACAATACGTATCTTGATACATAATATTTTGGTACTGATAATACGTTTTTTCTTATCACATAGATACATTATAACACTATGACATATTAAACAATATGTTAGCATGGCTATTTACTGAAACTAAGAACTTGTAAGTCTATAAGTCAATAAATCAGAATGTATGACACAAAAGGTTATCCACATATTAAATAATTTAACTATTAGAATAAGCTAAAACTATAAAATGTTAGGTCTTAAAAAATAAAAAGTAATATAATATTTCTTCAGATATTTTTTTCTTAACTTTATTGAAAATGCTGAATGTCCATCACAACAGTTTGGTACACTATTAAAAAAAAAAGATAAACATTTAATAACAATATGAATAGCCAACACAGCAAGTTAGTAGTTTGTGGTTTGTATGAAATATTAGAGTATTAATGATGGCTGGTTGTTACTAGGGCTCCGTATCAGTCAGGAAATGTTAGAGAAATAATGGTGACAGGTTGTTACTAGGGCTTTGTATCGGGTAGAATCATCGATATAATATATATGTATCGATACATAAATGATCGATATTGGATATATCATATCAGAACACACATGTAAGTGCTTATTATTGTTTTTTCCTGTGTTTACAGATTAATCAGCTATTGCCAGTAGTATAATATATAAGTCCTTCTACTTTAACATGGTGTTTAGATCTCACATTTCTCTTGCTTTCATTTTCATCACCTAGGAAATGTTTTCAGAAGGTAATGGTTGTATTATTTTATATCATTAGAATAGCAAATAAGGATAATGCATTAAATGTTATTTCTTTTTAAAATGCATAATGTCATAACACCCCCACCCCCTCCAAAATGATAATTACTTTACTTATCTAAAATAAGACCAGCAACACTTTAAACAATTTCTAACTACAGTCACACTTGTATTAAGCAGCCCAACAAGGGAAAGCCTAAATTTCACTGCTTAAAACTAGTTGGCTGCTTAAGATAATATATGGCATTGATTGTTTGCCTATTACTGTGATCTTGTATGGTTACCAATAAGTATTACTTGTACTTAAATAGTATATCTACTGGAAAGTACTGTTCAATAAATATTTACCACAATTATAACTGCTTTTGGAATGTCAACAAATGATCCAGAATATCATAAGTTTCTCTCTAGGTCAAAGAAATTTTGCTCCATTATTAGTAGTCTGGTCATGTAGGTACAAAGCATACCATTTTAAATTAGTCACATCAAATTTATACTCAGTGTACCAACATATTTGTCAAATTGTAGTTCGAGAAAAAGTGTATATATATTCGGACGGTCATGTACTGAATGGTGCATGTGTTTAACTCTTCCTTAACAAAAACAGCAACCAGTGTGTTATTAGCCGAAGAAAATGAATTATGCTGAATATGTATTGGCTGAGGCAATTATTTTGCTCTGACTATCAGGTGAATGATAACTAAAAATCTATTTTCATTGGGAGATCAGCACAGTTAGGAGTGATAATTTATTGGGCAAAAAAGTCAAAACAAATACTGGAAGATAATTTCGTCTGAAACAACTTCTTAGATATATAACTTAAAGATAGAAATGAGAAATGCTTGTCATTTCACGTCATTGCATCACAATTTCATAGTGACGGCAATTCAGTCGATTAGCCGAAGTCTCAAGAGCCAGAGATGTTATCGATCATGCTAAAATCTACAGGATTTCTTTTTGCATTACAGATTGTCCAACTCCATCAGTGATTTCTTAAACAGAGATTACAAGTGTTCGACAGCCACCATTTTGAATACTAATTAGCTTTACCCAATGAGCCTTACCAATCTAAGATAAACAATATAGTTTACCAATTGAACTTTCTTATGATATAATTTAGAATTAAGAATGACAAACTCTGTTCTGAAAGATCAGTTACTCATGACAACAAGAATGCTTACGTCGTGGCAAACATTGTCAGAAAAGTGCTATATCTTGATCCACTTTGTCGTTTTCCCGGTGTAAAATAACAATCCACTACAAACTCAACAATGATTCGACGTGAACTCGAGAGGACAATGTAGGATTTTTACTTAACTATCGCTTTGTTCGTACCATAATTCTTTAGAAGTGAGCCATGAACCGAACCATGAATGTAGAACTGCGGTATACCGTCCTACGGTATATCGTTACACCCCTAATAGAATGGCTTGGCAACAATGAAAAGTTCATTTTCACTAATTAAGCACTTAACCAACCATTGTTCAAAATTTTATCATTAACTTGTTCTTCATATTAAAAAAAGAATCAGGCATGGATATTGCACCAGCAAGCTTCAGCAAACAAAAGCCAATTATGCAAATTAGACACACTTTGTCATGAATATTATTTAAAGTAAAAGGTCTGATTAAAAGCCTACTTTTATGCCAATGCATATTCAGTCGATTTCACACTTTTACCCCTTGGTCGTTAGGCATATTTGTAAATCCAATATCTGCAGTCGAACATATAGCGCAAGGAAGTCATGTGCATGACCTTATTAACCCTCACAGGTACCCCCTTATAGACCTGGATGGTGTGGAACAATTTGAGGTAAATTTCTTGCTTAGGGAAATTAGCAGCGACCCAACTGAGGTTCACACCACAGACCCCTTGATCTAGAATCCTGCGTCCTACCAGTGGACTATCCCGCTCCACTATTATCAGCCAATCAAATGACTGGAATTTATGGGTCATTGTTGGTTTTTATTTTAAAGTTCACAATTGTGTTCGTTGAGGGTAAACTATTGTTATTTTCTTGTTCAGTCTGCACAAATAAGTATGCTTTCAGTGAGAATATACTCTTCCTATTTATTTTATTTCCTTTATGAATTGTATTCCAGACTCAGGATGGGTTTGACGAAGATTGGTCGTGGCCAGCATAATGATTTCTACATCGACTCGGCAACTCTGAAGAATTTCATCTCCAGGTCCCACGTAGAGATTTATGGAAAGAAAAATGAGAATGGCAAAATTGAGTTTGTTCTCAATGACAAAGGCCTCAATGGAACATTTATTAATGACGTTAGGGTAAGTCTTGGCTTTTGCAATGAGACTCGATAAAGTTTGTGTGGACTGTTAAAAATAACCTTTACTGACATGCTCTGGGAGATTTTGTTCGTTTGGCTAATTTTGTGTCAAAATTAACTCCCTGATCGTTCTGAAAATATTTATATATATGTTAATACTATTATAATACAAAAATAAAGTGTTAGCTAGTTTATATAAAATACAACAATAAAAATGACATATATAGGACTGTAAACTGTTAAAACTTTTACAATATGGTTTTTTATTGACACAGTTTTTCCCTCTTGAAGGGCCCTGGCAACTTTTCCTAAAAGGTGAAAAAAAAATGCTGTTAATGTTAAATTTGAAGTTACTCAACATATGACATTTATAGAAAAAAGATGTAGTAAGGAATAATTGTTATGTAATAAACCATGTTTCAAATTGTACATTTTGAACTCTACAGAATGATTTTACCATTATGAACTGTACAAATTCGTACTGTACAATTTTGGACTGTACAATTTCAGCCTACAATTTGGACTGTACATTTTGAACTGTACAATTTTGGACTAAACACTTTCAAACTCTACAATTTTGGACTGTAAAATTTTGAACTGTTGTATTTTAGACTGTACAATTTTGGACAGTACAATTTCAAACTCTACAATTTTGCACTGTACAATTTTGGAGTGTACAATTTTTAACTCTACAATTTTGGACTGTACAATTTTGCACTGTACAATTTCAGCCAAGAATTTTGGACTATATTTTCAAACTGTACAATTTTGGAGTGTACAATTTCGAACTTTACAATTTTGGACTGTACAATTTTGGACTGTACAATTTCAACTCTACAATTTTGGACTGTATAATTTCAGACTACAATTTTGGACTGTACAATTTCGAACTGTAATATTTTGGACTATACAATTTTGGACTGTACAATTTTGAACTCTACAGTTTCGGACTGTACAATTTGGAGTGTACAATTTCAGACTACAATTTTCGACTGTACAATTTTCGACTTTACAGTTTTGGTTTACAATTTCAGACAACAATTTTGGACTGTACAATTTTGAACTCTACAATTTCAGACTGTACAACTTTGGACTGTACAATTTCAGACTACAATTTTGGACTGTACAATTTTGGACTGTACAGTTGTGGTTTTCAATTTCAGACTAAATTGTAGACTGTACAATTTTAGACTACAATTTTGGACTGTACAGTTTCAGACTAAAATTTTGGACTGTACAATTTCAGACTACAATTTTGGACTGTACAATTTCAGACTACAATTTTGGATGGTACAATTTCAGACTACAATTTTGGACGGTACAATTTCAGACTACAATTTTAGACTGTACAATTTACAACTGTAAAATTTTGGACTGTACAGTTTCTGACTGTACAATTTCGAACTCAACAATTTCAGACTATACAATTTTGTACCATACAATTTCAGACTACAATTTCCAACTCTAAAATTTAGGACTGTACATTTTTGGACTGTACAATTTTGGTTTACAATTTCAGACTGACAAGACCTGTGTTCTGGAGGAAGGCAGCAAGATAACATTTGGCCACACCAATGGTTACAAGATTGAACGAGGATCCCATGCTGAGCAACCATATTCTGAGTTCCAGTTTGTTGTAAGTAGTTTGTTTTGTTGGGTTTATCATCCCACCAACAATATTCAAGTTAAATGGAGACTCTGTTCGCTTGATGCTTATATAGTGCTGCCTTCACTGTATATTGCATGCTGTGAGCACCTGGCATAATACCTTACCCAGTTACATTATCCGGACACCGCACCAACTTGGAATGAACCTGGGACCTCAGGTACATGGTGCCAATGCACCCTGTCCGGTCAATTAGCAGTTTACGCAATTACTTGTCTTATTGTTTAATGTGATGGGTCACTAACATTATATTGTGTTATTAATTGGAAAAAAACTACATCTTAAAGTGTTCATCTTTGGAAGATGGTATTCACTAAGTGTGATAATGAGAATACATGTGAACTTTTTCTATGGCCAAAGTGGGAGATTTTCACTTCCAAAGTGGGAGATTTTTTATTTTCAAATAAATAAAGAAGGAACTTATCTGTTTCCGTATAGGAAGATTTCTGAAATTTTGTAAAACACCCTTCATTTTTAAATAATTTTGAACTTTAAAAGTGGGAGTCTCCCTCCCACAGCGGTAGAGTTCATGTGTATGAGAGTGCCATTGAGTCTACCTAGACATAAGTCTGTGGCTCTTCCTCCACCAATTAATAGCTAGGTGTGCCAAAATGACCATAATTTGTGTCGGGGAAGGTAATAAGAAACAAAACATAAGTTTGATTTCCTTTTTATTCAGGGATGTAAGGAAATACTGATATGTTGGAATACTGCGCTTCTGACAACTTGTTAAGAATCACATCAGGGCCAAACAGATATTTTGTTTGTTTGATTTTATAATGTAATTTATTGTTCCTATGTAATTTCTTTACATTTTTATATGGACATTTGTTATATGAAACAGACGTCAAAAGTTTTTCTACTTTGAAATTGGCCTATGAGTAAGACTTCATCAAGGTTATTTGTAATTGTAAATAATTAAAAGTGCATTAGAGGTGAATTTAAAGCTAGTTATTGTATGGATAAATTCTTCTTTGCACTCTTCTGCTTTGTTATGCACAAAATCTGAAGAATTGAATAAAGGGTTTTTCAGCTTTCAGAGCAACTCCTATTTTGGTCACCTTGAACCCAATTTAAAAAAAATATATTTTTTTTTACAAAATGCTATGTTAATAATTTACATCAAATCTATCGATACACTCCTAGCATACTGCACTCATGCTGATCAGCGGGCCCTACCTTTCCTACTTATCCTTACTTTTTTTAACATGGCTGTACATTTCCCTTTTTTTGTAAAAACAGCCCTACTATCCCTACTTTTCAGCTGAAAAAACAATACTTTTGCCCTACATTTTAAAGAAACTGAGCCCTATTTTTGCCCTACATTTTCACGGAATGTCACTGGTCAGCCTGTGCACTATATCACAATACAATAGTTCTTACAATGCCCCTCCCAAGTTACATTGTGTGTTCTAACTTATGTACAATTGCTGATGGGGTGCACATGGCCAAGTGGTAGAGTCGTGGACTTTGACTGCTCGCCTCTCACTGCATGGGATTGAGTCCCAGTTGGGGCAAATTACTTAATATGGGTAGGACTTCCAGCTGATCTGTAGGCAGGTGGTTCCTTGTCAGACATTGCTGGACATCGCTTTTGATCATAACTGCATTGCTGCAATGTATTTCTGAAAAATAAAACATATTTTCTGTCATTTATACCTTTCCTCAATTAAGCGTATATCTTCATATAAAAGTTTGATCTTCATGACGGAATTAAAGTGTTACAGTTTCCTAAGGGTGTGGCAGTTTATTCCTCAACAGGTATTTGCTTTAATGGGATTAAGTCATTTTTAAACATCTCTAATAATATGAGACCACTTTTATGATATGATGAACTTCCAACTGAGGCTGGTTCAGATTTAAGATATAACAAACATGTAGCTATAATTCATTTCCATTTCACTTTGTTTTCCAGTTTGAAAAGATTCCACGAGCATCTAACTTAAAGTCCTCTGAACGATTCTCTGAAGTCACATCCACCACTCTGGCTGAAGTTGACTCCTCATCCACTAATGTGGACCACAAAAAAGACATCAATGTGCCCGATCGGTCATTTCTGAGTGACATACAATCTAACCTGCAAAGTGTACAATCCCAAATCTCAAAACTCAAATCCCGTAAAGAGCGTGGTGGGCGTAAAGACTCTGATAGTGAGAGTTCGGATAGTGAACCAGTTGAAACATCGCGTCGAAATTCTTCATCTGTGTCTCTTAGCAATGACCGATCCTCAACAAAAACTAGTGGTAGTGGAGAACCAGCAAAACCACCTGTAAAAAAAATTGTTGACAATAATAGAAAATCTACCAAGCGAAAGGTAGAAGAGGAAGATGATGATGATGAGGAGGAGAAGGAAGAAGAAGAAGAAAAAGAAGAGAAGGATGATAGTGATAAGGAAAAAGACAGTGAAGATGAGGAGGAGGAGGAAGAAGAGGAGGAGGAGGAAAAACCAAACGTTCCTATATCTAGAATAAGTAGATCTGCAATATCAAAGTCAAAACAGCAAGTGCCTACATTGCAGAAAAAAAAATCCAAAGATGATGATCTCCAAAAAACAATAGCAGCTAAGGATGAAGAGAGTGAAGAAGAGGAAGAGGAAGAAGAAGAGAGTGAAGAAGAAAAAATGCCAGTTAAGAAAAATGTGCCTAAAAGAAAATTTCCTCCGAAACGAAAACCAGTGTAAGTCAAATGAGTAATAGTTTTGTATAACAAGTTGTTAAGTTATATTTTCTTAATTGATATTTAAACCATATAATTAAGCTACTTCTTTGCATTTAAGTTCAAATCAAGAATGATATTTTTTGTTTTGCAGAAATTTAAATGATTTTTTATTAATGTTTTCTTTCACTGTAGTAAATGAATTTTTATGCTAGTTATTTCTCTGATTGATGCAAGGTATCATAAAAGAAAAGTGATTAAAAAAAAATTAAAAATAGTTACATACAAAAAATACTGTCATCAGTACATTAACAAGCAACATTGTAAGTCAGAGTTGTATAGGAGAGAATCAAGCTATTGTTAATACTTATCAAGAAGCATGGAACAAAACACAAAAAAGAGAGAAAGAACTTTTGTTTGTAAAAAAATATACAACTAATCATTATTAAAAACAACAATAATATTAACAAATGACTAATTAAAAGGTAAAAATACCTCTAAATGGTTAATTATAATCAGTAGTGTAACTCTTTCCTATTTTTATTTTTATTCTTTTTAAAATGTTCTTATCTATTTGAAGTCCTCTTATCAAAGCAAAAACTGGGACTTACCATTATCCACTACATAATGTTTGCATTAATTAACTTTATGGTTAGGGTCCATTTCTTAAACTTTTTATATCAACACAATTTCTAAAGGGTAGGTAGCCCTAAAATTATTTTTGGCAGAGTTATGCCCCTTTAAAAAAGAATTTCATTATAACATCCAGATCTGAGAAAAGTTGAGCGTACTGACTATGGAGAACTCTTGTTAAAAACCCAATAGTTAGACATCTTTGATCTACGGTTCTCCATTCTAGAGCTCTTGAAATTCTTTTTTTGCAGAAATATTTGGCTAAGCAAAATGCAGCTTATCTTATCATAAGTGGCAAATAGAAAGTTGCTTTTGACTGGATTTCTTTTGCCTCAGAGTGAAAATTGTGTACTGATGTGCACTAGCTAGCCAAAATGAGAATAAATATTTATAATAATAACAATCATTAATACATAATGTGGTGCAAGAACATGTTAAACTGTTTTTAAGTCTTTTAAGAATAATGAAAATACATTGAAAAAGTTATTTACAGTCCAATTGTGGATTTATTAATATTTTATTTAAATCAGACATGGAAAGGTCTGTCTTTCTAAGACATAAATAAACTTAAAAAAAATATTTTTATCATGCCCAAATCATCTAAAGTCTGATCTTCCTATCAATTTTCTTCTGCTTATAATGTTTGCCTTGAATTAATGCCAAGAATAAAATAACCAAACAATTGAGTTCAAAGTTTCCCAAGCTTCCAGGGAACTGACTGATCTGAATCTACACTATTTTCCAGGGTCTGGGCTCGAATTTAAGCATTTTTTCCACTTGCAATTTTTCGACAAGTGCATATATTTTTTAACTTATAATTTCTCGAAGTTACTTATGCGTATGTTCGAAACATTTTGCACCTATACTAATTGTTATTGTATTTTAAGTATTGAATTACATTACATGCTAATGCAAGATAAGTCTAGAAAGTAATTGAAGGCAGTGTACAGTGATTTATTTAAACCCTTTAATAAACAAGAAAAAATATGTAAGTTTTAATCTTATAATCATTAGACCAAGTGTCATTAAGCTTTTTATCAGTAGAACAATTGCAATTTTTATAATGTTAAACAGTAGTTCTATTAAAAGTTTGACAGTGGCATACAGATCTATACAGAGAATGTGTCTGTCAATAGGTTTGTATTGGTGTTTAAAACCAGAGCAACAGATAAGCTTCATTTTTATCATTTTAACTAATTGTTGTTTACTAATTGATTTAAAATTCTTATCTCTAAAAAATGAAAAGAAAAAAAAACAAAAAAAACAACAACTGTGCTTGAAGGTGTCAGTGTTTATAGTAGGTTTGTTTTTTTGTATGTTTACAGTACACCTTAGCAAAGAGAGGTTATTGTGCACGCGCAAACTGTAATGCTGTCCCATACTGCATTGTTATGGACGTACATATTTTATCCATGAACGATAAAATCCATGTTCTCCAAATACGAAGTTGTGCTTGAAAACAGAATGTTAAAAACAATAGAATCTGGCAAACCATCAGTTACCTGCTTTCTTATTGAAAAGGAACCAAAGCCTAATGAAATCGTTTGCAATTTGTACATTGTGCAAGAATATGTTAAGATATTTACATTTGATGATATCCCAGATGGTGCATACTCAAGGCAAACTTTGCATGTTATTTTTTGTACAATATTCAAGGTGTTGACAGAGCTTTCCAGGGCCATACTGAAATCTTTTATCCATTTTTTTTCTTTTTACAGTTTTGAGAAAAATAGTGACCATGTTTTCTGTGACTTTTGATGTTTTGGTGTTTGGTTTGTTTCATTATCTGCATCTTTACTGGTTACATTATATTTAAATACTCATGGTAAACATAAAGGGTATCAAATAGCATACACTGTGTATTATAAGTGTGCACAATGTCAGAAAAGTCCGTTCTCGCAATCCAGTTCATAAAAACTTTTAAAGCTTACTTGTCAATTGCATGATAAAGCGTTCCGAGGGACATGATAAACAATAATGCGAAGTCCACAATATTCATTCTAAGGTTGTTCAATTAGGGACTTATTATATTTGCAATATTTAGCAAGTTGATTTATTTTGAGATCGCTATCAGCAAAACCGATTCACATTTAGCGAGTATGCGAGCTGAAATTCGAGATCTGAGGGTAAACTTAGGGTTAACTACTTAATCAAGCCTGTGTAAGTGATGCACAATAGTCTAGATCAGTCATCTTTCAGCCAAAATTGTCTTATCTGAAGCTGCACTATTTACTGTTGTGTCACTACCTAAATGTTGCCATAGCGAGCCTTGATAAGCAATTATAGAATTTTCTTTTTTTATTTAAATCAGCAAATGTATAAAAATAAGTCTTAAACAATATTTTATTGTCTGTTCATACCACATTCTCAGTAGAAACCTGGTGTCATCACTGTATCAAACATAAGCCATTTAAGGTCAAAGTTTACTTTAAAATAGAACTTTAAAACCTTTTTATGAAATTTGAAATTTTGCAATAATTTATTTACTACACTTACAATTGTTTTTCAATAATTAGTGATATTTAAGTGCCTTTGTAAGTATGCTTGTTAAGCTGGTTTGGTGTAAATTGTTTGCAAAATGTTACAGGTACAGGCATAATATGTTACATTGGTGGGACAATAAACCCACTAAACAAACATAATACGTTATTAATATAGGTGCAAAATTTTTTGAGTATAGGCATAATATGTTATTAATATAGATGCAAAATTTTACAAGTATAGGCATAATATGTTATTAATATAGGTGCAAGATTTTACGAATATAGGCTAAATATGTTATAAATATAGGTGCAAAATTTTACGAGTATAGGCATAATTTGTTATTAATATAGGTGCCAATATGTTGCGAGTACAGGCATATGTTATTAGTGTAGGTGCAAAATGTACAAATATAGGCATAAAGTGTTATTAGTATAGGTGCAAAATGTTTTGAGCATAGGTATAAGATGTTATGAGTAAAGGTATAAGGTGTTATTAGAATAGGTGCAAAATGTTACAAGTACAGGTATATGATGTTATTAGTATAGGTACAACACATAATAAGTATGGTGCATTTTCAAAAGATTTGAAATTGTTTCTCACCTCTCCAGACCTCAGAGTAGAAGCAGCAGATCCTCCCCGGTAGCAGCAGCAGCAGCAACCAAAACCAAGAAGGCGAGACCTCCACCATCTTCTGAGTCAGAAGAAAGTTCTGAGGATGGTAATAACATATAATTTATAATAAAAAACATAGGAAAGTGTAAAGTTCACTGACTCAAAGTTCTTATAAGTCAATTTTTTGTTTGTTGTTGCCGCGTCTTTGACATAATAAGGTTTAAATGTATTGCCTTCTTATACCAGTAGGTGAGTAGCAGTCCTGATAATAGGAGTAAATCTGGTTTTGTGCTGTCAAATAATACATTTTTCGTAACTAAATCCTTAAGTGAAAAAATTGGCGCATCGAGGTGGTTCTAACGAGTACCATGTTTGTAGAAGAAATAGCAGAAGCTATTGGTGTGGACTCGTGATATTTTCGGAGGCTGTCCGTCATTCTGGCTTAGACATTTTGTATTATGGTAGTTTTACAACTGGTCAGCTTTGTGTGAGGAAAATATTATTTTATTTGGAATTCCTTTAATGTAGTTCCTGTATTTAACACACAAAAAATCAAAAAAGGCACCCAGTTTAAAGTGGCCAAGGGATGTACTTGGCATAGATATAGAGTTGCAGACTTTTAACTTCTCTGACGACTTGCTTTTTACCACATGGGTTAGAGTCCTCCACCCAAATAGCTGAAAATTACTATAATGAACATTGTTGTGTAACTGTGATGTTTTTATAAAAAAGTAAAGAATTAAAGTGGCCAATTTTTTTGATGATGATACATGATATGTTAAAGTGCCTCCATCTGAGCGATTTTCTATGCCTAAATCTCTTAATCGACTACTCCAGAGGCCAGCAAACCAGAGGCTGATCGACGCCCTAGTCCTGCCCAGTCAAAAGCAGCTAGGAAGGCACCTCCTCCTCCTCTACCCCCTCCACCGCCATCTCGCCACAAGAAGAAACCTCAAGGTATCACTTGTAAAAAGTTTTAATGTGTTAATATTTAGCAATTATTTCACATCAGTAAATGTTACTGATATAGGTAGAAGGAAAATGTTTCAATGGTTCAACCAAGTGGTCGGAAATGGAAATGAAAAATGGTCTAAGAAGATTTGCAATGGATGGTGTGTACCAGGCCCTTATCCACGCTGCTGATCATATGCCTTCAAATTGTGGCAGTTGGTCATGACTCTTTGAACCTTAAAACAGATGATGCTATAGGTAGAAAAGTCTTGAGAGTGCATTGTCACCTGGCACTTATCCAATTCACATAGAGTAGTATATGGTGCATTGTTTACTGTGTGTTATCCTCTAGCTTATTTCGTTAACTTTTTTCATATCCAGTATTGGTAAGTTCATTGGATGTTTTGATGTACATTTGAGGGTTGACACTGAAAGAAAAGGTTTTGCTAACAGGGACACTTTATACTACTACTATTTACAAGGACGGATGGCATTTTTAAGATTTTACTGCCTATGAAGTTATACAAGATAACTAATACAGTGTTGCTGCTATGTCTACAGGTGGTAACAGCGCCCCGGCTATTGGCAGCCGAAAGCGACGGCGGAAGGGAGGTGCTGGATCATCCAATGCAGACACCTCTGGTGCAGACCTTGAACCTGGTGTTGAGTGGTACGACGATGAAACTTGTGAGTCAGCAGACTGCAAACGGCCTAAGAAGAAACGAACGCCATGGGTGAGGATGATGTCTTTTTTGGTATTTTTTATGAAAATTCCTAGTTCAAAGCATTTGTGAAAAAAATTTGGTAGAGAATATAAAACAATGCATCTACTTATGTTATTGTGACTTTAAGATTACCTGATTGTTTTTTCTGTTTTGTTTTCTCTTAATACACTGGGTTATTTTTATTTAAATACTGATGCGTCACATTAGCAAAATTTATAGCGAGACAGTGTCTAGAAGATGTATTGTTTGCTGGTTTTATCTTTCTCACCCAAAATATGTCCTTTGTCCCCTAGAAGCAAGTATAGTGCTACTTCCACTGTGTGTAGCATACTGTGAACACCTGGCATAACACAACAATCTGCCTCATTATCCAAACAAGTCTTGGAATTTATGTTGTATTTACTGAAGGGTTTGCAAGAAAAATACTCCGCCTTTATTATTGATGACTTTAGTATGGCCCTGCTGGGGTTTGAACCTGCGGCCTTAGTATCTGGAGCTGACACTCGTCTTATTGTGTTACCAGATACCTTTGTATATTCACTTGTGAGATTGATTAAAAAAAATATTATTTATGGTAACCAACCTATGGCCCACACTACCCTTTACATTCACAAATGAATGTTTTCATTCTGGGGGTGCAGCCGTTACACGGGTGCGACCATTATACGAGTAAATACGGTATGTTTAAAATTATCATGAATATCATGGCATCAATGAACAAAACAATTGAAAAGTTTGATGAAGTCATAATCTGTACTAGACAGTTATTTTTTTGACAACTTTATCATTACGGGTCCAGTGACTCGCTGGACTAAAAATCTATGAGTACCAAAATTTACTGCATGAGTCCCAATTTGGATGTTTTAAATCCCATGATGCATAAGCAATCAGTAAAGACTTGTGATATAATGATAAGACTTTAATCTTTTTCTTTTAACAAAAAATTATTTTGTGCATTTTAGTTCATAAATTCTCCTGTCTTCGGACCAATTTTGCAGACGATAAAAAAAGGAAGTGTTATCTTTACATATACACCGTTTCCTTTACAAATGTAACAAGGAATTTTGGTTAATCCAAAAAACGTTTATCCAATAATAACCAGCTAAACGACAAACGGACAAAACAGTGTGAATGTAAACTTTACCCTTCTAAATTACGTTATTTGCACTCAAAATGATCTGTAATAGTCGGAAAGGTTTTGCTAGTAGGAAAAAAACCCCGTCCTGCTGATGCAGATAAACTGACATTTGCGTCAGTGGCAATTTTATTGCATCCTTGAAGCAGATGTTAAAAAATCACTGTAGTCAAGATTGTCGGAGTATGGTATATGTATATCCGCAGCTCACACAATCATAACTTAACAGTGATATTGATTAAACATGTACTTAGGTACTTGGTTTGGTTAGGCAAACAGTAGTTTAAGTGTGTTTACCAAACTTGAATAATACTATATGAGAACTACATGGAGGATGTGGGATGGTATTTTATGAAAATACCTTCGTTTTTTAATACATTTATGACTTAGGCCTATGGTATTAATGTGCGCATTTTATATACAGTCAAACCTGTATTAAAAGACCACCCACAGGATCGGACAAAAATGGTCTTTAAGACAGGTGGTCTCTTATTGCAACATGTGTTTTTTATGAGAACCACAACTAAAATTGGCAAATTGTGTTTTATAATTGAAACATAGATGTATATACATGTATATATATATTTTTGTTTTTCTTGCTGCTTAATGTCTAATATTGCATTAAATATTGCGTTTTAGTATAAATATGATTAACAAAATACTGTTTAATTTTGTTTTCATTTTTGATGCTAGAATTTCATAGAAATTTCATTTGTGATCCTTGCAGTTTTTCACATATACCTTGTAGGTTCCATTAATTGTTTCCAAAACTTAGTTTATCATATTTCTTAGTGACATCTAACCTGGCGCTCTATTGTCCTAAATTAAGTCCTTCATCCAAAATTGTACTCGAACTTATGCAATGAGATTCTTAGCAGTCAGAGGAGTTACAAATCGGCACCTCTACCACTAAAATAAAGGTGTGCTATGGCTGTTTTTGACTTCGTATAATGACATGTTGATCATTTTTTGTTTGTTGCAGGTACAATGTGACGACTGTGACGCCTGGTACCATACAGTGTGTGTTGGGGCGAACTATAATGCATTGCTGAAGGACAGTGATGCTCATTTCAACTGCGGGTGTATCAAGTCAGACTAGCAATGGAATTATCTCAGTCTGCCATTCCTACACTAATGAGTAAACTTGTCTAGCTACATGAACAACCAATCACTTTTCTTTATTTTATTTATACAAGAACATAACATACTACATTTTTTTTCATTGTCATTATGGGGTGAAAATTTATAGTAAGGATTATCTAGCTTTCACACCTATACTTACAAAACATAAACAGTCCATCATATGAAACTACATTTAAGCATTTCTTTATTTATGCTATCAATTAAGATCCAGAATGTGTAATTAAAACTGATTGTCTGAAGGTAAAAATAGAAGAAAATCCCTTCTGCCCCTATACAAAAATATATAAAGGGGACATCCTGTCTCTTGTCTGTTCATAACATAAAAAGTTGTTATTTAAGTTTCATATTAGGAGGCTATAATAATGTGATTTTATTCCTTTTATAAGTGTATAAAGAACGAAAGACACATTTGTACCTGCTGTAGCAAAAAATCTTGGAGAGATCAGGCCAAGTCAAGGTCTACAATTGTTGATCTCATCGGACGTACCTTGTTTATTTAGGTTAAAATAAGTTCTTTGAAAACAGTAATAAAAAGTGTGAAGCATGTGTTACTCAATTAACAAAATACACAAAAATTTCAATTATGTATAATATGAGCAGAGCATGATAAATTTGTGTTTTTTACCCATGCTACATTTATTTGGAGCACTTAAATAATGCACTTGTAGTTTATTTGTACAAACTTACTGTTATTATATATTGTGTATGATAAACTTTGTTATTATTAATAGTAGTATTTTCATTATTATTATTATTATTTAATTCTTATTGAAGTTATTATTTAATGATCATTATTTTATATTTTTTTAACATACTTAATTTTGTCACCATAATTATCATCATCATCATTTGAATAATTAATTTGAATGTCAAAATCATTTTTTCCATTTATTTTTCATATTGTTTTGAATTGGTCTCAATGTCTTTATAACTGTTACTGTTTATGTTTGATATTTTTTTAATCAAGAAAACTTGCTTTAAATTTATTTTATCAGATTTATGACCATTAGAAAAATATTGCATCAATCTTTTGCAATACTGCTTATCTCTGTACCTTTAGACTAACATATCAGAAAAAAATCCTGTTTTTCCAAATGCAAAGATCTGTATACACAAAGATTTGCAGTTTTGTTTGACAACACAAGATAGCACAGGGAACATCTGCTCCACCATCACAGAACAAAAAGTAAAAAGAAGCTGCCTCTTTTAGTGTGCCTTGATTGTGGGTGGGAATTTTTGATCTGTGAGTATGTGCAAGGTTAAACCGTCCTCACAGACTCGCAACAGGGCATGAGGTATGGGAGGGATCAGGGGTGGGGGGACAAATTTTGTGAATGATCAATTTTTGCTTAGACCCACCCACCCAAATGTTCTAGATCCGCCCCCTCGTGAGGTTAAAAACTTTAGAACTGTTGATTAGATCTGATATCGATCACAGGCATTTCACTAGTCATAATTTTTAAAAAAAATCAATACCTTTACCATGCTAGCTTAATGGTCTATTACAAGTTGGAATTGAAGCAAAATTGCCAATTTAAGTAAGCAGTATTCTTTGATTCCAATTTAAGCTTGAGCAAAATCTCAACTAAGCAAAGTTTCTGCATGTGGTGCCAGATGTTTTCAGTGACCTTTATGTCTGCTACTAGCAACCTGCATGGTTCTTCAGGTAATCTGAGGGTTAGAGCATCTAATGTTTGTGTGTAGAGGTCTTTTCAAAATGTCTTCAATGTGTTCAATCATTATTAAAGGTCATTAAGATCTTAAACTTAATATTGTTTCCATTAAAAAATACATATTTCTCTCAGTTAGGGTACTCTTGTGGCATTTTTTTATTATTAATTGTAAATATTTTTTATTCTTTAGTCAGTTGTTTGGCTTTTGGAAAAAAAAATTTCATAGAATCGTTTTCATGGTGTACAGGTTTTGTTTGAATCTAAGACAAGTCTGCTGCTTCTGTAGTTTTACATCAGCATTAAAATTCTAAGAAAAAAAGGCTGTTTATTGTTTAGTTTCCTGAAATGGTAAATAAATTATTTAATAACAATTTGCCTGGTGCACTAGGTACACTTAAACAATATTTCTTTATAAATTAAACCTTTGTATAAAAAAGTTGTTTTAAATCTACGTTTTTGGCTCTTTAATGTTTTAGTTTTAATCTATTATACTCTATCCACGTTAAATCCGTTGTATTCGGCGCCGTATGACCTATCAAGTGTCGATGCGCCATATAACGTAAAATACAAAATACTTTTTGCACATTTCTTTTATAGATTATTATTTAGATGGTTTTATTCTTATTAATTAAATAGAAAGAAAACAGATATAAGGCATATACCTGTAACAGTCAATGTTTATGTATTGTCATGTATAGGTCTTAAAATAGAGGGTTATGCACCTTTCCAAGCCTAAGTTACTGTTGTAAAATCCACACAAGCCACATTTAATTAGAAAAGCTTATCACAACCTACAAGTTTACACCACTATCAGACATAGTGCGTTGACCAAAAGTATTTCCAAACTGTTGGTATTGTATAAAATTAATGTTGAATTAAAAAATATTTTTAATTTGAAAAAAAATATTTTAAGATGAAAATCAGCTATTGTATAAAATTAATGTTGAATTAAAAAAATATTTTTAATATGAAAAAAAAAATATTTTAAGATTAAAATCAGCTATTGTATAAAATTAATGTTGAATTAAAAAAATATTTTTAATATGAAAAAAAAAAAAAAATTTTTTAAGATGAAAATCTGCTATTAAAATAAAAAGGTTATATTCATGTTGTATAAACTGCTACACAACCATTGCAAGATTGGGCAGCTGTGACTTTATCTCGTTGACAACTATTATATTGTTTATTCCAGATTTTATCGTTTTATGTAATCTGATTAGCATATGCTTTAATGGCTTTCTAAATATATCGTCTGGTTATATAAAAGTAACTCTTCTAATCAGGATAGAAGAAAGTTACAATAAAGTTATTATAATCACTTCTCATTTTCGAAGTAAAATTTTCTGGTTACTATTTCCTAGATCTGGAATAAATTCTTAGAAATAATACAATCTTGTAGTGTTGTCAAATGCCTCTGCTATGTCAACTTTTGTGACCGATATTCAACAATGTTTTATTCTTTTGTGCTAAATTTTATTAAAAAATTGTATATTGTTAATTTTTTTATGTATTGAAAACAATTCATTTGTGAGACAATTTTTAAAAAGCTGTAGCGTTTTTTTTTAAAATGTCAAATATAATATCTAGGCTTACTGAAACTGTTTTAATTAAGTGTCAAGTATAATATCTAGACTTACTGAAACTGTTTTAATTCAGTGTCAGATATAATATCTAGACTTACTGAAACTTTTAACTGTAACTATATCTAAAAAAATGATGGTGTTATTTCAGTTTAACTAATTGTGGTTATGAAAGATATCTTGTAATTAATACTTTTTTTTAATAAAACAGAAGATCCTGGAAAAAAAATACTGCTTTTAATTCATTTTAATCTGGTTTTCAAAGAACTTTTTTAAAAAAGTGTTCTCTCACAAATTTTACAAAAATCTGATTGGTCACCTCAGCAAAATGAATGATTAATGATAGATCTTAAAGCCTGGTTTTGCCAAATAGTTTATATTATTATAGTTTATATTCCTTTTTTTGTGCTACGCAAGAATTTGTTCAAATTATGTTGTATTGTTGTATGTAGTTGTGTTTAACATGTTCTAATGTTTCTTTTTGAAGAAGAGTGTGAGAAACTTAGTTTTGTCCTTCATATAAAAAGACATGACCTATTTTTTTATAGAAAGTAAAGTGTTAGTAATCGCCCTTGTGGGTTGGTATTTTCACACACTTTCTTACAAATATTCTTATTTTTATGGTTAATTTGTTTTTATCTTCAAAGTGTTTACCCAATTATCCTTAATACTTAATTTTTCATGATGATGGATTATTGTGCATTTTGTGGTTTAAAATGTTTTCAATAGCTTAAATATGGAAAATTTTATTACTGCACTAAGATAAAACATACAACTTCCTGATAATAGAAACAACTTCCTGATAATAGAAACAACTTCCTGATAACAGGAAACAACTTCAATAATAGAAACAATTTCCTGAAAGGGAAGTAACATAATGCAATTTGACATGTTATTTTAGAGTAATGTCCCTTTTATATATTTGACAAAGCACAATGTGTCCAGGTTCAAGGCATTTCAATCTATTGTTCTACAACTTGGTAATTTCCATTTTTCAAAACCCTCATTGATGCCTACTTGACATTACTGGCAATTTAACATTTTTGTACTCCCAACACATATAGCTTATTGGTTTTTGTAAGAAAGGAGTTTTTTTTTGTTTGTTTTTTTAAATTCAGTGCTAAACAAAATCTAAAAGAATGACATTTCATCACTTCTTTTGTAACAGATTTGCCTCACATGAGCCCTCTGTTGATGTCTCTCACACCTTTTTTCTGTATTGTAAATAATGGATGTAATTTTGTGAAAATATTTATATAAAATGCAATAATTCATTATATGTGTTGTTTCACCAAAAATATCATTTTTTTCTTAATTTCACATTATTTCCTTGACTGTAGGTTTGTTTCTTAAATGTAGATTCAGAAATGAGCCATATGAATAAATGATTTTGCCAGTTAATGCTAGAAAGTCAAAGCTTGTTTTGTTAAACAAATCATCATTTCATTTGATAGAGAATGCCAGCTTGCAGGAGCAGGCGATTAGCTTCCTTCAAAATCTTCCTTCGGTAAGAGAAAGCAAAGCCTTTTATAAAGAGCAAGTAACTTAATGCTTACCCATCTAAGCAAAAATTGATCATTCATTGGCAAACAGTGTAGATCTGAATCATCCAGGTGACTCTAAATATATTAACATCGGGGCTGTGCATACATGTGAACATTTTCTTAGGTCAAAGTGGAAGATTTTCTCTTGCAAAGTGGGAGATTTGTTATTTTCATATAAACAAAGAAGGAAGTTTTCTGTTTCCAAGTAGGGAGATTTCTGAAAATGAGTAAAACGCCATTCATTTTCAAATAATTTTAAACCCTAAAAGAGGGACTCTCCCTCCAAAAGTTGGAGAGTGCAGATGTATGGCTGTAGTGGGACATCATTTGTACATTATGCCTTGGGTGAACATTATGTTCTATCGTCCTCGCTGGGATCTGATATTTATATATCGTTAAGTATTAAGCTGCCAATGATATTCAGCTATCAACCTTGGGCAACTGTAATTCTATAGTCAGTGATATCATACTAATAGATATGAAAACTGCAGACCTGTTTCTTCAACTGTCTTCTGATTCAGACCCATATTCTCGATATGCTGGAGGATGCATTAAAATCCAGTTTGGGGCACCGTGACTAAGCGGTTAAAGTCATTGACTTAAAACTCCTCAGTCCCTCACTATGTGGGTTCAAGTCCAGGTTGGGGCGAGAACTTTTATGTGGGGAGGTTTTCCAGCTAACCTGCCGTGTGCCAGTTCTACCCAGATATAAGTCTGGGGTCTTCCTCCATCAGTGATAAGGTAGGCAATGCCAATATGAACGTAATTGAGTTGGTGTGATGTAACAGAAACAACAACAACAAAACAACAATATTGATCTAGAGCTGTTAGCTTTTGCAGATAATATACAGTATACAAGAAGGTTACTTATGATGGAAGCATGATACGGGTAGAGGACAAGTTGGTAAATTAGTGGGTTTGATCTGGGCAAAGGGGTATCCAGTATGTCCTTAGTTACTGCTCACAAGCTACTTTTACATACTTACTTGCAACCACAATTGGAAAAAATGTGAAAACACTGACAAACTGTGTAAACACATTTTAAACCAAAATGAAAAGCATTAAGGACACTATCAACCTTGGGCAACTGTAATTCTATATTCAGTGATATCAAACTAATTGATGTGAAATCTGCAGGACGGTTTCTTCAACTGTCTGCCTGATTCAGACCCATGTGCTCGATATGCTGGAGATTGCATAAGAATTGTTCTCAATTTGCTTGTGAGCACTTTGAGAGCATTTCTGAATTGCTGCTGTTTGATTGGGTAAAACAGCTGGTTTGGAACAGTTCACATAAAGTCTGGGTTTGTGGTCTTGGATGAAGAATAAACCCCTATTTACTTTGGTTGTTAATAAACTGCGCTCATTCGTTATTTATTTTGTAACAACTAGATCCCAATTTTTTGCAACATCTTTCTATAAACTTGGCAGCATTCTGGTCAGAAAGCCCAAGGGATGATCTACTCAAATTGCTAAGGTGTGATCAATTTATGCTTGGCAGGCTAGTCAAACAGTCAATGTGGTCTTAAAGTAGAACTGAACTGGGGAAAAAAACTTATAAAATAAGAATATTGTACAAAATATTCTTAAACATGTGTTTACATGTATTTACTCAAGTTAAAAGCTTTAAAAACCTTCCTTAATCCTTTTCTTGCTGGAAACACCTTTAGGATGGGGCATGTTTAATTAAAACGGTTGAAAAGTGTTTCCAGCAAGTAAATGGTTCAAGATGTGCATTACATTGTATCATAGTATTCCTTGGTGATCATCAAATGGGATACATTTACATTTATAATTTACACACCTGAACTAGTTAAATGTATAGTACTAAGTGTATGCACTTTTATTTGAAGCTTCTCATGCTGATACTATATTTTATTAACGAAACCTGGTTGGAAATTGACCATGACCTTTTAGGTGTTTGGAGAAGCAAGCTTTAATTATGCTATTTGAAAAAAAAGTAATTTGGTTTACACTAGTGCCATGATTTTTGAGATCATTTTACATAGGAAACATATATCATTTTACATTGAAGAAACATAGATGCAGGGGTGGATCCAGAAAATTTTGCTGGGGTTGGGGTGGGGCTGGGGGTATGAATCAAGATCTAATCAACTTTATTGCAGTAAAAACTGGATATACATACACAGTTAGGGACCCTAACCTTGACCTAAGCAGTCAACAAACAAAATTTACTTTAAAGCTTATTTTTTTAAGCTTACATGTATGTGTTTTCACAACGCTATTCTTTTACCTGGTTGGTAGTGGAGGGATGATGCACCCCCCCCCCCCACCCCCCTTCCCGGATCCATCCCTGAATAGATGATAGTGTAAGTAGACATCTAAGTTACCGTGGTCGTTTGAAATGGTTTTGAAAGTTTCCAGAGGTGATTTATAAACGTTTCTTAGTTCCCAGGGTGTAAGGACCGGAGATGTGAAATCGTAGGAGGGCTTGTTTCTCAGCAAATAGTGGCCAAAAGTTTTTCAAATAATAATAATTTTGTGGCTAGGGAGAAGAAGTGAAATCGTAGGAGGGCTTGTTTCTCAGCAAATAGTAGCCAACAGTCTCTAACGTGACCAAAATTGTGCTGCTGATTGATTTAAAATCAAAAACAGTTATACTTCTATATATATGATATTAACATGCCAGTATTGCATTGCTTTTGTAAAATATTTGTGGGCTCACTTTTAACAGTATTTTCAGCAAAAACAATGTGAAGGTCAATTACCAAATAAATTCTTTTTAAGCAGGATTTAGACATTGCTACTTACCAAACTCTTGTGTTATGCCACAGCACCTGTAAATGAGGTAAGCCTTGTTTCCTGCTGAGAAATTACGTTTGGAAATCATTAAGCCACTGTGTCTCACAATACAAAAATGACAAGCATGTGATAACTATTAATTTTCTTTATAAGGACACTTTAAATCTTCGTTTGTTTAAATGAAAAGGATTCAGATTCCGCTATATAGTACCCTAGATTGTGTATAAAGTGTATACGTTTTAGACCTATCCAAGTCATGTAGTATATCATTCGATTGTCCAGATTTTATGCCAGCCTTGTATTTATTTATAGTTTGTAAACCTGTTTTAAGTCGTTAGCAATTCTAATTATGTTTTAGACATAGGTCTTTATGTTTTCTTTATGTTTTATTGTGGTATTTTGCATTTGTGGAATAACCAAACTTATATTAAGTCTCTTAGATGTTTATATCGTTTTTTTCTGCATGTTGTACTTCTCACTTTTGTGCGACTATTACATGATGAAATCTTGACTGTGTTGTATTTCGTTCTCCTAAACGAGGGCTAGGATTAACGTTTTATGTATATAATATATATTTAACACTTTAATCAATCTCATACTGTACTTTCATTACAGCGAAGTGACAATGCCTGTTTCGAATCGTACACACAGTATTTGTTGCCAAAAACATAAATAAAAATACAATAGGATAGAAAAGGCGTATTATAATTGACTCTTGAAGACATGCATTTCTGAGAAAAATGCATCCACACAATGTCCATATCGGTTGATTGCTTAAGATGTACGTTTAATGAGTAAAACTGATCAATGCTTAATGTATCAGCTTTAAATCTGTTCACCTATTTAATCCATCATGTCTCGCGTGTCTAATTCACGTACATTATTATATCTTGATATTACCCAATGGTTTAGGATTAAAATCATTTCTGTTTCCAGTAATTTCTAACCTAAATTTTGACATTTCAAGAAGACAAAATATGAATAATATATGCTGGTAAATCACGAGACGTTTCTAAGTATTAGACATAGTAGCGCAATCGGTAGAGCGTCGGCTCCAGGTACGATAGGACCCGGGTTCGAACCTGGGCCGCGACATACCAAAGTCATAAAAAATGATAGTGATATAGCTCCCTTTCTAAGGCTCAAGCAAATATAAGGGCAGTTCCACGACTGGTTGGCCCGGTGTCAGGATAATATGACTGGGTGTGGTATCATGCAAGGTGTGCAAGGCATACTATATGCTGTGAAGTCGACACTATATCTGCTCCAAGTAAAAACCATTTCCAGATAACTGAGATACTGTTGTTGAACTATAAACCCAACGAACAAACTTTTCTAAGTAGAAGACTAGTTGTGTCCATCTTAAAAACCCGGGACCATTTTGGATTTCAATGTGGCTAAAGGTATTTTTTGTACGTGTACAAAGCACGTCCATGCAAGCGTTTGTTCACAATTTTATGCTCGTCTCACAAACTACGATTTTGAAAAAAAAATAGGACTCTTCTTTGCTATTCCTCCTTGACTAGAGGTAAATGTTCTCAAATAAACACGCCTAAATGCGTGTGCTCGCGTGTGTATGCCTACATAAACGTGAATCACAATCCGTCTGTAAGAGTGAACAATGAACGGCCCCGTTTTCAATTATTGCCCTACGTGGCATAGTTCCCTGTGAATTATCTTCTGACAATAACGCGTCACTGTGCAATATAAATATTTTTTTGGTATACTAATTTTCCACGTTATTTACACAAATGGGTTAAAATGACTTCTAAAAAATGATCGATCAGACATAAGTTTACGTGAAATGTCATTTCATAAATGTTTATTTCCCTAACTGAAACAAAATTAATAAAAAAAATGAATATTATTCATGAATAAAGACAACCAACAAGACATAACCCATTTCTTATCGTCCAAAACACCAACTGATCAATCACATATATATTTTACAAATGCTATAAATAAAAATAACAAATGCAAATACACATAATTTACGTACAACGAGAATCTGTTTTTAAAAAATTCCTCACCCCCACAAAATTAATTATACGATGAATCCTCGAGAAAGAAGCACATCCCAGACACATAAAAATAAATTAAGTCGAAAATAGAAATATAATAATAGACTTTACAACTCAAGTTGATTCAAGTTTAAATGTCGGGAAACGTTTTTTTTTAATGTGATCTTAGTTCAGCATAGTAGAACATGCTCAAATGACTAGATGTACTCACACACAGCGGAAGTGCCACACACATTTTTTTAGATAAAATAGAATAATCATAGATAAGGTACAATAAAATAAGACAAACACAAAGTAATTGCTGTTTAATGTTAACTTATATTTTATACAATAAAGGCACCGAAGAAAGTTGTCTATGTATTCCATTCGTGTATACTAAATTTGTCTGTATACTAAATTTGTCCATTTCTAGTTGTCTTTAACCGTAGTTCTTGAATTTTATGTCACTTGCTTACTGTATATTATGGAAATCGGGGAGTATTATATATGTTATGTGAACGAAAATGAATATTCGACCTCACTGCTTTGACATGTGACGATCAATGTCTTCTTCAGCCCCGACCGAAATGGAACTCTTCATGTAGTTCCACTCTCGAACCGATTGGTAACGCGGCCTTCGACAAGAAGTTTCGATTGAACCCTGTCCGATACAGAATCATCTTTCCCGTCATTAAATACAGGAGTGTATTGGTCGCAGAGTTGGCGTAAGCTTCGGAGCCGCGTGACTACGATAATCCCCAAACCGCGTATGTTATTATAGGCCGTAAACCTGTTTAATGTGTAACAAATCACGAGCGGAATCAAAACCGGAAGCAATTGACAAGCGTTGTTACAGATCGCACAATGGTCATGCTCCGTTACTCACATTGCCTTAGAAATTTGCAGACTTGTGGAAAGAGTGCCGTTTACGGGGACCATATAGTTTAGTTCACAGCAAATGGTTAACACTTCAAGATACAAAGAACGTGGTTAAAATTACAGCAAAACTTTATTTACGCTAAACGAGCTGGCGCTGTTCTTTCCATTCTAATCGTACTCTAAACCCGAAGGATGAACTCAAACAAAAACATGGCTGACAAGACCTAAAGTGTGACTTAGCTATCATCGAAGTTTTTTTTTTTTTTTTTTTTTTTTTTTTTTTTTGTTTGTTTGCATCAGAGGGTGGTTTGCAGATCACAAATTATCACGAATGTCCAAAAGGAGAGAGGAAAAATAATGTTATCGACATGAAGTCACCAATTTTTGCTACGTCACACGGTACAGATCTAGCGACATAGTCCAAGTTACCCATAAGTTGGAATTGAAAATTGTTAACGGGACATATGTCTTTTGTCGCATTTGGCTGAGTCGCTGACATTGCAAATGACGATCAGATTAAGCAAATCCACGTATATTCCTTCAATACCGGGCACAAAGTAATCTTATTTCACCATACTGTGTAATTCAATACTGACGGATTTTGTTTCGTTTTTATTTTGTTTTTAATTTGTTTTTAAGGTGTAGAAGATGCTATCTACTCCACATGACTATGATAAAATTTTAATAGAAGCCCTTTGTTACAATGATAAGAAATGGAAAAAATAGACAACTAGACAACAATTGTACATGTATTTTTCTTTGAAAATATGCGGTATTCAAAACTTATGACATAAAATATAAAGTCATTGGCATTATGCTGAGTTGATTACAAAATGTAGGCCATTAAACATGAAGCCAAAAAGCAAGAACAAAACAACAACAACAACAACAACAAATATAGGTGGGTATACATCTTATACATAATTGTTTTATTACCGGAGTTCGAAACCTAGTGTGGGGTAGACAATTGACAGTGTAGGCGAGTACCGCTGGTAAACTAGGTCCTTGCTTGGAACGAAAGTGAAAATAGCCGAGCTTTAAAACGTAAATCGAAAACAATTTTAACAAAATTTGGGCTCACCAGCAAAAAAGATTATTGCAAACATGTGGTTACAGACTCAATGAGACAAAGAGAGAGAGAGAGAGAGAGAGAGAGAGAGAGAGAGAGATATATTCTATATATATATATATATATATATATATATATATATATATATAGAGAGAGAGAGAGAGAGAGAGAGAGAGAGAGAGAGAGAGAGAGAGAGAGAGAGGGAGGGAGAGAGAGAGAGAGAGAGATCTGTCAGCTGAAGTAAAGTGTGTGCGCATAATGTTTTTCGAACCAGAAAAAAGTTTTAAGCATAACACTTGTTGAGCGAGTGAAAGGAATATATATACAAAAAATGAGTGATCCATTTCAATCACATATAGTTTACACATGTAAGAGTCGTACAGTGTATGTGTGGTATATTACATTTACACCTTACATACCCGAAGATGATGTGATAACGAAGTTGGCCAGGTACAGTGAGATTCACAATGACCAAGAGATATTGCTTTTTAGCACGTGGTGCACTGGCTAGTAATTACATTTCAGTGTTAAAGTGTTCACCTGCACAAAGTATATGGACGACCAATAAAGGATTTAATGTGACCAGTAATTCTTCATGGGTAAGTTAACTCATACATTATTCGTTAAGGTTATAGGCGTGAGTTATAGCTTAGAAACCTGTAGACAAAATGAGTAAATTGGACACCACTCGGTTTTCCATACTTACATATAACTTGCCACTTTAAAATAAATATAATGATAATTTGGTCTGTGACATATAGGACGAAGTTATATGCTTACTAGATAATTATACGTACGAATTTCACCAGTTTCTGTTAAGAGACGGGATAGTTTCCTGTGCTTGAGAGAAGTGTAAACAGTGTGACAGGAATATTATTGTCAGGTGAGTGTTCGATTAAAAGTTCTCTGTTAGGATTGAAAAAAGAGCAATGAAACGAATAATGTTCTTCGGTGCCAACTGAATTTTAATTACACACTGGACAGATCCAATCCTGAAAATGGCGTTCCGTCTTAGCGACAAGTCTCTACGTGCAGATGTAGGTGGTTAGCTGTACGGAATTTAAACATAGAATGCCGGGTAGGAATTCATTAACCGCTTTAAAACGTCTGCTGATTTTCCATTTGTTACTATTCTGTAGTTCATTGATCCAGTTTTGTTTAAATCCATTTTTGTTTTAAAAAAAATGGTCGATAAGAGTTCGCTTTATTCAGTATTTAAGTTGGATCTTTCAGCTGTTTGAAAAATGCATTTCATAGATTCTACCTTCCTGATTGTAAAATTTGGGTGTGTTTCCACGGACATTTACAACTGCAAATTTATTTTATTATGACTACAAATAAGCAGTCGTAACCAAAAAAGAAACCACACAGCTTTTCACTGTAATTGAGATAAGATATCCGCCTAGTTACCATACAAAAGGAGGTTTGTATTGATTACAAGCATGAGTGATAAACCGAACCTGGTAGCGCAATCGGTAGAGCGTCGGCTCCAGGTACGGGAGGCCCCGGATTCGATCCCGGGCCGCGACATACCAAAGTCGTTAAAATGGTAGTGGTATAGCTCCCTTGCTAACGCTCAAGCAAATATAAGGGTAGTTCCACGACTGGTTGTCCCGGTGTCAGGATAATGTGACTGGGTGTGGTTTAATGTCAGGTGTTCACGGCATGCTATACACAATGAAGGCAACACTATATCTGCTTCAAGTGGACACCGTCTCCAGATAACTGAAATACTGTTGGTGGGACGATAAACCCAATAAACAATAAACAACAACATGAGTGATACGTCTGAGAAAATTATTATGCACTCTTTCGAGTAGGTCTGTAAGCCCAATATTTCACTTCCATAAGCTAGTATAGGCAGCACAATATGATCGACAAACGGAGATAAAATGTCTGGTTTACTTCTTTAGGAAATGAATCATTACTCGAGCACGTGGCCCCAAGATAGTGATTTTAACCGTTACTTTAAGGGATTGAGAACCTATGCGAAATGTAACTTGCGACTTGCTATTAAGTATTGTTAAGTGTTGCAGTATTTGTAAAATTAATTTAGACCGTTTTGAAGGTCAGTTGGAAAATTTGAGATTATCACTGTGCAATCGGCAAAATAGAAGAAACATAAGTTTAAGCCGCGTGTGTACATTATTTGTGTTCAATGACTTTATGCCAAATGAACCTTGATTAATTAAATGTGTCTCTAAATCAATACAAAAGATGGAGAACAATAATGGTGATATATTTTCGTCTTGTCTGATTCCTTTTTCTGATTAAAAAGACCATGAAAAGCAATCGCCATTAAATAAACTAGACGCTATATTGTTATAATAATATAAACTACATTGTAACATTTACCATCATTAGATTCTTTAAATAACTTTTACCATAATGTTGGTCTCCAAACTTTGTCGAAAGCCTGTGAAAAATCGATAATGACACTGAATAGCTTTTGACGCATTTTCACGAGGTGAATAATTGGGTATAATGACAACATATGATCTGAAAAAGAGTATCCTTACTGGTTTCTCATTAAAATATTATTTTCATGTACGAACAGATGTAGGCAACTATTTAGTTTAGCCGTAAAGAGATTGCCAAAACAGTTAATTATCCCAATAGAGCGGTTGTTATTTACATTCGTCGTATTTCCTTTATCTTTAAATTTGTTCATTGAAACCCTCCAACCAAGAAGAGAGAATGTTTTGTGAGCAGCGGAAGAATTTTATATTCTGGCAGTGTTGGGTATTTGTTTAATACATCATATCTTAGGCTAGATGTTTTTCCGTTTTCCTGTAATACATTTCATGATTTCAGACTCTGCAATGAGAAAATGAGGAATCGTTAACAATGGATAGCGTTAGCTGAGTCAGTGTTGATAGTTTTAAAATGTTCGTAAAATCTTTGTACTGTTGGCAAATCATTTGATAAATAGAATATGTTTGCCCTGTGTCTTTGCAGGGTTTCTGATGGAACATTCATTGTTCTTTTGTAGTGTTTACTTGCGTTTTAGTGAGATTTTGTTGTCGTTAGATTGACTTAAAGTGTTACGTGCTTAATTATATCGTTGCCTAGCTCTATGACATTCTAGGCCGAATCATTGCTTGTGTATAGTTTTGAAAGTGTTGTAAGTTTGATGATTATTATGCAAATTGGGAAACATAAGATCTGTTGCTGATTGAAAGGGCGATGAAATTTCAGTTGTGACAGACTTAATTTGGTCCTCTGTAGGTTGTGTGATTGATAGTGTTTCAGTTAGAGTTCTCTTAGCTTTATGAGTTAAAGCTTCCCGCATTACATCGTGGCCAGAAGTTATAAAACTTTGAGCTTGAGTCTTAGCTTATCCTCAAGCTTCTGATTAGCCCGATTTAAAATTTCGTTCAAAAATCCAACCAATCAAGTACATGGGAATGAACGCATTCTAAAGCTGAACACTTTATAACTTCTAAGTTGCCGTATTCCGTTCCAGTGACCGTATCCCTTAACCAAAGAAAGCAATTCTTTTTTATTTTTTCTAGATTAAATGGTTGTACAAATAAAATTTAAGAATATTTTCTTACATCTAATGATATATTTAAAGACTTAAAGAAACTTCTCAATTTTAGTCGCAAACAATTCTTTATGAATACGACCCCGAGTCTTAAGAACTCAGGCGACTCGAATCGCAGTTATGTGTGCGTGATTGGCCTTAAAATATATAAATCATCTACTAGAATGTGTGAGCTGCTATTTACATTAAGAATAACGGCAAATTGATTCCAATGCTTTTCATAGCGTATAAGAATAATTCGATTTTTTGAACTCGTATTTCACCAATTGCGTTACCAAAATACTTCTCGCCAGAGACAAGTCAGAACAACCGAAAACCATCCCCAGCTTAAGCGTTCTGTATTTGCTCTAAAACGACTGCAATGATTCAGTTGAAAATTCAATTAGACAAAGCCATGGTTTGAAAAGATGACATTAAGAAATTAAGCCTTCATTTACCTTTCGGACAAAAACACTTGAATTTTATGGTGGCCCTACAGAAAATGTTTTCTGTTAAGGAAAGAAAAAAAACCCCACATCCATCTATAATGAAATATACATTTATAAATGTCTGAAACATAATATCTTTACTATAGCCGTATTTAATATCTATGTTATAAGAGTTGATGTACAGGGGCGCCCGTGGCTTATTGGTAGAGTCGCCGACTTGTTACTCCTCTGACACCATAGCCTCACACCGCGTGGGTTCGAGTCCCGTTCCGGACCTACTTAATGTGAGACGCAATAGCTCAGGTGGTAGAGCGTCGGCTTGCGGATCGGGAGGTCGCGGGTTCAAACCCCGGCCGGCTCGAACCAAGACTTTAAAATTGGCAGTAGTGGCTTCCCTTCTAACGCTCGAGGCTAAGGGGACAGCATTACGCCTGACTCGTCGGTGTCAGTATAATGGACCGGCCGGGTTCAGTCCCTGGCACCTCATAAGTGCACCTGTGCTATAATGATAGAAATATCGCTGAACAGTGTCGGCAAAATTGCCGGCAAATTCCCATCCCACTTAATGTGAGACGGTCTTTCAGCTGTATACAAACTAAAAGTACTGATTCAAGTTAACTTTCATTTAGAAATAAGCTTGGGCAGGAATTGCACTATTACTCCACATCAATATATCCTACTATAGGCATGAATATAAACAGTATGTACGAACTATTTAGGACAGTGTCGGATTCTAAACTTGTTTGCTTCTTGAACGAGACTAGTATTCTTAATAAGTTATGAATTTTTAAACTGTTTATTTACCAACCGTTATAAATTTTTAAACCGTTTAATATATTGACCTGTGTCCAATTATAATTTCCCTTTCTTTTTATACTGATATTTTTTTTTTATATTTTTCATTATTTTACTTACATAGTTTAGTTTTAACCTTATTATGCTCCATTCACATTAAACTTTGTATTCGGCGCCGTATGACCTGTTAAGTGTCGGTTTGCCGTAAAACCGAAATAAATAAAATAAATGAATATAAACTATAATAAAGATCTGCAGTAAACAACTCGAAATTTCCAGTTTATATCAAAACATACAATGTTAACGAATGTTTGTTTTAAAGAAAGTTCGGACAAAAATAATACAATTTATCATCTTTTGGAAAATGAAGCGCATCCAGGAAAAACATGCATCGCACTTTCTAGGCATACAACCAATACAATTTGTAGAAATTGTAAGAAATAAAATGTGTGAATATGCGTCTGTTAATTTTTGAGAAACCTGCACAAACGATGTACTTCCTTTATTGCGCAATAATAAGGGTCCGTTTATACACAGCGCGAACGCGACCGCGAACGCGAACGCGGTTTTTCGTCCTGGAATAGTTTAGTTATTTGTAGAAGAACCGTTCAAATAGAGTGCGAACGCGAACGCGAACAATTTTTTGTTCGCGCGAACGACCGCCTTGATTGCCCACAGAGCGAATTTTTCAGAAGGTCGCGCGGCTTTTTTGCTATTTTCCAATCAGCAAGTAATTTCCTGGCATCGTTTCCACAAATAGAAATGTCAGTTTCATGACAGTTTCCATAAATAACTTGACACTTTTTATAAGTCAACATTGCTTCAAAATGGACATATCAGAAGTCATAATTATTGAAGTAGAAAAAAATAACTCTCCAAATTCATGTCGTCTTTGTAAATGTCGTCTTTGTAAAAGCTCATGCACGGAAACACGCCTCTTTCTTTTCCTACGTTTTGTGTATAAGTACAACACTACAAGTTCCTCCGTATCCGACTTCATGATTCTAAATGATCAAATTGTTAGAAGGAAAAAACGAGTCGCCTCGAGAACCGTCGATGGTATTCCGCGTGCGGGTTCGTGCTCTATTTGAATGGCAAAACTGCTAAAATGTCGCGTTCGCGTTTGTGTTCTCGTTGGACGCGTTCGCGCTGTGTATAAACGGACCTTAACGCCAATTAAGTTTAGGAATTACCGACACTTTTATTTCATTTAATTAAGGCAAACCTTTCAATTTCCAAACACGCATTTCCCACACACATCTAAGCACATTGTATAGAGTGACATATCCGTCTTAATAATTACCAGAATTGTTAATTGAATTACTAATATATTTGAATATAATTACATTACAAAACATACAAAAATGTCAAAAGTGAAAATCACTCTACGCAGAGTGGTGAGAGAATTTGCCATATATAAATCACTGAATGGCAGAAATCACATAAAGTATCTACTACTAGTGTTAACTGAATTATTAAAATGTTTGAAAATTAAATATTTCACAGAATCATACAAGAGTGTAAAATTTGAAAATCTCTCCTTGCAGAGTTGTGAGGGAATTTGCAATATATGAATCACTAAATGACGGAAATCACGTAATGTATTTTCTAACAGTGTTTTCATTTAAGCAAAAATAAAAATAAGTATAGAAAGTGTAATAAAAAAAAACTAAAATAAATACTTGATATATTTTTATAAGTAGTCTATTCTATGTGTGGAATTTTCATTGGCCACTTAAAAGAGTAAACTGATATTGTTTGCTGGCCGAAGTTCCATCGAGATAATACGATTTTGAAACATTAGATAGCAGCTATATATGACAGGGTCGGGTCAAATTGGGAAAATAATCATCTTATTTTTTTCACTCGGAACTCCGTTGGTGATTACATTATTTTGCACGATAATGCAGCAACTATAGCTGCTGAGTCCCTAGTGATATTTATTTTCGTCCCAATTTAGGTTATTTGAAACACCAGACCTGGTAGCGCAATCGGAAGAGCGTCGGCTCCATGTACGGAAGGCCCCGGGTTCGATTCCGGGCCGCGACATACCAAGTCGACTAAAAATGGTAGTGGTATAGCTCCCTTGCTTACGCTCATGCAAATATAAGGGTAGTTCCACGACTGGTTGTCCCGGTGTCAGGATAATGTGACTGGGTGTGGTATCATGCCAGGTGTTGTCGATATGCTATACACAGTGAAGGCAGCACTATATCTGCTTCAAGTGGACACCGTTTTCAGATAAATGAAATACTGTTGGTGGGACGATACATCTAATAAACAAACATCGTTGGAAACCTTCCAACCAAGGGACGCCCGTGGCCGAGCGGTTAGCGTCGCTGACTTGTAACTCCCAAACCCTTAACCGCGTGGATTCGAGTCCCGTTCGGGGTTAGAAATTTCATTTGGGAAGGTTTTTCAGCTAACCTGCGGTAGGCAGGTGGTTCTACCCAGGCATAAGTCTGGGGTATTCCTCCGCCAATAATTCGCTGGACGTTGCCAATATGACCATAATTGTGCTGGTGCAATGTAACAAAAAACAAAACAAAACGAACCCTCAAACCAAGAAGAATTGCCCCGGTATAAAATAGAACGTTTTAATGGTTATTGAGCAGCCTATGAATTTCATATTAAGGTGTTTTAAGGTATTTGTTTAAGATATCATCTCCGCGGCTAGGTGCCTTGCAATTTTACAGATTCTCGATGCATTTAATGATTTCCGACTCTTGCCTTGAGAAAGTTGAGTTAATAATTAGTAGCGTTATTTTAGTCAATGATAAAAGTGTTAAAATGTTCGTTAAATTGTGTCATTTGTTGTAGTTTACTCTTTTTTTCCGGACAGTTTAAAAATGCCGATACTTTCTAGAAAATGTCTAAGTGTATTTTGTTATTGGCGCTTTTACATATTGATGCAACATTCATTGTTCTTTTGTAGTCTTACTTGCGTTTTAGTGAGATATTGTTGTCGTTAGTTCGGATGACTTTACTTGAGTTTTTGTAAGACTTTGTTGTCGTTATTTGACTAAGTTATAGTGATATTTTGTTGTTGTTAGTTTTCACTGAGTTTATTTGCATGTTAGTGATATTTTGTTGTTGTTAGTTTGACTGAGTTTATTGGCGTTATAGTGATATTTTGTTGTTGTTGGTTTTCACTGAGTTTATTTGCATGTTAGTGAGATTTTGTTGCCGTTAGTTTGACCGAGTTAACTGGTGTTATAGTGATATTTTGTTGTTAGTTTGACTGAGTTTATTTGAATCTTAGTTAGTTTATGTTGTCTTTAGTTTGACGCTGTTTACTTGCATTTTAGTGACATGTTGTTGTCATTAGTTTGACTGAGTTACTGGCGTTTTAGTGAGATTTTGCTTTCATTAGTTCGATTGAAAGTGTTACGTGCTTTGTGATATCGTTGCCTAGCTTTTTACATGATAATACAGCAAGTATAACTACGATATTTATTTTCTTCCCATTATCTATTCATAAAAAATATGTTACAAGTTGCGCTATCGGCAAATGTCGCCTGCACTTAAGTGTAAATAAAACTCAATAAAAATTGATTCAAGTCATTATTTTATGTTTTAAGGTAAGCGAAGACTCAATGTTAAAAAAAGTTATAAGTAGACAAATACAAAACAGACTTGTCATAATGTAGACATTATTAAATGAGATTACCAGTGTTTCTACAGTTAAAATAGCTAAATACAAATATGCTTTGTTTCAAATCTATGGTTTTTTTTACTGGTTGAAATACACCTAAAAGTATAGGGTTATATTTTTTTAACCGCTTCAAGTTCCCCGGTGGCGTTTTGTGTTGACTGACCGCTTTATGGCGTTAACTGTTGTTGGGTTTGTATTACTGGATGTAATGTCTCGTCTCTGTGTTTTGCAGCCGAACGTTTAGAATATGTAATGTATTAACCTTCCTTGCAGATATTACGGAACCAACAATAGTTGTTATAGCAAATATCTGGCGAGAGCTTATATTTAAAAGAAAATGATGAAGTTCTTATAAAATCTTGTATAATTGCATACTTAAAACAAATAGAGCATATTTAAGAATATTTAAATTATTAAGAAAAGCTCACGAGGCGTGTGCAAACGTAATATATATGTGTGTGTGTTTGTGTGTGTGTTTGTAGGCGTGTGTGTCTATGAGTGTCTGGCCTGGTGCGGATGTGTGTGTGTGTGTGTGTGTGTGTGTGTGTGTGTGTGTGTGTGTGTGTCCTGGTGAGGATGTGTGTGTCTGTGTGTTTGTGTCTGTCTGTCTGTCTGTCTCTCTCTCTCTGTGCGTGCGTGCGTGCGTGCGTGCGCGTGTGTGTGTGTAGATGTAGGTGTGTGTTTCTATGAGTGTGTGGCCTTGTGCGGATGTGTGTGAGTGCGGTCGTGTGTGCGTGTAGGTGTGTGTGTCATTTAAAATACATATTAAATATAAATATACAAAAAAACACATTTATTAATATGAAAAAGCAAACTGAACTTTTGAAGTTATACGATAACAAAATATTCCAGACGACACTTTAGTTCACAGTTAATGACATTTTATACATGTTTATTTAACAAATTAAATTACAATGTAATCGGTACAAAATGTGCTAATTATTTGCAAATACAGACAATGAATTGGACAGAAACTTTATTCAAACATCATCAATACTTAATTAACATTTACACACACAAATCAAACAATAATAATTAGAAATGTTTATAGACACATTCTACGTATTCGGACGTTCCATTTGAATATTTTTTCCAACAAAAACTTTGATCTTCAAAAAACACAGACATCTAAAAGTGTAAAATAGTAGATATTACTACAATTCAGTATAAGCAATAAAGCTTGAGGTATAATACCTTGATTTAGATATAAAAGACAGGAAACGCCTAGTTAATGCTATTTAGTTTTGCAACTTGGGACATGCGAAAACGAGTATTGTATTAATGCAAACATAAAAAAAACACGCATAAGCAAATGCAACACAAAAATTCTAACGCACATTTTATGGATGACAATGGGATAAGCATAATTGTAAAGCAGTAAAATAAGATGGAAAGAAGAATGAAAATACAATAAAACAGGATGGAAACATAAATGAAAATGCAATAAGATGGAAACATGAATGAAAGTGCAGTAAATAAGATGGAAACATGAATTTAAATGCAATAAAATAAGATGGAAACATGAATTTAAATGCAATAAAATAAGATGGAACGATGAATGAAAATGCAATAAAAATGCAATAAAATAAGATAGAAACATGAATGAAAATGCACATAAAAATAGAAACATGAATGAAAACTTAATACAATAAGATGGAAATATGAATGAACATGCAATAAAATAAGATGGAAACATGATTGATAATGTAGTAATTTAGTGTCGTGTGACCTGTAGGTAACATGGCTTAAAAATTTTAATCATTAGATACATAGAAGACACTAATACGTGTTTTTTCGTATTATATGCGTTTCTGCTAAACAATTTATTATTAACATTTGTTCATCATCAAAATGCATTATCATTTCGTGATTTATACCCTGGAAGTAAGTAAATTATTAAATAGCGTGAACTTGTTGTTTTTCAACCCTGCCATCGGTTCGTTAGGTGACGCCGTCATTGCCGAGGAACTCTGGTTGAACCCCGCCCGACACATATCCGTCCCTCCATCATTAAATACAATATTGGATTAGCTGCAGAGTTGACGTAACCAAGCCACGTGACCAGCATAATTACAAATCCTGGTATAGTGTAGTCCATGAACGCGTTCAAAATATAACAAATCACGAACGGTATCCAACATAATAGGAAGCAGCTTGTCAGTGTGGTTATAGTTCGCGCAACGCGCATACTCCGTGACTCACTTCCGCCTTTGAAACTTGCCGACTTGAGGAAAGGGCGCCGTTTATGCACAGTGGCCATGACCTTGATGTTACAGCAAATAATGAATACCCCAGGTACCAAGAACGACACAGTAGCTGAAATAACAGCATACACTTTATTCACGTAAAACGAGCAGGCATCGTTCTGATGTAAACAATCGAGGTCCAGTCCAATGGTACTGTATCCCGGAAGGATAAAACCAAACGACAATATGGCGGACAAACCCCAACTTACCACCGACAGAACGATCGTAGAAGTTTTGTTGCACACTTTGCCGTAAGAGAATGGTTTGCAGATCGCAAAATACCGTTCGAATGTCAAAATGGAGAGGTGGAAAATCGATGACGTTGTCGACATGACGTCACTACTATTTGCTACGTCACACGAGAACTGTCCCGCGATGGTTTGCATATCGAAGAGAAAGTTCGCGATTCCGTACGGCATGATGATAATGCCGACCAACAGGTCGGCAATAGCAAGGGATACGAGAAAGAAACTTGTGAAAGGTTTGTGTCTGGCCTTTGTAGATATCCGTATAATGACGACAATATTGAAGATGATTGTGGTTATCATTACGATGCCCATGCATACAGTTATTACTGTTTTGGCGGCAAAATCCAAGTTGTCTATGAATTCGAATTGAAACGTGTTAACATGGCAACCGTTCTTTGCAGCTTCTGTCTGATTCACTGACATTGTGAATGGTGATGAGTTAAACAAAATCCGCGTGAATTTCGTATAAGTCGGGCATGAATCAAACTAGTTCAACACATTGCGTGATAAAAACCATTCCACTTGATTTTGTTGTGTTTTTTAACTGTGAAGACCATGGCTTTTATCCTGATTGTTCATCGTACCACAATTGAATTTCAACAAAACAGAAAATCTTCTAATAGGCTTACCATCAAATGGGAAACAAAGAACCCGGCGTCCGCAATCCCTATTCTTGACGCAATCCAGTATTGTGTTCCATATATTCCAGACACGTTTAATGTCAAACATTCCCTTGACGAAAACGTTGACGTGCGGTCCTAGAAGTTGACTCGCCCCAGAAGATTATTGAAATCCATTTCGCAAATTGCCACAAATCTATAAATGTCGCCTTTTCATTGTGTATTTCTACAACCTTGTTTCTGACCTCATAATTGTAGGATATTCTGTATTTTCACCAACTTGCCACATTTCAGCAGAAAGTGTTATTATATACAGTTTTTTTGTCTGAGAACACACTGGATCTATTCTCATGAATACAAGTCGGTTTATAATCGCTTCCTTGCGTGTTTGAATGACCTTAAACGTAAACATCAAATTGATTCGTATGGTGTAAATACCCAGTTAGTACTTGACTTATGAGCTGATATGGCATAATTCCGTGACCAAAGCGATCCTAGTCTGGGAATGCCAAAATTTAAGCAATTACAAACCATCGTAAGGAATGTTTAGTACGAGCTCAGTACGTGTCCAGTGTGAGTTCAGAAGGGGTTCAGTACGTGTTCAGTGCGAGCTTAGCACGTGTTCAGTGCGAGTTCAATACATGCTCAGTACGTGTTCAGCACTTGTTCAGTGCAAGTTCACTTCATGTTCAGTGCTTGTTCAGTGCGAGTTCAATACATGTTCAGTACGTTTTCGGTGCGAGTTCAGAGCGAGTTCAATACAATTGTCAGTACGTGTTCAGCACGTGTTCAGTGCGAATTCAGTATATGGTCAATACGTATTTAGTACGTGTTCAGTGCGAGTTCAATACGTGTTCAGCCCGTGTTCAGTGCGAGTTCAAAACATGTGCAGTTCGTGTTCAGTACGTGTTCAGTACGAGTTCAGTGCGAGTTTAGTACGTGTTCTATTTAAGTCACTTAAATGACACAATTCCTCATTCTTCCATACAAAGTCATTGTCCATAGGGAGAATTAAGGCAATCAAGTAAAAGTCTTCATTTTCCTTTCGTGGAAAACTACTGGGATTTAAAGGAACCTCTTTACTGAAAAAAAAAATTCTGCAAAGAAAAACAAACAATTATATAATATATTTTATGAAGAAAATATTAAATACACAAAACTATTTTATTCAATACAACTTTATATTTTGGTTATGTATTGACAGGTAGTATATTTTATACGCTGATAACATTGGCTTTTATTTAAATGTGCTCAAATCCGTCATAGTTTCAAAAGAACAAGCATAGTTATTATCTAATGAAAGAACGCATGCAGCCCATTATCCAATACGCATATTTTATGTCCAGCTTATAGCAAGACAACCGATCATTCCGTTTCACAATAAAAGCGACTCATGAGATATTGGTTGTATGCATAGTTATGCTTGTTGACTTTTAGCATGCCTTGGCGTTGCAGATTTCATACAATTCATCAATGCCATCATGTTTTCCCTTGCAAATCGAATCAGATGTCTTATTAATTTTTCGTAACGTTGTATTTTTCCACATGCACATTTCGTTAACACAATAACAGTAAAGCTTGTTATACAGAACGACACGCATATTAAAGTATTCCTTGTGTAAATAAAATAAAATTTACGTAGTTATCTATTTTAATACAAAACAAAACAACAAAAACAAAAACACAAAAGCACATACAAAACACTTTATACATAGTAACACAACACTAGGATGCATACGAAGAAGAACACGTGGAAAGCCGTACTATTAAATTACCTAAATCCTAGCTATTTAAATAACAAAGCAACCATTTATGATTAATAACAATGAGCAAATACACATATACAATTGATATATATACATGTTGACCTGTCGCCTCGTTGAAAGTTTATTGAATATTTTAAGGGTATGTTGCAATGAAGTTGCATATTTATAAAGGTAAACTGCAATTTTATTCCTTATTTATAAGAGTAACATTGAATGTCATTGTTTTTTATAATAGCAACCTTAAATGTCATTGTTTATTTATAATAGCAACCTTAAATGTCATTGTTTATTTATAATAGCAACCTTAAATGTCATTGTTTATTTATAAAAGCAACCTTAAATGTCATTGTTTATTTATAATAGTAACCTTAAATGTCATTGTTTATTTATAATAGCAACCTAAATGTCATTGTTTATTTATAATAGTAACCTTAAATGTCATTGTTTATTTATAATAGTAACCTTGAATGTTATTGCTTATTTATAATAGTAACCTTGTATGTCATTGCTTATTTATAATAGTAACCTTGTATGTCATTGCTTATTTATAATAGTAACCTTGTATGTCATTGTTTATTTATAATAGTAACCTTGTATGTCATTGCTTATTTATAATAGTAACCTTGTATGTCATTGTTTATTTATAATAGTAACCTTGTATGTCATTGCTTATTTATAATAGTAACCTTGTATGTCATTGTTTATTTATAATAGTAACCTTGTATGTCATTGCTTATTTATAATAGTAACCTTGTATGTCATTGTTTATTTATAATAGTAACCTTGTATGTCATTGCTTATTTATAATAGTAACCTTGAATGTTATTGCTTATTTATAATAGTAACCTTGTATGTCATTGCTTATTTATAATAGTAACCTTGTATGTCATTGCTTATTTATAATAGTAACCTTGTATGTCATTGCTTATTTATAATAGTAACCTTGTATGTCATTGCTTATTTATAATAGTAACCTTGAATGTTATTGCTTATTTATAATAGTAACCTTGTATGTCATTGCTTATTTATAATAGTAACTTTGTGTGTCATTGCTTATTTATAATAGTAACCTTGTATGTCATTGTTTATTTATAATAGTAACCTTGTATGTCATTGCTTATTTATAATAGTAACCTTGTATGTCATTGTTTATTTATAATAGTAACCTTGTATGTCATTGTTTATTTATAATAGTAACCTTGTATGTCATTGCTTATTTATAATAGTAACCTTGTATGTCATTGCTTATTTATAATAGTAACCTTGTATGTCATTGTTTATTTATAATAGTAACCTTGTATGTCATTGCTTATTTATAATAGTAACCTTGTATGTCATTGCTTATTTATAATAGTAACATTGTATGTCATTGCTTATTTATAATAGTAACAATGAATATCATTTCTTATTTATAAGTGCATCCAGCAAAGGCAAAATTTGCTTTTTTAAGGGTAAGCTCTTGAACTTAAATTTCCACTGACGTTGTTTGCTGGTACAAATTCCATTGAGATTGTGAAGTAATAGAAAAGACAGGGTCAGTGCAGATTATCACTAATAATCCGGATTATTCACTCGGAATTCCTTTGGGTAATTTCTTTGTTATACATACTTGTGCAACTGTTGTAGCTGGTGAGTTCCAAATAGGATTAATCCCTACTTTCAGTATTTTATTAATTGACGTTGCGGTTTGTATCAGTGCTATCGGCAAATGTCACTTGCACTGAACTTTCGACAGGTCATTTCATTATAAGTTTTACAATAAAAAGGCTATTTTGTGTCCAGAAAGGTTTCTGTTTGTAAGAAAGGGATACACTCATGTTTTAAAAAAAGTAATTGAATGAGTACAGATTTATTGAGCTGGTTTACACACCGCATTATCGGATCTTTTTACATTAGAATATCAGTTTAGTACATTATTCATGGTTCGAGCAGTCATTTTATCATTAAAACGCTAATATCTGATAAATTTAAAAGAAATAACCTGCGAACAACAAACTCACTTAGTAAGCAAGACCTTATCAAACTTATTTTGCACCCGAGTGTCTGGAAACGGCTAGGATATCTTTGCAGGTAGTTTTAGTAAAGAAACGTATGGCCAATAACCAGTTCTAAGTTTAGTGCAGTAAGTTTATAAAGTTGGAATGCTCGTTAAATCTTGACATGTATTCGTTTTACTAACAAAAAGACAAGTTATTAAGGATAATATAAACGTACACGTACGAGATAGTCAGTCAGCACTTCCCCACATATATTTAAGAAGTCCAGGAGCGCGAAGCCTTTATTATGGAATACTTACTGAAATTTGCACACGAACAAAAAAACAACAACACCCTCTTTCTTGCGAATGTTGAATTTAAAACTTGATTCTACGCCTCAATTGGAGAACCTCGGGTAATTCCGTTCTCAGGACAAACATCGCTCGTATGTATCTGGTGCAATGATACTTACAGAAATCACGATCGTTTTGTTTGCCGGAAGTCAAAAAGAATATGCCTAAAAAGTAGTTCGCACAAAGCATAAACAATGGCGCCGTTTGACAGCTGTTTTGTTTGCTGCGCTTTGTAAATTAAATTTGGGTGATTTAAATTTGAAGCAGCCACAAATAAAAGTTTAACTGGCATCGTGCTAAAGTGAGCTGTCATCTTTGTGTTGACCTTTTGTTTCAAAATATGCCCCATTTAGGGAAATGGCCGAGGTGATCCGACTACCTACATACATCCGAGAGATGATTCGTGAGTTATCCGAGGTATTCCGATTGTCTTCGCCTGTCAATTCAGGAAACGTCGATCTCAGTAAACGACACGCAAAAGGTCTATATTTTTTCAATTATTGGTGTAGTTTTCCCCCCGATAATGTATGTTATTCTACTTCGTAAACATAGAAAGAAAACACATGCATAGTGAATCTCATGGATTTTATGTTCGTGCTTAAGTCATTATTAGTCCCCTACCGGTGTTCACACCGGAGGGGACTATAGGTTTACCCTTCGTCCGTCAGTCCGTCAGTCTGTCTGTCTGTCTGTCAGCTAAAAATCTGGATCCTTTTATAACTTAAAAACTATTAAGACTAGGCGAATGAAACTTGGTATGTTAATAGGTAGCAATGTGTACAATATGCACGCGCAACATTTGGGTCGCTACCTTGAAGGTCAAGGTCACAGAATGACCTTGAAGCCAAATCGTGTCCGGCCCATAACTTCGTTATTTGAAGTCGGAATTTAAAACTATTTCACAGAAATGATCACCATATTGAGATGACGTGTCGCGAGCAAGATTTGGGTCGCTACCTTGAAGGTCAAGGTCACATCATGACCTTGCAGCAAAATCGTGTCCGCCCCATAACTTTGTTATTTGAAGTCAGATTTTACAACTATTTCACAGAAATGATCTCCATATTGAGATGACGTGTCGCGCACAACATTTGGGTCGCTACCTTGAAGGTCAAGGTCACAGCATGACCTTGCAGCCAAATCGTGAAGTTTTGGATAGCGCATTCAGGTGCACTTACCTTAAATGATAGTGCATTAAGGTGCTCATACCTTAAATAAAGGCCAAAAATAAATGTCATGATAAGTTAACAATTATTTAGGCCAGGTGAATTAAAAAAAATTATGTGAACCCCAACTACTGTTTGGGTGGGAGGAGACTATAAATTTGCCCTTTCTGTCTGTCCATTTGTCCAACAAAAAATCTGGATCCTGTGATTACTAAAATTTCCTCAAATTAATTATAAATGGCAATAAACAGGAGCGTATGATAATTAAAGAACTTTTTGAGGGACTGGTAGGGGACTACTGTATTGCCCGCAATACTATCAAATGCTTGTTGTAGATACTTTGTAAACGTAGAAAGAAAATATAGTAAATCTTGTGGATTTTATGTTCGTGCTTAAGTCATTATAGTAGAAAATTGTTTTGTATTGTCTGTTGCATCAAAAGCAGTTGAAAAGGATAACGTAGATAATTATGGAAAAAGAATTCCAATATCTACGCTCATAGCAAATCTTTTTATTATGTATGTAGTTGTTCTTGGAAAAAGTCCTATGAATGGCGCCATGCTGTTCTGTAAACAAGTGAAGTGCGGCGCTTTCATGCATTGGATTTCGGTTATTATTCAACTTTGGTGAATATCAGAATTAAGTAGTAGATTGTAGTTTAACATGTTGCTACATCATCAAAAAATGTTAATGTCCCATTCGAGTATGTATTATTTGTTTAATTTAAATGCATTGGTTACGACGATGTACTATATACAAGTCAAATATTATGCCATATTCTGTGGTATGTATTCGGACCTTTCCTCGTGCGTTCAAAGACCATTCGTTACTGTATGTAATTATAAGACATGAACATTTGGCGGCAATATGAATCATTTAATACAAGGTTTTGCTGTTTCTTGGTCGGTTTAATGTTAGGCAGAAATGTTCCATTGTTGAACAAGACCTCGACGGCGACCTTTGATGCTTTGCATAAATGCTCTCTTACAGGGGCGGATCCAGAGGGGGGCCGAAGGGGCCGCGGCCCCCCTATTTTTCGACTACCAACAAAATAAGAAGTATTTTGCCCTTTAAAGTGAGCAAATAGATGACGAAATTATGCCCCACAGATGCTTGGAAATCGCATCTCAGCGCATCTAGAATTCAAAATTTTCTGGGGGAGCCCCCTCCAGACACCCCGCCGCGGATTTCGCGATCAGCTCCGGCCTGCGGCCGAATGTTACTCCCTCGGCCCCCCCTATTCTGAAATCCTGGATCCGCCCCTGTCTTATACAACCTATATAGTCTGGTATGTATGTTCCTAGCTCATCTAACAAAGTATTTACATTCTTCTTCATAATTAACAAAATCTCTTGCAGCTGTGTAAGGGTGTTTTTTTAACATAACTGTCACTTATACTTATTGAACATAATTTCAGAGGAAAAACTGATAATGATTGGCCATCGAACGGTATGATTTGTTTGTGTCAAAACAGGAATTCCTGCTCAATGTCTAATGAACCAAGGTTCAAAGTATTGGATATTTAAAATAGAAGGTTAGTGGTCGAAAACAGATTGAAAAAAAAAATCTCTTCATAAAGGTCATCGCCAGAGTGTAGTTCACGAACATTCTGGACTCCTTTGTTCGATCTATTCACAGATCCTTATTTCAGATAGTTTTTTCCCAATACTTCGGGACTTTACTTAGAGCAGGGGCGTAGCTAGGCATGATATGATGTGTACTTATGATCGCTAGAGGGGTCTGGAAGCATGCGCCCCCGGAAAACTTTGTTTTGTAGATCGCGAATGGTGTCTTCTCGGGAGTTTTTGGTATCAAGATATTACTAGATTTTAAGTAAAATATAATATGTGATCATCTTGAGGACGGAATTATCTAAAAAGTTCTGATTTGAAATATACGAGTACAAAATTTGTCCCATACCAGGAGCTACAGAAAAAATATTACATTCGCTTGAACAATATAATTTTTCATAGTCAAAATAGCGATACTGTTTGATTGCAATAAATATACACACACCACCTCTAGCGCAAGACTTTTGTAGAGTCGCCGTCTTGTAACTCCGCGTGGTGGGTTCGAGTCCCGTTCGGGGCGAAGGACCTACTGAAACATATTATCTTTACTTTAGCCGTATTTAATATCTATGTAATAAGACTAATTGTACGGTGGCGCCCGTAGCGTAGTGGTAGGGTCGCCGTTTTGTAACTCCGCTGACTGCTTAGCCTCTCACCGCGTGGGTTTGAGTCCCGTTCGGGGTGAATGACTTAATGTGGGAAGGTCTTCCTGCTGACATGCGGTGTGCCAGTGGTTCTACCCAGACATTTGTTTTGGGTCTTCCTCCATCAAAATAGCAGGATGTCGTTATAATGATCATAACTGGTCGCTGCAATGCTTAATGTATGCAACCCCCCCACCCCCCCACCCCCCAAAAAAACAAAAAAAACAAAACAAAAACAAACAAACAAACAAACAAACAAACAACAACACCAAACTAACTTATATGCTTGGCTTTAATTTGTTGTTTTTCTGATAGATACAAATTGCAAATAGACATAAATCTGGGCGAATCGCACTAAAATTTACCTTGCGTTAAGTACGTCCTAGGTAAATCTTTTAAACGGAAAACGCCAAAAAGTATTCTACCAGCGCAATTTGTCTATTGGAAAACTTCAATTACTGATGTTAAATAAGCATCGTGCAATACCTTAAATGCACTTGAAAAACTCAACGTCGCGTGTTTGCATCCAGTATCGTGACCTTAAGACGTCTACGTCGAGGGCGAGAAAGAAAAACGCTAATTATCGTCATAATACATTTTTTGATGTGGATTATAATAAAAACAACATTCCACTCTGTTTAACGACGTTTCGAAGCGCGGAGAACAGTGTATAAACAAAAGAGTGTCAATAAAATAGATACTAAATTTCATGGAGTAAATGAATTTAAAAAAACAGCATGCATTAACATAAATTGTACGATACAAATAAAACAATTAAAGAGAGTTAGAAATAATTCTTAAAAATTCAATTAAGTCGAACAGAACTTGTTCCAGTATACATAAACTTTCCTTTTATATGTATAGTGTTCTGTATCAGCTTTATTTTGAGCAAAACGAAACGTTTTATGTTCGTTTATCAAATACCGATTGCAGGTTACAATGCAAGAAAAGAACTACTGTATGAATGCCATTTATAATTAATTAAAAAAAAATAATTAAACAAAAGTTTTTTCTTTGTGAAACCATCTAGTTCTACATAACCAAAAATCACACACACAATAAATACTTAAATAGTATTTTATTACTCAACAGTTGTATCGTAAAATTTCACAACCAACTTTTTACCATGTACATACTTTTCATATCTTGTTCCACAGCCAGCATTTCCTGCAAGCGACCAAGCACTATTACTCATAGTCCGTTTACTTCCACACATTTCTTTGTTATCACATCTTTCATATGATGATGACTTACTTGTACAAGGTTAGAAGACATTTGGTGTTACTACATTGAGCGTCTATTGCCTGTTAAGCCCAGATCGATTGTAGCGGTACCAAGGTCTACTGATGACTGAACGCTGGAAGACATTATGGCGAAAGAAAGACTGTCGACTGGTTTATCCTGTTGTCTTTATCGGTTCTGTGGCAGTAGAGCTTTTATTGGCGATTTTCTTCTCCAGAAAATCTTATGAAAATAGTTATTGGATGCCAAGTAATATTGTAAATGTTGGAATTTGATTGTTATTGGGTGCCAAATTTGTCACATTGTTGCTCGTAATGTATGGCATTGAATAATATCAGGTTCCCAAAAGGTTAAACAGTTGTTCTTAATGTATGGAATCGGGTGCCAAAAAGGTTACACGATTGCTCAGATTGTATGAAATTGATTAGTATTTGGTGCAAAAAAGTTAAACTTAGCTCCAATTGTATGAAATTGCTTAGTATTGGGTGCAAAAAGGTTAAAATACTGCCCAAATTGTACGGAATTGAATGGTATTCGGTGCAAAAAGGTAAAATATTGCTGAAATTGTATGGAATCGATTAGTATTAAGTGCCAAAAAGGTTCCACGATTGCTTACCATGTATTGAATTGATTGTAATATGGTGCCATATTAGTCACTTTGTTGCTCTAAATATTCTATATTGGTGTAGGGCGCCAAAGTGGTCACACTAGGTTGGTATAGGTGGAAAGTGGTCACACTATTGTTCTAAATGTAGGGAATATATTTATAAGTATTAAGTGCCAATACGGCCACACAATTGCTTTAAAACTGTTTTGTATATGGTGCCATATAAGCCACACTATTGTTCTTAATGTACGGAATTGATTGGCTTTGGGTGCCAAATTAATCACAATATTGCTCTTAATGTGTGGAATAGAGTGACTTTGGGTGTCAAATTTATTACAATATTATTCTTAATGTATGGAATAGAGTGACTTTGGGTGCCAAATTAATCACAATATTGCTCTTAATGTATGGAATAGATTGACTTTGGGTGCCAAATCAATCACAATATTGCTCTTAATGTGTGGAATAGAGTGACTTTGGGTGTCAAATTTATGACAATATTATTCTTAATGTATGGAATAGAGTGACTTTGGGTGCCAAATTAATCACAATATTATTCTTAATGTATGGAACAGAGTGACTTTGGGTGCCAAATTAATCACAATATTATTCTTAATGTATGGAACAGAGTGACTTTGGGTGCCAAATTAATCACAATATTATTCTTAATGTATGGAATAGAGTGACTTTGGGTGCCAAATTAATCACAATATTATTCTTAATGTATGGAACAGAGTGACTTTGGGTGCCAAATTAATCACAATATTGCTCTTAATGTGTGGAATAGTGTGACTTTGGGTGTCAAATTTATCACAATATTATTCCTAATGTATGGAATAGAGTGACTTTGGGTGCCAAATTAATCACAATATTATTCTGAATGTATGGAATAGGGTGACTTTGGGTGCCAAATTAATCACAATATTATTCTGAATGTATGGAATAGTGTGACTTTGAGTGCCAAATTTATCACAATATTATTCTTTATGTATGGAATAGAGTGACTTTGGGTGCCAATGATATCACAATATTGCTGTTAAGGTATGGAATTGATTGGTATCGGGTGCTAAATTAATTACAATATTGCTTGTAATGAATGGTGTAGATTGGTATCGGGCGCCAATTTAATCACAATATTGCTCTAAATATTTGGAATAGATTTGTATCGGGCGTCAATTTAATCACAATATTGCTATTAATGTATGGAATCGATTAGCATTTGGTGCCAAATAAATCACAATATTGCTCTTATTATATGGAATTGAGTATCAGTCGGTGCCAAATTAATCACAATATTTCTCTTAATGTATGGAATTGATTGGTATCGGGTGCCAAATTAACCACAAAATTGCTCTTAATGTATGGAATAGATTGGTATCGGGCGCCAATTTATTTACTTAATGTATGGAAGTGATTGGTGTCAGGTCCGAAATTAGTCGCAATATTGCTCGTAATGTATGGAATTGATTGGTATTGGGTGCCAAATTAATCACAATATTGCTATACATTAAAATAATCGAACGGTTTGGAGTTCCAGAAGGGTTACACCATTGTTCAAAATGTAAGGGGTCGATCTGTATTTGGAGCAAAAAAGATTACACTATTGCTCTATATGTATTGCATTAATTGTTCTTTGGTGCTAAATAGGACAAAATATTGCTAAACAGTATTAACTTGATTGGTATAAAAAAGTTCACGTGTACATCGGTTACATTCGTATACTTACTTCTAATGCCGATGCTTACTATGTTGTCCCACTTTAATTTAATAATTTATTCACACTGTTTGTTTATGAGACGCCTTAGGAGCAATGTCGCAGTAACAAATAAGTTATTATGCCATATAACCAAAATTAATTACTTCACTGAAACATCTGTTTTCAAACGAAGGAAACTACAATTTTAAAAGAAAAACATTTATACACTTTATAAGCTCGATTTTAGAGTATATTATACATTTTATAAGTTTTGTCAGACAACTACAATAAAATATAAAAAAATGACAGTGTTATTTTGAAAATCAGAAAAGTGTCCAATTTTGTGTTTTAACGTTAGGATATCAGTATGTCTAAATGCGTTGAGTAATTTCATTCTTTGCAGAAAGAAATTGTCAGTGGAATGATGCGACAAAAAAAACAACTATTACGAATGAAAATGACTGACACTTCAGGTTTTCAACTCTTTTCAGGCTCTAGTTGTGTGTGGAGAGATAAACCATGATATTATTGACAATGATTATAGAAAACGTTAAAGCCATCTCTGGAATTTATTTTCAACTTGCTTCTCAGGGCCATAATTGTGTGGTTCGCGCATTTATGTAATAACAGCTAAAGAAACACTTATCACTTCTAGTGTTTGTAAAGCATTCGAATCCATTTGCAGCGATAAATATTAGCTCATAAGTGAAAGAATAGGACGTTTTAAGACCGCGCAATCAATTGCGCACGCAAGAGAGTGATTAGAGTGATCTGTGTTCTTTAGACTAGATCCAATATGTCAAATTTGCACCCAGTCAAAAGCTGCAAACAACACATTTTGCTGAATAGTGCCAGATTGCTACAAAAACAACTAAATAACTCCTGTAATAGTGCCAAGAAATGCCGTTCTTGAAATACTTAAAAAAAAACAGGCGACTTTGACATTGTGTGAGATTACGGAATGGATTTTACTGTTTTGTTCTTTGAACGTGCGAAATTGCTTTGTATTGGGTGCCAAAATGGCAAACGTATCAAATAGACAAAGTTAGTCAAGGAAGTACAACTCAAGTCAAGATAGTGTTTCCCTCTACATTAAATAGAGCGAATCTATGTGCGGCAATACTGGATAGTTGAACAAATCACTGCATGTTTTCTACATGTTTACAGTATAATGTTCGGCTACAGGGTCTGGAGGCCCTGGGTTCGCTAAAGTCGTTAAAATAGTAGTTCTATAGCCCCTTGCTTATGCTCAGGCAACTATAAGGGTAGTTCCACGACTGGTCGGCTATGTATCAGGAAAATGTGACTGGCTATGGTATTATGCCAGGTGTTCACGGCATTCTATTCACAATGAGCGCAGCACTATATCTGCTTCATGTGGACATCGTCTCTAAATATCTGAAGTATTTCCAATGAGACGATAAATTCAGCAAATAAACAATGTTACGTGTTTATTGAGCGCAATAACAGTTGTTTTACATCTGTTCATTTTATAGCAATGATATACCAAATTAGCTTTGTCTACACAAAAAAATAGCAATCGTTCTTAAGGCGGCTCTGTGGGGACATCCGGACCTATAGCAATTCAATAAGCAATTTCTGGTTATGTAACGCAGATCAGTAGATGAAAGTAAATATTTTAATCATTTTAAGTGATGTGATATATTCGATACCAATGTCACGTCACGTTCATCAGCATGTGTTGGTGAAACAAGAAAATCACATTCTGCACATATTGCATATTTTAGATATTATCTTATCTTTATAGACTACTTACATCAACACACGATTTATGTAACACGATGTGGCAAATCCTTGTAGATTTGCACTGACGCTTTTTCGGTCCATTAAAGGGGGTATTCAACAGTTTAAACCAAATTTTTCTTCTTATATAACCAATTAAGTCATTGTTACCTGAAAACGTCGTGCAAAATGGTCGTTGATGACTTAGGTTTGTGATACAATGAAGCATGCATAAATCGCTACTCGTCATTGCAAACAGGTAGTTCCTATCTGAGCCACGCTGCAATGATAGCTTTTTTAAAAAAAATATTACGCCAACATACACAAGCAAACAAAAACAAAGAACAACAACAAAACAACAACAACAAAACATGGGCCAACTTACATTTAGAATCACATTATATCGTCACCCGGATAAATTTTTTAGCAGTAATCACTATCGTGGTTATTTATAGATTTGGAAAGAATTAACATTTAGGGAATATTTTGTTGCAATTTGTACTGTCTAATTATGTAAGCTATATTCAAAATCATGTTTACTTAGATAACGGTAGCAGTTAATGCAGAAATTATGTCTAGATTCCCACCAAAATTGGAAAAAATAGTGTTACATGCATTTGGTAACTCTCAGATACCATCGTTAAAATCGATCACAACATTTTACTACAAGTGCTTTTTAAATACTAACATCTGATTGGGCGATAAAGTAGGTGGAACTCTTTAAACTATACTAGTTAATGCATTTTACGTTGAACCCTTTTATCTCTTGATTGTGACGTCCGTTTAGTATTTTTATTTCTCTAATGGCTAAATAGCTTGAATAAAAGACACAAGGATCTACTTCAATACTTGTTTAGATTCCAACAGATTTGTTTGGTAGTCTGACAAGAAAAAGATGGAATCAAAGGATGTCACACAATTGATTTCTATTTACTATGTGTCGTCTAGGCGATTAATGGAGTGATTTGGAACGCAAATCCCGCACAGGAACGGGCTTGCCTATGAAATAGCTCTGTGCTTGGAGAAATAAATGAAGCAAACAATTCAAAGCTGTTTTGAAATATCTCGGTGAGTGTTTTCTACATAAAAAAGAGTCGTGAATTCTGAGAAATATTAATGTAGCAGACAATAACAAAAATACAACGTAGCAGGCAACAAACGAAATTCACGATAAAAAACGACTGTATGGACTGACCCTTAAATAAACCAGCTAATCGTGTTTTTAGATTGATTTCAGGACAAACTGCCAAGGAATTTGTGTACCGAGAACTCGAAGGCATTAAACGCATGCTTTTTATGAATGAGTTGTATTCGTTTAATCATTGCCTGAATCGTAATTAATCATAATTTGTAAATATAAGAAACTCAATATTTTTATTGGCATGTCAGCGTTAAAATTTAGTCTTCAAGCTGTTCGCGCTTATTACGCATATTGATTAGGTTGGCACCATTCAATGCGTTCATCCCGTCAAATCTGTAATTCAGTTATTTTCTTTCAATGAAAATCTTGTTGATTTCGATTTCTTTTCTTTCGATATTGACCATCGTATTGCTTTGAAAATTTAATTCTCTGGATTTAATGAGTAGGCGTTTGGATATTAAATTTTGAAAGGTCAAGGCCATCATAAAGATAGCTCTTGCAATAACAAGGAAAAACACCCGCACCACTAATTGGATTTCTATGGCTGATTTTCAGCAGGAGCCTTTTGTATGTCGTTGTGATTTCAAAATAATGAATTTTAGAGAATTTTTTTTCCATTTATTATTCTTTATTTCAAACGATTTTTTGCCAGTTATGCTAGTAAAGATTAGCATCACAGAAAGTGATGTTAATTTATGAATTTACTTTAAAAAGGTGTGTTGTCAAGACAGCATTTTTAATAATTCTGTCTTAATATTTTACTTAGGCCCTACTTCAGACTATAATGTTCTTGATTCATATTCTCAAAAACACTTTCAAACAATACGGGAATATTCATTCTTAGGGTGTTTATAACTGCACGCTCAGCATCAAGCACATTTTTTTACATACATAGCAAGATTATTTTTGGTTAAACATTGGATTTTTAGGACTGTTCCCCTATTCGTTTGGCCTGAATTGTATCTCTTGCTAAATGGAAACATTTTACACATGACGTTGAATTTTATGAGCGTATTTATGTCTCAAGCGTTCAGCATTAGAGTCAATGTTCGTGGTTGTTCATGGTTGATAATATTCCTTTCTGACTTTCAAACAGAAAGAATACATTTTTCTAGATCTACATCATCTCGTACATCAACTACAAACTCATGTATTTCCGTTGTTATCAGCACAGCCCTTGATTAGTTGTACATTATGTATATAGAGTAACATTCTTTAATTGCTATTTCTCGGCATCGGATTACTAGATTTAAACAAAGTTTGATGGGAACCAGCAATACCAAAGGAAGATGCGCATATCATTGGCATGTTCCGGTTTGACCATTTAACAGAGTTATATCCCCTGAATAGTATTTTGCTTCCGCGCTACATTGTATTGCTTGGCAACTACTGACTGGATTTTGGTGAAACTTTGTGGGAACTGTCAATACAAAAAAGAAGTTCGGCATGTTCCAGTTGGAGGCTTCAACACAGAGGTATGGCCCTTGATTAGCAACGGCTTACTGGATTTTAGTGAAAGTTTATGGGACGCATAAATACCAAAGCATTAGCATTCTCCGGTCTGATCATTTAATACAGAGTTATTGTCCCCGAATAGTATTTCATTTTCGCGCTATTTCTCGGCAACAACTGCAGAATTCATACGACTGTAAATAATACAACGTTGAAACGCAGTAACCTACGATTTATTCTTTAAATGGTACTGAATTGTATTGTTTCCATTGAACCGACAAACATACATATATTACATCACATATCATCACTGTTTGCGATTGCACATTTTTTTTCTTTCATCAAGATGATAACCACAAAGTTATTTATTGAAAAAATTATTGCGTATTTCTTCTCACTTTCTTTGTATGCAAATTCTAACTTTACCTTTTTTTCAAAGAAGCATCGGCGGGGGAGTTGACTGTCTGTAAGAGAGTGTTGTTTCGTTTATAATTTCGAGAAATCGTACAAATTTCCCTAAATCCGGCATAGGATTTTGTCAAGGTGTTTTATATTCTCAGCTTTCTGTCAGATATCATTGGAGGATATATTAACATATTCTGGTGTATTTTATCAAGGATTTTACTTGCTGTGCTCCCAAAAATGTCATCTTCTTCAGCAATGGCCAGAGTTTCCGCTCATTTCTTTAAATTCTAACTTTTTTGTAAACAGCAAACGTTTCCTTGCCATGTTTTTTTTAATAAAAAGACAGGTTACACGTTAAAATAAGCATTCTGGAGCATACTCGGTTTTCACTTTCCCTGCTTATATAATTTCAACTGTATTTAGAGGGAAACAGTGTAATCTTGTGTACACATGATTTGTGCACCATTTGTAAGCGTTTGCCTTAGTTTGTTTTCTTTCAAAATAGCTTTGAATTGCGCCATTGTTACATTTAGATTATTTCATTACCATCTGTTCAAAGTGATAAAACGATGAAAAGTTATTCAGACACGCAACTTTTTTTTAGCCTCTAAACATGACAAATTGTTTATCTTTTTGCAAATTATACTGTGTTACAATTGAGGTAATTTTAAACAAAAGTTTAAACCAAAATATAAGTCTTGGTCTCCATCCCTCTCCATCGGTCGCATGGATTTGGATTTTCCACATTTTCTAAGGTTATTGAGATGACATTTTGATATTCGTTATGCATTTGTACAATCTACACAAGGTGGTAAAAGCGACTGTGTTTCCGTCTCTCTTTATTTGTCAATCAGTTTCAAATCCAATAGTGTTTGGGAAGTCTTCTCCTTGGCTGAACCGACCGCAATAGCTCAGGTGGTAGAGCGTCGGCTTGCAGATCAGGAGGTCGCGGGTTCAAACCCCGGCCGGGTTAAACCAAAGACTTTAAATATGGTAGTAGAGGCTTCCCTCCTAACGCTCGGGGCTAAGGGGACATCATTACGTTACGTTAAATACAATTCAATGTGACAAATCAATCAAGTTTGTTGAAATCTTTTGGTTTGAAAGAAGGCAGTTATTTTCAACCTAAATTACCTTTTCATCTATAAGATATCTCAGCTAGAAGCTATTCTGACAGAGGAAACCTAAGCTAACTACCTAGGAGAACTTTCGCAATTTTGAAGTAAGGAATTTCAATTAAAGAATTACGCCTGACTCGTCGGTGTCAGTATAATGGACCGGTCGGGTCCAGTCCCTGGGCACCTCATAAGTGCCCCTGTACTATAATGATATAAATGTCGCTGCACAGAATCGGCAAAAATGCCGGCAAATTCCATCCCTCTCCCATGCCTGACATTCCCCAAGATATGTCTGATCTCTGTGTCTGAAATATATCGTTTTAAATGTCCACTATTTTCAAGTCTATAAATAAGAACGATTGGGATTTTCGCTAAAAATAGATATTAAAGTCAGAGCTGATTACCCAGACGATCATATAACGTGATCTTTAATGTAAATAGTCCCGTTGTTCTCTTTGTTTGAAAGTATCTAACTATGCAACGAGACTCGGATGGAAAATACATTTTTGTTATGACAAAAAAAAATGTCTTGCCTTTTTCATAAGGATAAAGGATAAAGGGCACAAATAAACAGCATTTCACGTGACCTTTTCAGGTAACAATAATTTATATAACTGCAGGAGAGAACAAAAACTGGTCCAAACTATCGAATACCACCTTTAAACTTTCATAGTTTTTCATCAGACTTATTTCAGAACCGATCGTAACTATCATCTGTCAAAATATGTTGTACTTATAATAACGTTGTAGCACAACAAGGAAGTGTTTTCCAGCACTGTTGCAAGACTGCCATTTTCCATCATTTTGTAAACATATCGCTTTAGAAGGACCACAGTGCCTCTAGGTGCCTCTTGATTACGACCGGAACATCAATTCGATGATCGTTTAATAATGAGTGTTGGGATGGGATTTGCCGGCATTTTTTGCCGATACTGTTCAGTGACATTTCTATCAGTACAGCACAGGGACGCTTATGAGATATCCAGGGACTGAACCCGGCCGGTCCATTACACTGACACCGACGAGTCAGGCGTAATGCTGTCCCCATAGCTTCGAGTGTAAGGAGGGAAACCACTACTACCAACTTTAAAGGCTTTAGGGTGACCCGGCCGGGGTTTGAACCCGCGACCTTCCGATCCACAAGCCGACGCTCTACCACTTGAGCTATTGCGGCCGGTCTAAGTACTGATGGAGGAAGACTCCAGACTTATGTCTGGGTAGAACCACCGGCGCACCACAGGTTAGCTGGAAAACCTCCCCACATACCGACCGGGATGCGAACCCACGCGGTGAGGGGCTGATGAGTTACAAGTCAGCTACTCTAACCGCTCGGCCACGGGCGCCCCCTGACATACAGAGTGTGTGTTTTATGTAACTCATCAGTGTAAGTTGTTAACGTCAGACACTGACCTTCTTGGCCTTCTGCCAAACGGCGTTTACAGGAGTTAAAGTACTGTTGGCGGGACAATAATTCTAATAAACAATCAAATGCCTGACAGAACAATTACTCACTTAATTAATAACAACATTACTTGTTAATATATAGCATTTTTCTTTTGACATTTCATTGAATGGGAACCTAAATGCATTCACACATGTAAAATGACGTACAAAAAATAGGACACCATTTTAATCAAAGTCTGGGGGGTTAAGATGTTGAGTGATACAAATGCCTCCTATTTAAAATCTGTCAGACATTTTTAACACCCGTTCCTTTCTTGGGATTTTTCCACCAAAATCCGTATTTGCAAAAAGGAAAAGGCTTAACAAGGTCCCATTACGCACGAAAATAGCGTGATGTTGGTCTATGTCTACTTTCATTACTTTCATTTTGATGTGTATTTTACACAAGTTTCTGCATCATTTTGATTATGCAACACATGAAAACGAAAAGTAATTTACATAAAGAGACCTTGCTTTCTTTCAAACATTATTTTATACTGTGTTATGGTCCAGTTTTCACGATTTTCTTTACGAACATATCCGAGTGTTGCCGAGAGTTTTAGTCGAGTACGTGTCAAACTGATTTTCGAAGTCGTATGTGCATATAAAAAAGCAAACATTAAAACCGTTGATTACGCCACATGTTTCAATAAAGTTCAAGTTCAAACAAGTTAAATTAAGCCATTGAAAAATTTGACATTTTTATTATTAGTTTCTAGTCAGTACAAATTACTAAATGACGAGTACGACTATTTCATTTTTATTTAACAATGATCTACAGAGCATTTTAACAATTGGTCCTCCATCTTTGGTTTCTACGCTAATTCTACAAACAATAACCATTGCCTGAAGCAAATGATTGAGGAGTCTAAAGCGTCAAAAACAATTTATGATATTATAGAATGCCAAACACCACACAGTATTTTCTTTTAAACGGAACATAAACACGTAACGAATCGATGGTATTACAAAGGTGGACTAACTGTCAAGCCACGCCTTATCATGCCCTGGTGCATACACTAAATACAAATTTGATTAAAACGATTTATTCTATTCTGTTTAAGTTTGTCGACATTCCTAGAATCTAATAAACATGTACGCGCGCGGTGTCTTAAATTGGGGGTCACTTCATCTTGATAAGACTTAATGATATTCAGCCCTTTGTCAACTTAATAATTGTCTGATTTAACCTAATTCTAACACATTTATTGGCTTAAATCATCTTTTAAATTTTATTTACTTTTTCTACAAAGTATTTGACTCTTCGTGTAGGCCTAAAGGCGCGCACTCTTTAAGCTCAATAACACAACAACATAGACAGCAACAACAATGGCAGCAGCAGTTTCAGCATGAAGTATAAATATTTCATAAGTGCAGTTTTAAACACTAAGAAAACCAGGTCGTTCGTATAAACACAAACATAAACAAACAACAACAACAACAACGAAACACATTTAAAAGCAGGACACGGCCAGCCGTATAAAATCATAAAATGTAATTATGACAAAAGTACTTTACCCCCGGGCTCCAACATTAATATCCTACACAGCATCCATATGCATAGATACGTCCCTTATAAACGGAGTGCTCCAATTTCAGCTATTTACTGAAAGTATCCTGGAGATATTTTCATCAAGGTTACAATTAGCTCCATCGTGTCAAAAGCACAACTTCAAATGACCAAGCTATGAATATTCAACGTCCATTCGACATTCCTAGTCCAGCCTCGGGACTCGATCACGTGATCAGAATGCGTCACGTGACCAGGATGGCTGCTGAGACAGGATCTACTAGACTGGTAAACTTGCCTGCAGATGTCAGTTGTGTCCAGAATTGTGTCGTTTTCAATTTCCTCGCCGTAAAACCAATGGCGCGTGCAGTAGTCAGTTGGGAATTATTATTTTTGTCTTTTATAAGATGTAAGTATGGCGAAATGCGCTAGACATAATGGCGGTTTCAAAAAAACAATTACATAGTTAGCGACGTAGTTATTGTAAGTGTTTGCTTTAACAATGTATGTATCAAATAACCGTAAATAGTTTATTATTTAATATTGCTACGTATTTTTAATAATTTCTCGATTATTTTGTAAGACGGCCTACGCTCGATGCCAACGGCATATTTGTTTATGCCGAATGAACTGTAATATTTAACTAAATTTACCACTTTCTGGCATCAACATTTTCAAGAAAAATATTTATTTTCATTTATTTTATATGCGGGCGCAAAATGAAAATAAAAAATGAAAACGCAATAAAAAGTGAAGTAAAAAATCCGTGCCGATGGTATGCATGGCCCTGTTGTAGCTTCATTGGGAAAGTACACGTTACTTTTGAACCGATACTTTTTATGCACTATGTTCACAATGAAAATAATCATTCTCTTGAAGAAATTACAATCATCGCCCAAAACTCGTTTGATTTATTAATGTCTTTGAGAATTAAGTAGAACACAATAAATTCAATTGACTATTTCAAGTTCTCCAAAATGTATTCGTCAGGAAGGCAGGGATGGATCCAGTTGGGGAGGGGGTAGCATCCCCCCAACAACCAGGTAAAAGAGTAGTGTTGGGAAAACACAAACATCTAAGCTTAAAAAATACTAAGCTTTTAAAGTGTATTTTGTCTGTTAACTACTTTGGTCGAAGTAAGGGTCCCTTACTCTCTGTGTGTGTCTCTCTCTATCTCTCTCTTTATCTATCTGTCTATCTATCCATCCATCCATCCATCTATCCATCCAGATCCATATCTGTCTGTCTGTCTGTCTGTCTGTCTGTCTGTCTGTCTGTCTGTCTGTCTGTCTGTCTGTCTGTCTGTCTGTCTGTCTGTCTTTCTTTCTTTCTTTCTTTCTTTCTTTCTTTACTGCGAAAAGTTGAATGGATCTTGATTCATACCCTCACGACCCACCAAAACATTCTGCTTCAGCTACTGCAGGAAGGTTATCTTGTATAGTAAATGCCTCATAGTTTAAGTTATTGGTTTAGGGTTTGATTTTTAATGTGTTGTGTTAGCCTTTTAGAAAATGTCACACTGATTTGAAAGTACGACGGTTGATGGGGATGTATGGAACAATCTGGGTAGTTTATTTAAATCCACCAGAAGTATTTTCAGATATTAAAAAAATCATAAATGTCGTATGTGCATATATCTATGTTTGTTGTAACAAATGTAACATTTTAAAATGGAAATTGAGGACGAGTGTAAGACTAAATCCCTGCCGGACAAAAAAAGTAATTCAATGTAGCAAAGGCAACAAAATCTCGCTAATACTTCTAGGGCGGACAGAATAACCCCCTCCCCCATCGCCACCCCTCCCCCCCCCCCCCCCCCACCACAATATGCCCAGAACATACATTTAGATTACAACGACTCGTATGTTTATGACACACACACACACACACACACACACACACACACACACACACACACACACACACACACACACACACACACACACACACACACACACACACACACACACACACACACACACATATATATATATATCAGGGCAGAAGAAAAGTCCGTCTGAATTCTTTATAAGGGGATAACCCCCTGTTTCCCGAACAAAGCGGCGCCTCTATCCCCAACAACTTCGTCATCCGCACGCGACCGGTGCTGCAATCAACTTTTAATTACGAATTTCCTCGGAAAATTATTTTGAAAAAAAAAAGTTTCGTCAATACCAACTTGGATGTTTAATTGTAATTAAATACTGTCAATTAAAATGAAATTTCAGCTTTTGCGGATTTGCCGGCATTTTTGCCGATACTATGCAGCTGACATTTCTATTATTATAGCACAGGCGCACTTATGAGGTGCCCCGGGACTGAACCCGGCCGGTCCATTATGCTGGCACCGACGAGTCAGGCGTAATGCTGTCCCCTTGTCCCGAGCGTTAGGAGGGAAGCAACTTTAAAGTCTTTGGTTTGACTCGGCCGGGGTTTGAACCCGCGACCTCCCGATCTGCAAGCCGACGCTCTACCACTTGAGCTAATGCGGCCGAAGGTTATGTTTAAACAATAGTGTTAAAGGCTGAAGAAGTATATCTCTAGTTTTATTAATGGTGGTATCCGACTTGGCTTGCATTACTTACATGTTTAACAATTACAATTGCTTTGGTGAATTCGGGCCTGTCGGATAACAACTTTTAAATGTTTATTGAAAATGTTATTAATTGAACACGATTTAATTGCTAAGATAAATTCTGATGTGAATGGAATGCTACGTTTTGTTTGTGTCAAATTCTGATAAAAAGTTGGAAACTTATTATTATTATTATTATTATTATTATTTGGGTTTTACGGCACACCGACACTTAACAGTTCATACGGCGCCGAATACAGAGTTTAATGTGAATATAAACTAAACTATGTGAGTAAAATATAGAAAAATATAAAAATCTATCTGGTTAAAAAGTGCAGTATAATTGAAAACAGGTTAATATATTGAACGGTTTAAAAATGTATATGTTCATTAAATAAACACTTTAAAAATTTATAACTTATTAGGAATATTGATCTCATTCAAGAAGCAAACAATCCGACACGGTCTTAAACAGTTCATACACGTTATTGACATTAAAATATTTCGACCGAACATGGTCTGTGTCGATACACTGCAATAAAATATGGTTGACTGTCAGTGGTTCCTGGCAAGGAACACATACATGTTGAACTTCTCTTTTTAGGAGATATGAATGAGTTAATCTAGTATGTCAGATGCGACAGCGGGTAAGAGCTACGTCTTCCCGTCGACTTTCTCTGCAAGCAGAGACATTGGCACCGATGTTAGGCTTAATTGCGTGTAATTTGTTACAAACAGTACTGTTCCGACTTGTTTGCCACTTTGTTAAAATATATCGGTTAATAAGTGATTTAAAATCAGTGTGTGTGATGCAAAGATCTGTCTCTGTGAGTGCTTAGGCAGATTTTGCACCCCTGTCTGCATCTTCGTTTCCTCGGATGCCTACATGACTAGGAAGCCAACAGAAGGAGATTTCGGTAGTGTCATAGAAACTTTGAGGTTTGACAAGAACAGTGCGAACATGTGGATTTGAATAATTCAGTGAATTTATGCTCTGCAATACAGATAATGAGACTGAACATATAACATATTTTTCACCCCGGAATGTTCTGAAATGAAATCAAGGCTTAGATTTATAGCCTGGATTTCAGCGGTGAAGATAGACGAGTTGTTAGGAAGTCTTTGTTTAATGCAGTAGCTATTACTTACGGAAGCACAGCCAACGTGTTTGGAATGGTGGATGTTCAATTGTGGGGTTTTCAGAAATGCTATCGAGTTTTATACCTGATGTGTTTATGCTATCTTTAAGCCTTAAACCAAGACGTCTGATGGCTTTAGGTGATCGATCATAAAGCTCTTCATGTTTAGGGTTGAAAACACAATTAAACGTTGGGTTATCGGGGTTAGACACGAGTTTAATTATATACTGCAAAGAAAGTATCTCGCGACGCAAGTATAATGATGGTTCGTTGGCTTCGACGTTAAGGCTCTGCACTGGTGAGGTCCTGAACGCTCCTAGAGCTAGACGAAGTCCCTGGTTGTGAACGACGTCCAGCATCTGGGGGTAGGACCTCCTGGCCGAACCATAGACTATGCTTCCGTAATCTAATTTAGACCGAATTAGGGAACGGTACAGAAGTAACAATGTTTTCCTGTCGGCTCCCCAGGCTGTATGGGATAAATATTTAAGCAAGTTAAGAGCCTTGAGGCATTTCTTCTTAATGTAATTGATATGTGGAAGAAAAGTCAATTTCCTGTCAAAAATGACTCCAAGAAACTTAGTTTCCTGGACAACGGGAATGCGAACGTTATTTAAAAACAATTCGGGGTCAATATTAAGCCTAGTTTCCGTCAGAAATGTATAAAGTTGGTTTTGGTTGGAGAAAATTTAAAACCGTTAGAGTTACTCCATTTTTGCAAGTTATTTAGACATTGTTGTAATTGTCTTCAATTGTGCTCATATTTTTAGAGCGGTAACAAATAACGAAATCGTCCACAAAAAGTGAACTATCAACCCCTTCATGAAGGTTTTTTACAATATTATTTATTTATTATGTTAAAAAGGGTAACAAATAGAATGCTACCCTGGGGGACACCTTGTTCCTGTTTATCAACAGATGACAGGGTGGGCCCAATCTTGACCTGAAAATTTCTGTCAGAAAGGAAGCTGTCAATGAATATTGGTAAACGACCCCTGAGACCAAGGTCACCTAAATCCTTTAAAATCCCATGTTTCCAAGTCGTGTCATAAGCCTTTGTAAGATCAAAAAACACCGCTACAAGGTGTTCCTTCTTGATAAAGGCATCACGAATTAGTGTTTCTAAACGAACAAAATGATCGACTGTGCTACGTTGGTGTCTGAATCCACTTTGATATTCTGAAATATTAAGTTGTTGGACTCAAGATACCAGACAGGTCTATTATTGATCATTCGTTCTAATGTTTTACAATTACAGCTCGTCAAAGCAATATGTCTATAGCTTTGAGGATCTGTTGGCTTGTTTATGAAGTGGAATAATGAAGGCATTTTTCCAAGAATCGGGTACTTTACCGGATATCCAAATTTCATTAAAGATTGACAGAAGTAAGTTAAGAGATTGATTTGGTAAATGTTTTAAAAATTGATACGGTATGTCGTCTGGACCAGCAGCGGTATCATGCGATTTATTTAGAGCATCTTTTAGCTCTTTCAAGGAAAAGGATTGGTTGTAATTTTCGTAATTATTAGATTTAAAATTAACCTTTTCCCTTTCAGCAGAGTGTTTATCTTTTTAATAGCAGACCAAACGTTTTTGATGGAAGTCTTGCCATTTAATTTTGAAACATACTTTTGCCAAGATGTTTTTTTTTTGCATGTTTAATAGTCCGGCGACTTTTAGCCCGTTCTTTTTTAAGGTTATTCAGATTTGTATCGGTAGGTCGATCATCAAATTGCTTTAAAGCCGCCCTACGTTTACGAATAGATTTTTTACACCCTTCATTAAACCAAGACTTATTATGTTTTGATTTAGACGAGGTCTTAAGTATACACCTTTCTGCAATATTGTGCAAAGTGTTTGAAATTGCGAAAATTTTGTCACCTACATTTTCTATTGAAGTTGGGACAAGTTCTGCAGTACAAAGTGCTGAGAACAGGTCCCAGTTTGCTCTGTCCAACTTCCAACGAGGATTATCGTCGCCCATTGGCGAAGTATAGTTAGTAAGGATTATAGGAAAGTGACCACTTCCACAAAGGTCATCGTGTACATCCCAAGTGTAATCTTAATATACAGAGGGGTGACACAATGTTAGGTCTAACGATGAATAATGCCCACTTGCGGGGTGCAAGTATGTTGGCTTTTTATTATTGACCAGACATATATCATGAGCAATAAAGTTTTCTATCGTCTTGCCCATATCGTTAAAGTCAAAACATCCCCATAGCGTGTTACGACCATTTAAGTCTCCAACCAGTTTATATGGAGTAGGCAGCTGGTTAATAAGATTATCTAAATCATCTTTAGATACATTTGAATTCGGTGGAAGATAAACAGAGCAAATAGTTACAACTTTATGTAGGGTTACACGGATAGCAACAGCTTGTATGTTTGTGTCCAGTTCGACTTGAGAGTGTGGCAATTTGGAGTTGACTATTACTGTCGATCCTCCAGATGCCCTCTGCAAGCTTTATCTATATGATTATAACAAGAATAATCCTTAAAATAGAATTTATAAGAGTCTTTAAGAAAGGTTTCCTGGAGACAAAACACAGCAGGATTTAGTGTAGATAATAGAATAAGTATTCCATTGTAATTGGCCTTAAGACCTCGGCAGTTCCACTGAAAGATTCTATTATTCATGGGATTATTCAACTTAATTCTTGTAGACTATATTTTCGGTGCTTTTACAGGTGACTTGGTGGTTTTTTACTGTCCGACGGAGACTCCATTAGACACTCGAAATTGTTTTGATGGGTGTTTATCACCCGAGTGTTTGGAGCAGTGGGAGGACTCTGTCCTCTCCTCTGCCCCGAAGGACCAGGAGTCTCCTTAGAGGAGACCTGGTCCTTTGCTGCAGGCTTGTTTAGTACCTTTGCGCTATTCCTCACAGAATGACTTGAAGAAGAACTGTTTTTGGTTGAAGGAGAAGTCTGAGTTTCAGAAGATTCTGATACGTTGTATTTGGAGAGGGCATTATGACTTGGTCAGAAATTTGGTCACCAGTCGGGACCTCATACTGGGTGAAATTGTCCTTGTGCACTGAGATGCTTTTTTTGGTTGCTGAGGCATATGTTGCGCCACCAGCAGGAGTTGCCTTGTCTTTTGCCAATTTTCTGGCTTCTGGAAAGGAGATGTTTTTTGTGCACTTTATTTTTAATTCTTCCTTTTCTAGTTTTCATGAAGGGCAATCCCTGGTTTTGGTCTCATGTGGTCCAGAACAATTAACACATTTAAGCGGGTTAGGACATACGTCTTCCCTGTGCTGGGCGGGGGGACTGTTCACCGCAACGTGGGCAACGGTCGTTTTGAATTTCTGATGAAATGGGTTGTTGTTTTTAATGTTAATAATAGTGTTCTAAGTCTACAATTTTACCCTTTGCCGAGAATTCTTCCATGTCACTTAGCTTTGCTGCTTCTGCTAAACCAAATGTCTGTTTTGCTTTACGGCAACAGTACTTTCAAGTATGTAATTTGTTTGCATGTAAATACCGGTGCATGTAGTTTTTATCACATAATTACCGTGTCATGTAATTTGTCACACATAATTACCGTAGAATGTAATTGTTAGCACGTAATAACCGGTGCATGTAATTGTCATCACAGAATTATCGTGGCATGTAATTTGCCATACCTAATTACCGTAGAATGTAATTGTTAGCACGTAATAACCGGTATATGTAATTGTCACCACATATTTACCGTGGCATGTAATTTGCCACACATAAGTACCGTAGAATGTAATTTTTAGCACGTAATAACCGGTGCATGTAATTGTCATTACATAACGACCGTGACATGTAATTTGTCATTACATAATGACCGTGGCATGTAATTTGTAACACATAATTACCGGAGAGTGTAATTGTTAGCACGTAATAACCGGTGCATGTAATTGTCATCACATAATTACCGTGGCATGCGATTTATTTCGTGCATGAACAGCGTGGATAAAATTTTGCCTAATTGTTGTAATCGGAAAATTGGCCTTTATATTGGAGTTGCTTCTCTGTTTGAAATAAATAAGTTTTGAAATATAAATGTCGGCAACATTATATTTTACTTAAAATCTAATTATATCTTGACACCTATACCTCTCCCAAAGCCACAACGTACGATTTAGAAACACTAAACTTTTCGGGAGAGCATGCCCTGGACCATGCAAGCGACCAATCGTACACATCAAACAATGCCTAGGGGACGCCCGTGGCATAGTGGTAGAGTCGCCGACTCCTCTGACTGCTTAGCCTTCCACCACGTGGGTTCGAGTCCCGTTCAGGGCGAAGGACCTAATGTGGGAAGATATTCCACCTGACCTGCGGTGCGTCGGTGGTTCTAACCGGGCAAATGTCTGGGGTCTTTCTCCGCCAAAACAGCTGGATGTCACTATATTGATTCATATTGATCGCTGCTATGTATCTCAAAAACAAACTAAATAAAACATATTATGCATAGCTCCGGTTAATATTGGCTTGTAAAGAAAACATACACCATGTCTTGTTTTATATATCTATTACACGTTATGCGTTCAAAAATATGAACTAACAAACGCAAATCATATACATTTAAAATATGCGGGTTTATCAAGTACAGTGTGGAGACATAAAACTCATAAACAAAAATGTAAGACTAAAATAAACAGATCTAAAATATCATGTACAAAAGTAAACAAAAAAGAGAAGAAAGTGTATCACCAAATCCAAACATAAATATATGAGGACCCGAGGTTATAAAACTTTGGAAGTGAACCTGTGATCATTCCCAATCTTCTGATTAGTGTTTGAAAATCTGACCAATGGGATCTCTCAGACTGATATGAAAAAGGATCAGTCTGACTGATCTAACCAATGAGATATAACCAATGAGATAACTAAGACTGATTTGACCAATAGGATCCCTAAGACTGATCTGCCAATGGGATCTTCTAGATTGATCTGACCAATAGAATCCATCAGACTGATCTTACCAATGGGATCTCTCAGACTGATCTGATCAAAAAGATCCCTCAGACTGATCTGACCACTACAATGCAAAGTTGTGTAACCTGAGGTATTGTACTCTGATAATTACAAAGCTCACATCAACCGGGAGAAAAGCAATACCCAATATACATTACAGTCACAGTACAAAGAATACACATGTTTTTGTTGTACAAAATTGAAAGAAGACAAGGTCACAAGTAAAAAAGAAATACAAAAACTGAACAAGCGAAAATGTATACATTTAAATCAGCATGTATGTGTTTTACAGAAACACCTTTACACCTTACACGATTATAACAAGAATAAAATAGAGATTAAAAAAGTGACATCACATTTCTTTCTCATTTACACTAACCATAAAATGTGTTGGATATGTTTCAGTATGTCAAAGAGAAATTAAATTACAATAAAAACCAAAAGCTTAAATAAAAAATACATTTAATGATTTGATGAATTAAGTATTTATTTAATAATCTTGACACTCTTTGAACCACTATTGCACAATAGGTCAGCTGAAATACGCCCCTCCCACACACACACACACTTGATTGGTCAGCTAAAATACTCCCCCACCCCCTTTGAAATGTCAGTGTAAAACCACTGGCCAACTACAGGTCTGCTGGAAAACCTTCCCACATAGAATGGTCCATCCTACATAGAACATAGAACATTAACCCAGCAATATGGGGTTTGGTGTTCAGAGTAACAACCACGATTTGAAAAACTGACCAACTTGGGTACATGAAACTGTTTGGCTACCATTTAGCAATAAGTTTGTTTGTTTGTTTATTGGATTTATCGTCCCACCAACAGTATTTCAGTTATCTGGAGACGGTGTCCACTTGAAGCAGATATAGTGCTGCCTTCACTGTGTATAGCATGCCATGAACACCTGGCATGATACCACACCCAGTCACATTATCCTGACACCGGGCCAACCAGTCGTGGAACTTCCCATATATTTGCTTGAGCGTTAGCAAGGGAGCTATACCACTACCATTTTTAATGACTTTGGTATGTCGTGGCCGGGATCAAACCTGGGGCCTCCGTACCTGGAGCCAACGCTCTACCGATTGCGCTACCAGGTCCGGTTTAGCAATAAGCATATCCCTAATTAAAAATGGCCTTAATATTAGGTCTACTAGTTTTAAAAAGAATGCAAAACTTAAATTAAGTATACTCTGATGCATAGTTTATTTCACAATTCACAAATGCTAGTTCCCACTTCATGGTCTATATTTGTATAAAATATGAGGTTTACATAAGAAACCTTTATCTTAAAGAATGCATTGCTGCTTATCAGACCTAATCAGTGCATTTTAATACATCACAAAAGGATACAATTAATATATATTCCCTCTGTTGCTGATATTAATATCAAAGCATATCATACTACAGACCACAGGTAAGAAAATATATATAGATACACACATACCCAATATACATTACAGAAGTGACATAGTAAATAATGCAGGCAAAACGTTTGTATATGACATACTAAACTCAACCTGCAAGCCACAGTTGATCACCTGTCTTAGGCAAATAGTGTAGATCCAGATCAGACAGCATCCCTTTGGAAAGCTTTCTACACAGAATCTGCACTATTTACAATGGAGTCTCATGAAACATACCGTGTCACATTTGCTTTGTAGTTGTTAGCCAGTTACCAAGATGTTTTTCCATTAACAAATAATACATGTAACAAATACAATGTAACTCTATATGTTTATATGGTGAACAGTGCCTCATATATGAGGAGCATTTTCCGAACTCATGTTCACCTCTCTGCTGTATGGTGGCTGGAGGACAATAGGCTGGTAAAATAACTCACATTTTATCATTTAAATGACTACCCACTTTATCGAGCTGTGAAACTCTGACAACCAACCATGACAGCATCATTAGACTAAACTTAGACTAAATGTGTTGAGTGAAAATGGAACTTTCGTTTGTTTGTTGTTGTTTTTTTTGTTTTGTTTTTACATTGCACTGACACAATTATGATCATATTGGCAACCTCTAGCAAATTATTGGTGGAGCAAGACCCCAGACTTATGCCTGGGTAGACCCACTGGCGCAATGCAGGTTAGCTGGAAAACCTCCCCACATGAAAGTTCTTGCATTGACCTGGACTAGAACCCATACGGTGAGGTGCTGAGGTGACACTAACCGCTGGCCTCGGGTGTCCCCACATGGAACATTTTGACTTGAATGTTATTATCAAAATATCAGTTTAAATAACAATCCAAAAATCCAGGTGATAGATTTAGACTACAATTTTACAAGTTTATGACTATTTACAATGAATGAACACAGTTTTATTTTTTTTTAGAATCTGAACACATGAATATTCTGATAAGTGAAATATATTTACACATGATAAATATACAGGCCTAACTGAAATTTAAGTTTGTTTTATTTATGGACTACTTGACATACTTTAAAAAATGCAAGCATCATTAAAATTAGGTAACGTCGAATATGCTAATAACTGTAGTTACACTATAATTGAAGTTTTATTTATAATGTAATTTAATAATTTATGTGAGTGAAATTGCAATACAGATAAGAGTCAATGCTTTCTTGTTGACAGGACTCAAAATCATGAGATATTTTTACTTCAATCCAATAACTGTAAAATTCAAACACTAGCATCAAATTTCAAATCAACATGAACTTATATGAACAACATTAAGAAGACAAATCTTCACACCAAGTTTAATATCATTTATGCAAGTTGAACTTAACTATTTTAAATATATTACCAAAAATATATTATTACATAAAACATATATACAGTAGGTTTTTATGATCAATACCCTCAAATGTTCCATCACAGCTCTGTTAAAAGTATAGTACTGAGTTTGTCAACTTTCAAAAATGAAGAAAATTAAAAAGGTTATACCACTGTCACTGATGCACAAAGTACAAATAAACTATACAAATAAATAATACTATAAATGAAATAATGCACTCCCAAAATGCCAGTCTTCATATATTTGTAATAAGCTTTCACCAGTTTTTTTCCTAGTAATGTTAAATACTGTTACTGGAAACAAAACTGAAGCATTTGATTTTTTTTAATTTTCATTTTGCAATTTATCCACTTTTTTCAAATTGCAATTTTGTTGTTATATTGCTATTAATCTCCTTTATTTTACCAGAAAAGTTACATTGCCAGTGAATAGAGAACAGGACCAAAATATAAAAGCAGTCTGTGGGAGTGGACCTTTTAGACCAGTATAGGACCATCATATACCAGTATAAAACCAGATCTGTATAAGACCAATATAAGACCAGTCCGATATAAGATCAGGCCAATATAGGACCAATATAAGACCAGTATAGGAACATTCCAGTATAGGACCAGTATAAGACCAGTCCAGTATAGGACCAGTATAAGACCAGTCCAGTATAGGACCAATATAAGACCAGTATAAGACCAGTCCAATATAGGACCAATATAAGACCAGTATAAGACCAGTCCAGTATAGGACCAATATAAGACCAATCCAATATAGGACCATTATAAGACCAGTAGAAGACCAGTATAAGACCAGTCCAGTATTGGACCAGTATAAGACCAAAATAAGACCAGTATAAAACCAGTATAAAACAAGGTCCTCACAACTATATCTTGACCTCACAGCAGTCTTCTTTTGTATGATTAAAAAAAAAAAGCTAATAAAAATGTTTATACATACATGTACATCCAAAAGTTATCAGGCTTCCATAATGCACGTTTAACATCAACATTTATCTATGCCAACAGGATATATCTAGATTATTTAAGTTAAAGTTGATATCCAGCGTAATTCTTTTAGAAATCCATTCTTTAGTAGGATCACATCCTCCCTGAAATATCACTCTAAATGTTCATTCCTTCCGAATCTATAAATATGCATCAATAGGATTTCTGCAAAAAACAGACGTCAGAGCCGATTGCCTGGATGATGCTATAATATGTTTATTGGGTTTATTGTCCCACCAACAGTATTTCAGTTATCTGGAGACGGTTGCTATAATATGATCTCATAACTAAGTGGTCACATGGTATTCTAAATTTAAAAATAGCTTGAATGCAGAGTGGCTCAGATAAGAAATACATGTTTGTAATGACGATTGCGGAGTTATGCTTCATTTTTCACATAGATGAGGGACATATAAAAAGCATTTTGGGGGATGTAACAATAATTTATTTGGTTGTTGGAGTAAAAATCTTTTGGTCCAAACTGTCAGATATCACCTTTATCATATTTAGCCAGTATCACAAACTTCACATCTATTTGTCAATGTGATATAAGTAACTAGGTTAATAATAGTGATAAAAGATTGGATTAAAAAATGTATTTATGACGACATGATATGACTAAATAAGTTATATTTATGTGATAAAAAAGAGATATTTATCTGAAGATGACAATACTAAAATTCTTTGTCAATATGATGACATGTAACTAAACAGCAATGTCAATATGAGGTAACTAAAATGTCTATGTCAGTATGAGATAATTTGATTTTTTTTAATTATATATGATAGAATTGAATCTAAAATGTTTAAAACAAATCCCCCCACCCCCACTTAAAAACAACAGCTAAACCAGTTTCTCCATAAAATTAACTAATCCTAATTCTATGTATCTGCAAGGTTAAGCACATAAGTTACTAGGGTTTTTGACTAAAATATTTGACTAAAATATAAACAATACAATGACACTAACTGTCTTACATAGATTTAATTAAAATTTTACTCCAAAACATTGCACTATTTTATTTTTAATAATTATTTTTTCTAATTTAATATACTAGTCTATCACAATGTATAAAGATAAAAAAATAAAATACTTTAAAGCAATCATTACCTTTGCATGCGTACTGTTTTACTTTTATATGATGGTTTTTAGTAGTCTGTGGGAAAAATGTAAAGTATTTAGCATTAACTCTTAGCATAATTTTTTCAGGGCTTATGAATAAAGTATAGGTTCAGATCAGTCAGCTTCAGCTGGAAGCTGCCTCATCATGATTTCAACTATTTGCTGAAATTTGCTATCTGCCACTATGTTTTCTTACTCTTTCTCAAAAGGTAGCAACAATAAATGTACCTTTCAGGATAAACAATCTATGTTGTTTTCTTATTCAAGCTGTCAAACAAGGTACTGAAAAAGAGCTAAAGATTGTGCGCAGTATTTTTTGGACAGATTTATCATCTAAAAGCCAGGTTGCGCACACTCTATGAGCTATTAAAGAAATTCGTTCTTGTCCCAAGCCTTACTTGACCGTGGGAGTATATAGCTCCGACCTCCATCAGTCCTTTTTATTACTAAGTTTATTCCTTACATACATATGATGTTCTTTAAGTTTTAATATTGATTAAACTTAAAAAAGAAACTATTGATAGACTTTCAATGTAAATTTACATGCCCTTAAAATGTGACGAATAATCTATAGCCCTTAACAGAAATTCAAATTGGTACAAATATTTTGACAAGATACATTTCAAGGTTGATCTAAGACAACTGGATAATCACGTAGTTCTAGTTGAACATCTGCGCCATCTGTTAAGAGTTACTTCTCCTATATTACAGCTCTGTTGATAGTTTGGTTGTCAAAGCATTGATGCGCTTGGCATTGCAGTTCTTACACAGGATATGGTCATCCAGCGGGTAGCAGCCCCTTCCTTCAGCTTCTGAGGACAGCTGTAGGTTACAGTCCTACAAAAAATAATTCAATATAGGTTTGTTGATTACATTTCAGACTATAACTTTTAAAGACAAAAAATAATCATTTAGACACTTACTTTTAATGACTTTTCAATATAATCAAGGGTTTTGGTTTGAGAAGATATTTTAATTACGTGGAAAATGACCAAGTGCCTGGTAGTCATGTTTTATGACAGATCTAAATTCCTTTAACAGTCTTGATAAAGAGCTACTCAAGGAACAAATATAACAAATATCAATGTTCTGGCTTTGGTAGTTTAAGACAAGACAATTTTCATAGTTTTACTGCATACTGGTAGCCATATGTGGACAATGCCACTAGTAGTGATGTTTTTTAGACAGATTGAAATTCTTTTAACAAGCTTGATAGAGGGTCACCAACAAAATATGTTTGCTTAATATTCAGGCACTAGTGCTTTGTGAATTTTACAAAAGTGTCTACATGCTATAATTCTTTAAATAATTTTGATAGTTTGCCACCCAAGTAACATTTATGCCAAATATCAAGGCTCTATCTATTGTAGTTTTGGCAAGTTGATTTTAACTACATAGCCTTATATGGATAATGGTCACACAACTGGCCGTTGTATTTCTTGGCGGATTTAACTGTATGTGGACAGATACTCGAGGTGGATGATCAAAATTGCTTACCCCAGCATATGCCCTGGCAAATTAAAAGGGCTGAAATATGCATATCCAGATCAACTATTCTTAGAGATATCAAAGTAGATTGTGTCTACCTCCAAAGTCTCTTACAAAATGTGTAGCTTTAAGCAAAAGACAAAGAAATGCAATGGATTATTAAATGCAATGGATTATTAAAACAATGAAGCAGGGTAAGTGATGACCCCAAAACGTATGGGTTTCCCTACCTCACAGCGGTAGCAATGCACATGGAAACTTCTGTCCATGGCCACTACCCTCACAGTCTCTTCCTGTCCCTTGTCAGGCATAATTGGGTGATGGCATACACAGCACCGTGGGGCAAACTTCCTGCAAGCAATAAAAAGCATTTCATATATAAGAATTTTGCATTTTCATTTCTGAATTAAGTTATTAGATGAAGTGTCCTTTATGGGTCTTGGTATAGATAATTTCTACAACAGGACAAACAAGCACCAACTAAGAGAACAATAACTGAATTGAAATACTTCTTAAAGACTAAACTTGATTTTTCATGCAAATATCAACTTTCTAAGCTCATAATGTTAATTCCTTGTACAAAACACAGACATGTATTGTACACACACAAACCTATAAACACAAAAAACATCCAGTACATACTTGTGAAAATCCTCGATACAGTGAATCTGGTTGGTTGCATCCACAGTAAAGGGAACCCCATCCAGTGACTTTCCACATACAACGCATGTGAAACAGGCTGGGTGGTATGGCTTGCCTGTTGCCCGCAGCAACTATTGACAAAGAAAAAAAGAGCTTTGAATTAGGTTACAAAACACCAAACACTTGTATTCTTATTTTTTTAGGAGTAAATATTCTTTTATGTGTTTTTTCACCCTTCAACACAGTTGAATGTCAATATATCATGATATGCTGTTTAATCCCAGAGTAGTGATTAAGATTCCTTGTTAACATCCAACTAAATAAGGACGCCAAGACTATCTTATATGGACGTCTGCTCAACATGTGTAGGGGGCGCCCATGGCATAGTGATAGTCGCTGATTTTGTAACTCCTCTGACTTATTAGCCTCTCTCTGCATGGGTTCGAGTCCCAGTCAGGGCAACGGAGTCAATGTGGGAAGGTCTTCGAGCTGACTTGCACTGCACTGGTTGTTCTACCCAGAAATTTGTGTGGGGTCTTCCTCCACCAAATAGCAGGGCATCTATATAATGATCATTATAAGTTGCTGCAATGTATTTAAAAAACAACACACAAAAAAAAACAACATTTCTTGTGACTGTGTTATTAGTCAGGCTGACAGAATGAGTGGGATGTTTGCGGGGGATGGTGGCTGTGTTTGTGACAACAGAAACCTCTCCTTGAGTAGAATGTATGTGCCTTGGCACTACACAAAGACTACTAGTCTACCTTTCTTACACAAATATTGTTTTATAGGATTATTTAGATTTTGCTTTCGAGTTTAACAAAATATAGAATTTTAAAACATGGTATGTAATTGTAACTTGAATGAGCTGTTGATGATATCTTTTTGTTATAACTTGTGTATCATTTGAAAAAGAAATATTCGCTTCATTGAAACATACTGGAAATTTGAACTTTCTAAAGTAGTACACATTTTGCAATAAAATGTACACATAATGTACAAAATTATTTGTATTTTTCCCCTTTTCTCACAAATACTTACTCTGTCTGTAATGGGCTTTGAACATATTGAACATCTTTCTAAAGTATTCTGAAAAGAAAATAAAGAAAATGCTATTTATCTAAAAGCTTCAACCATATTAATATCAACTTAAACAAAAGTTTAAGACATTTCAAACCACAGTTCATATGGATAAATAGATATATAATGAGGTAATCCAAATGTATGAGCATTATATAATATGAAAATACATAAAAACAAATCATCAACCCAAACATTTTTAAAAAATCAAAACAGAGATAAGGGGAAATGTCCATGCATTGTTTTGATAAATATGAACATGAACAAGAATAAGATGCTTCAATCATTTTCACTTCCTCGCTCATGATTTTTGTTCTTGATTCAGATATTTAAGCCCGTATTCACCAACCATTCTTAAGTCTAAGTCATGACTTAAGCTCAAGTCACAGATTTCTTACCAACAAAACTAAGCTTATATATAAAGTTTCAATGTGGTTTTAAGCTCAACTTCGCAAAGTTTAAGTGTCATGCAAAAATACAGACATGTAAGTAAATACATAATGAAGATATTGTGGATTGAAATCTATGACTTGAGCGATTCTTACTTAAGAATTGTTGGTGAATACTGGTCCTAGTGTCTTCCACAATTCTTATTGTTGTGTACTGTTAATAAGAATAATACTTCACCCCTCAATATTTTAATTCATTGTATTGCAATTGGTAATGAGACATTAGGGGATAGTCTCCCCTGAATAATCCCTAACTGCAAGTAGGTCCTTCTATTTGGATTATTCGGTTTTAATGCTTGTTCTCTTTGGTGTGTTTTGTTTATTGTTTGTTTATTTGGTTTATCGTCCCCCTTTGGTGTGTATGTCGACTTTTATGCCTTTCTTGTGATACCAGGGATTAATCACTATCAACAAACACTGGCATTTCCTTGTTCAAATAACATATCTGTATAAGTATTAAAATGTATTTATAGATTACATTTATGCCAAAATAAGGAATTTCACTCTATGTAATTGCACCATCTGCAAAAGAACAGGTGATTAAGTCCAAGAAATGAAACTAAAAAGACCTTCCTACTATTTGGACTACCTCAGATATTATTAAACAAGGGAGATGATTTTCACTTCACCAACCTAGCCCATTGTATAGAAACAGAAAATACATTGACTTACCACATAGCAAGATTCACAATAGGGTTTCCTTTCCATAGCATAGAATGACTTTCCTCTCAATAAGGTTCCTGAAATCAATGCACAGACATGTTTCTATAAGTGTAAAATAAGTTGCATTTCCAAAATCATACAAGTCGCTTCATTACATTTACCTCCAATCACAGGATCAGAGTGTCTTGAGCCACGTGACTCAGTATGACATATGGTTTAATGTTAATTAGGAATTTAAAATATCTGTTTCAAATTGGCTGCATACCAAGCATTCTTCAAAGTCATTTAGTTTTCTGCATTGTGTAAAAGTATAGAAAATAATTCCTTCCCTCATACAAATCCTGTCATCTAAAGACCATGTTCACTTTAATCATGACCAAATGCTGTTTGTGCTGTGCTAGCACACTAACAAGATTACAACTCACCACATCCCACACAGATGAAGCAGGCTATATGGTAGATCTGGTCCATGGCTGTACATCCATTGTTATCTCCGAGGACTTTCTTTCCACACTTGGCACACATTCCTGTAGACACACAATAAATAGATGAATTTTTTTTAGCATAAGCTCCAGCACTGGAATGTACCATTTAAAGATCAATAAAGTCACAATGACATCAATATATTAGTTAAAAATAAATATTTATAGAAATTTCCATCAGGCTTTAGTACTATAATATTTTTAACATAAGGCAAATAACTGGTATAAAATGTAAATGAGATAATAATATGTAAAATAAAAAATAATAAATATGATAAATAATAATAATAAATGATAATATTCAATTTTAAAAACATTTTTATAAAAAGAACATGAGAAATACCATGGAGAAACTACATATACTACTTTACTGACACAAATTACAATGACTATTGACTTACAAAATGTAAGATCTGATGATGGCTCACTAATACCGTCCATAAACAAGAATGTTTTTTCTCGATTACTATTTTTAGAACAGCCAATCAGAGAGCATAATGCATAACACTTTTGATAAGAGTCGCAAAATGACCGCTATGGATGATGCAGTAGAAAAGTCACAGTTTCAGTTTGTTCTGCAACTGCTTGTAAGTTAACTTTCAACCTCAAGATCTTACTGATGTTGAAACAAATGGGATACTGCAAACAATGCATCTGTCTTCAGTGACATAAGTCTTGCGCGGAGTGCCCATGTTGACATTTCTTTGTAAATGCGTGCAGCCATTAAAGTGATACGTTTGGAACGCTTCAGATGATCATTTACTTTTGCAATTTAGTAGGCGACAATCTGATAGGTTGTGAGATTTTATTGACTCGTCATCTGATCCTGATAGGGAAGCGGTTTTAAAGATATGATTTTAATCAGATTGGGGTAACGGTGTCATAAGAGTTAACCTCCAAACACAGGTAAATAGGTCTTATAATTGAGCACAAATGTTTCTACCATTTCCAGACACTCTTTGTCAGCAAAGTCTCTAGTTGTACATTTATGCACTCTTGCTTTTTAAAGAACAATGAGAATCAAGAATGAGTATGGCATAATAGTTATGCTAATAATAGCAAATTAACAATGAACATGACGAACTAATTGACAATTAATATTATCAAAAACTCACCAAAGAAGTCAGGATCTTTGGAGCCTTCCAATCCCTGCATCAACATCTGGGTCAAAGCATCGACCTCCTGCTCCTTTGAGTTCAATCCCTGTGGCTCCTTGCTCACCTTGGGTGAATGTGATGACGAGTACATTGGTGATGGCACATAGTGCTGACTGGGTGGAGACTGTGGTGACCTCATGGAAGGGGAGGAGACTTGACTGGTTGACAGGTATGGCTCACTTGTGGTGCCACCCACTTTTATTTGTACAGGCACCTGGGGTCCAGGGACTGGCCTATCAGATCTTGGTTGAATCTGGGCATATGTGACATTAGATTCTGACTTTGGTGCAATATGGGCATATGTGACACCAGATTCTTCTGTTTGCCTGATTGATGAGGAGGCAGGGACAGGGGAGTAGCGAGATTGGGTGGGGCCAGCGGAGTATTGTCCATATTGGGAGGAGGAGTTATAAGCATAGTTCTGAGAAACAGGGGCAGAGCTATAGGGGTTGCTTTGGGAGACAGGGGAAGAGCTATAAGGGCTGCTCTGGGAGACTGGGGCTGAGCTATAAGGGCTGCTCTGGGAGACTGGAGCAGAGCTATAGGGGTTGGCAAGACTGGCTGAAGTACTGTAGGTGTTCAGATTGGCATACTGACTGCTGTAGGGGGAGGACCGGCCACTACCTGTAACACAAGAAACTACTGGTTAAAATCTAATGGCTGGGATTATTTTCAGTGGCAATATCACCAATGTAAAAAGGGTCTACTGGCACATACATGTTAAAGTTTTTTTCTAAAATAAGATAGAAATAATATGAAAAGATGCAAACCTGCATGCAGAAATGTTTTTAAATTTTAATAGTAACATATTTGTGTTATATATTAATCTTCAGAGGCAGCTATACAAATAATTATAATGAACTAGTTTATAATACTTTTTCAACCGAAGAAGGTAAAACATTACTTCGAAAGGGAGTGGCTATATTTAGAATTGGATATTTCTGGAAAAGGCAGATTTTTGTTAGTACTTACTATCTGAACTCTGGACACTATAGAGAGCCTGTTTCACTTCTCTCTCATAACGACCTGATGGCTGAATCACTGTCGAACTCTCGTGGCGAGACTCAAACTGGGCCACGGGGGCGGACCCATACGCCACATGGGTGTGGCCTAAAACAGAACACATTGCAATTTGGTTTTGTTTTGTTTAAAATTCATTGCAACAAAAAGGAATTATGAACATCTTCAAGCAAGTGTTGGTGGGGGATATGTCAAAAAATGTCTGTAAAAGTATCTCAAAATAAAGGTTAGCTGAAACATCTTCCTATATAAGGTGTTCATCCTGACCTGCATAGAACCTATGGGATTTAGGACTAATGGGACACTTCAACTTCGCAACCAAAGGCACCCCTGAAGAGATGACAATCAACTTCATACCAACACTCTTCAATTATGTACAGTATAGCAACATTGACAGTGACATCAGTTCATTAATTCATGACGTAGTACTTTGCACCATGTAATACTTTGCACTATGTAACACATCTTGACACTATATATTTGTTTTGTTTTTGGAAGCACAGCAACCATTTATGATCATTACAGCGACATCCAGCTATTACGATGGAGGAAGACCTCAACAAATATCTGGGCAGAACCACCAGGCAGCTGGAAGACCTTCCCACATTAAGACATTCGCCCAGAACGGGACTCAAAACCACGCAGTGAGAGGCTAAGCGGTCAGAGGTGTTACAAGTCAGCGACTCTATCACTACGCCATGGGCAATATCTACAATATATTTAATGCCACTTTATGTTTTTAACATATTAATTGTTTTACATGTCGAGGTTGATACTTATTAAGAGAGACTAAACAGCAGAAAGTGTTGGTCTTGATCAGACAGCCCCCTAGAACTAGATTAACACTATTTGCCTAAGCCTTATTTACAGGTGAATGCAGGATAAGAGTTAAGTAATGTTTGTACTTTAACTGATTAATGGTATATAATGTGGGAGGCAGGGATATAACTAAACGTAAGATTAAGTATCAAAATGCTTAATTCAAAAACCAGTAATGCCAGCAATTAATAATGCCGAAATCCAGGTACCAGTTTCTCATATAATTATCAACGTTTTATATGCAGTTTAAATTGTCTTATAAATCACTATACCAACATATTACCTTGGTTACGCATGTGCATGTGGTCCTGTCTGTAGTCACCAGGGGGTGGGGCGTTTGGAGGCGGTGGGGGGAAGCTGTCGTCTTGAATTTCATGGTAGATATTCTCTTTCATGTCTGGGGGTGGGGGCGGGAAGTTGTGGTCATGATATGACGTGGTGGGAGGGGGAGGGGGCGGAGGGAAGTCCTCAGTGTCCCCATAGCCACGGTACATTGCAGGACCTATGCAGAAGTTAAACAGACATATTATAATTTGAAACTGGTTCAATGTTGTATCAAAAAAGCGAAAAATCTAAAATTCATATAAAACTGAAGTTAAAGTTAAACAAATATACCTTATTTAATCAAAAAAAGATCTACAATTAATAAAAGGTTTGAGGAGACTTTACTTTGCTAAACTTTTTTTAGATATCTAAAGAAATAAGATCAAATAAAAATAAAGTATTTACCTACCAATATGATGTATTTACCTTACAAAGAAAAAATTAAATAAATTACATGTAAATCAATAAGTGATGTATTGTTTAAGCAATGAAGTCTCTAGCAATATGTCTTTTAACCATAGCATGTAGATTTAAGCAGATGACTAACACTGAGTATAAATTATTCATAAAATGAAGCTATATCTCTGTAAAATGAATATGACAGGTACATTACCTTGTCTGTAGACTTGCGGCTGGGGTTTCCTGGCAATGGGAGGAGACAACTGTTTGCTGCGGGGGTCATGCAGCTGCATTCGATGAAATTCTTGGTCCAGACTGTGCTGCGTCATACTTGACTGTAACAAAAAAACATGCACTGTAGTTAGTGGACTAAAAAAGTTGGATGAAACAATACGTTTCCACATGGAGATATGTGAATTTTCATTTATTTATAAGTAAGAAAGAAGTGTAAACAAGCCATGTTTAAATAAGTAACTTATTTTGAACAGAAACTCTAAAAAAATCTAATGGCTAATGAATGCCCACACCAGCTTTTAGCTGCTCCATGTTCATAAACCTTGTTTTAATATCAATGTCTAATATACTGTTAAAAAGGCCAATAACTCCTGCAATTTTTATCTGATTGTAACATAAATAGCAGGTGCTCTGGGCTCTATAGTGCTTAAGAAAATTGTAATTCTTTATCAAAATTGATGGCAAACTATTGGAGAAGAAGCCTTGACAAAAACTGTGTCCATAGATAGACAGACAGGTGGACAACCTGATTCAAGTATTCACCCCCCACAAACTTTGTTGGTTGGATATAATAATGGTTCAACTTTTGACAAAATCTAACTGGAAAGAAGGTTGTATTAGTAGTTGTTCCTTTTTGTTTCCTTTTTCTTTTTGTACAAAAAAAGAAAGATGTCAAACTCTGGTGAAGAGACAGAACATAATGTTCACTCTAGACACGCCGACTTCATCTTCACTTGAGGGTTCAGCCTCTCTACATATAGGTTCAAGTCCCGATCGAGGAGAATGACTTGGAATGTAGGATTGTCTTCCAGAGGACCTTCTATGAAAGTGGTTCTTCCTTGACATTTCTCTGGTGTCTTCCTCCACCACATTAGCTGGATGTTGCTATAATGACCACAATTGTGTCACTGTGATGCATAATGAACAAAACAAAACAAAAACAACTACAAAAATCATCACTTTGTTCTAATTTGCTTGAAATTTATCATTTTGGGTGAGAATGTCCCCTCACTTGAATCTGATATTTTTATAAATTAGCAAGTATGTTGATTCATATTTTTTTTCTTTAAATATTACAACTTTCATGTATCACAAGTACCAAGGTTACTGTGAAAAGAATGTACACAGTTGAGTACAAGTATTCAAATGATGCAAACCGAGATTGTAGAAATTGAAATTAGAAAATTGTAAGCAAACAAAGTAAATCCATACAGAGAAAGTGTTTTAAAAAAAGCATTATGAAAAAAACAAAGTATCACATCAAGAAAAAACCCACAGACACGGTCCACTAGATATATTAATGTAAAGAATTACCAAAGTTAATGATGGATGCAACCATACAATATGTCATTGCGCAAATGCAATTTTAATATGTAATAGTGTGGACTTTTTTACTGCAAAATTGGTCTTAAATGTGTAAAAGTATAATGCTCAACTTAAATCTTAAGTTTGAAGCCATGCAAAACACATTCAGTGTTAACGTAAGTTTAAGGGGTTGTTAGGACGACTACTGGAGTTAGTTTTTCTAACTTTAAAGCACAATTTCTTCAACAATGCATTACTTGTAAAAGTTACTGGAATGATTTTGTGGACACTGACCACAATCCACTGCCTCTTGGTGAAAAATGGAAATTTAATAAATTTAATAACACTGCAATGTGTAGTTGCTGTTACATCATGACAAAAATTTCTTAGAGAATAGAAAATGTTTAAGTAGCACATTTTTAAGTAGAAGCAATAAACTTCTTAGCCTCAAATAAAGATGTTTATTAAGTTATTGTATTCATTAGTATGAAAAAAAAAATAGGTGATCTTTTTTTTTTTTACTAATCCTTTAACCACCACATATACTTTCTGTTTACAACTTCATTTAACATCTTTCCTGTGCTGGAATATAAACAAACAATGCCTAGTATGTATAGATAGTTGTTAACATGTTAAGCCTCTTTTTAAGAAGCACTCAAATTATAAGTTTATGTTAAAATTGTATTACTCCATCATAAATATTTGTATATTTTTAAGTTAGAACTCAAACAGGGTCTGATAAGTGAGAAGCAGCCTGGCCACAGTTAAGCACATGATTGAGCTGCATAGACAACACAATCTGCACTTCATAGTTATTTAAATTATTGCATCACTATATTGGGGTACTGTTTATGATGGCACAAGGTATATTTCTGCATGCATGGCACTAGGCTATACTAAGCTGTTGACCTTCTTATGGTTGAAAATACTTTAAAACTGCTGCAATGTTTTTTATTCTTCCACAATAAAATGTTGTGACACATTTTGTTTAAGGAGAGCCATGTTCACATATAATCTAGTGATCAGAGATAACAGTATCTATCATTTACTGTGAATAAAACTGCAGAAATTATAAAATGCACATTTGACCAACTGTGACCAAGTCTCTTGAAAGCATGAGTCAGCCATTCTAATTTAAAAAAAAAATAAGCAGCAAGGAATAATCCAGAATACTGGTGAATGAAAAACAATTTACCTTCATCCAAAACATGTTTACAAAGTGATCGGAGCTTGGGACTTGATACCTATATTTTGAAAGAAGCAAAAATGATTCAAAGCCATTTTCAAGGGTTTGGAACTTCATCTATCAACCAGCGCATCATCGATAACTGATGATATTTCTGGTCAGTTTATTAGCAACCAGTCTGTCAACAGTATAAGAGATTAGAAAGGTAAAAATGGTACCTCAGGAGAGACAACAAGAGGTGTCTGTAAAGAGTTTTCTCCAAGTGCTCAGTGCTGGACAGTATAATGAAATGTGTAAGTTGCAAAAGGGCTATAACCCTGCCAAAATAAAATTTAGGCTTACCTGCCCTTTTGAAAAGAGTTTTGCTTTCGATAGTGAAAGAGTAATCAAACTAAGATTAAACAACACAGATGTGGATGCCAACAAGCGGGTCATGACAATATATCCATTGTTTTCATAAAGAATTGAGCTAAAAAATGGTGTTGAATGGTATAGCTCTCTTTCTTGTGCTCAGAATACCTGTGATGCTCTTCCAACCCACCTAGCCCTCCCCTAATAATTTAATTAAGGTAGTATACATTAGCCAGACAATGTTTTATGAAACAAACCAAACTAAAGGTATCAGAAGCTCTTGGTTCATTAAAACATGAATGATAAAATCAATATTAATAATGGGTTATTTCCCCATGGTTTTATTACTGTGTTTTCTGCGACCAGAATGAAATCTACAGAAATCTAACATGTGGACATATTTCTTTGCTATGTTAAGTTATTTCTCGAACTTTCGCTTTGCCGATGCTACTCCGTGTTTCAATGCGTGCTAGGCGATTTTTACTCTTACTACATCTGTGTAATCGTTGTTGTCTGACTTTCCGATTCCTGTTTCCTGTTGTTTTTGGTAGAAACTGCTGATTTCATATTTCCATGTCTTCAACTACATAAGCAAAGACAAGTTTCCTGATTGCGATTATTTAACAAATGACCCAACAAAAGTACCAAGTTATATTTTTTTGTCAGTTCCCATTAAACTGCATATTATTATCAAATCCTGCAAACTTTCTCCATGGTGTTAAGTTTTCGGTAACTTTATAGATAATTAAGCCTTTACCCTTGCCTTGATTGGTACACTTGATTGGTTGGTACACTTGACTGGTTGATACACTTGATTGGTAATGACCTTACCTACCTTACCAATAAATTACACCAATTATACATTGATGTGTGAAAGTCGTCAGTCTGGGGAACTAATTACGAAAACAATGACATTTTGTCATTTTCATACCTTTCATAATATACCATACAACATTATTTGTATGGAATTAAGAAGAAAAGTGATGAAGTAAGTCCCTTCATGTAATTTTATTTTCTTTATAAAGGGGCTTGATAAGTTTCTTTCACTTCATAAATGAAAGAAAAAAATGATTAAAAAACTACAGAGACATTTCAAGGCTGTGTACTTTATTCAGCTCGAAAAAATTACAATGGCAATATCAAATTGGACATGATGTAAGCATTTTGAGGGTTTTTCATGCATGTACTTTAAAAAACAGAACACCGGTATAAATGAATAGATGTTTTAGTCTTCAACATGGGGTATTTTATAGGTTGAATTTTTTCAATAGCTCATGAAAATTAAACCCGCCTAAATTCCATTTTGGACAAAAATGTGGAAATTAAACCTTGCAGAAATAACCCTCTATACGGTATACAGTCTGACACGGTCATGGTATGGAACTTTTGGCATAAATGAATGTAACAATGAAGTTGTTTCAGGTACTGAGGAGCTTGGTGGGTACAGCATTCCCCCTGTGAGGGGTTTTGCCAAGGTTATGGTCATGTACCATACATTTTTTCCCTAACTGATACTTAAATATGAAAGTCAACAAGTTCAGTCTTAAAGATTTTTTAGTTGTTTTGTCTAAGTTAGTATTGATAAGATGACCATCACCATTATACGGGATATAAATAACCACACAGAACAAGCCAAGCCTGTAGAACATAATGACCTTGTGCATTGTACATGTACACAACTGACTGTTTAAAACATTATTTTAACCAAGTTATGCAGTTGTTTCAGAGTCATATTTTAAATACTGTTGCATTTTGAAACTAATTCTTACATTTTTAGGGATATGCCGGCATTTTTGCCAATACTGTGCAGCGGCAATTCTATCACTATAGCACAGGGGCACTTATGAGGTGCCCAGGGACTGAACCTGGCCAGTCCATTATGCTGACACTGACAAGTCAGGCATAATGCTGTCCCCTTAGCCCCAAGCGTTGGGAGGGAGGCCACTACTACCAACTTTAAAGTCTTTGGTTTGACCCGGCCGGGGTTTGAACCAGCGACCTCCCGATCCACAAGCCGACACTCTGCCAATTGAGCTATTGCGGCCGGTCTTAATTTTTTTTTTACTATACCAAACATTGAGAGCCAGACTGGGTTTCCGTTGTTCATTTAACTAGCATATTCACTATAAACTTAGCATACCATTCATTCATATTTTGTAAATGAACAACACTTTGTTGTAGCATGCACATGCTCTTGTGCAAGACATCTTATGTCTTAGAGAGTGACTAGCCAGTTACCAAATCAGTAGTTGCATATTGTTGCATAAAGACACAGATAAAACTGAGTGGAGTTTTCTGATGTCTATTTATAAACAAAATATAAATTATGTTGAGGCAAGCCTAACTTTTTAATGTATTTAAAAGTGCTTAAAATGGCACATAACATGAACTGTCAACTAAACTAATGGCCATTTGAGAAGCAGGTGTTTCATGTTAAAAGAAACAAGGAATATCTTCAAAAAAAGGATATATGTGGTGTTTGTGAGACTTAGGCAAAGGAGATGCTTAAATTAACCTAATTTGTTGATATTTCTGTTGTAATTTTACCTGTAAAAAAGTTTGTATGAAGTGAAACACAATAAGTATTTACATGTACAGACATGCTGTTACAAAAGAATGCTGTCTTTAAAACTTTGTTCACTTAGTAGACATTTGACATGTGTTTAAAGGTGGTATGTTTTAAGGATAATGTGTTGTTTTTACTTATTTTAGCCTATACAACAATACTGTCTGGAATTGATTTTGAATATTGACTTAAATAGCATCGAAAATGTTGCCCAGGGGACATTTGATCAAATATGGGGTTATCTGGCATTTCTACAAATAAAAGTTGTTTTGGAATTCATTCGGGCTGACCTTGTGTCAGCATTTAATTGTATGTAGGTACAAAGTGAGGATAGAAAGCTATGCTTAAAACAATGTTTTCAATGATAATTCAAAGACCTGGAGGAAACTTGTTTTAGCATAAACTTTCATGGAGGAAGAGGTTTGTTTCAATGATCACTGAAACAGGCAACCTTAGATATTTCACTGGACTGATCATAAAGTCATAGTCTGGTCTGACCTACTGGCAATTTTTGTAATGTTTGTGATATACAAGGTACACATTGAGTTGGGAGTAAGACTCCCAAAAAACTCAACATCCCAGTGCTGGCGTGAGCAATTAATATATTAAAACTGCACATACAAACAACACATCACAGGATTTCTGGCACAAAGAAAAAACAAAGATCATTAATTAAAATAATACCAATTGTAATCGAGTGAAACTATTCAAATCAGACCACAGCAGAACCTACTGGAATCTATCGTCGAGTAACGCGTTTCTACGCACACCCCAAACGACGCCATTTTTGTTTTCACTCTGTTTTGATATAAGCGACACTGTATGACGTCACTTTCCCGCGGCCGTAATAGTAAACACACTGTTTTTGGGTCAGCCGATTACTATGTGGAGAATCCGTGATTCTAAGGTAATATTTCAGTTATTTTTTGAAATCGAATGCAATTTTAGTCCTTTTTCTTAATACTTAAAGTTAGGATCACTTACAGATATGAAATTGTGCAAAAATAGTAGGAAACAAATTTGACACCAGCTTCATCTGCTCGCTCGTAGTAAGTAGTAAATATCACGTGACAAGTCGTGTGACTTCCATTCATGAATATATCCGAAAATCACTCCCGTGCACCATGTACGCGTTATATTTTAGACTCAGATTTATATAAATTAATTTTTAATTGATCTTTAAAAAAAAAAAGACTTCATTCATATTTCCATGAATTTGAGATAAAGATACATTCTTTTTTCCCTGTTAAGTGCCTGTTGTAACATACAGACAGTATAGCCCAGCTGCTATGACCACTGCTTTGCAGAAAGTAAGAGTGACAGGGGCTCCAATAAGAAAAACAGCTAGAGAGTTTAATTTCCCAGATCATCTCTAAGGCATAAATTTTAATTTGATTAAAAACATGTTAAATAAAATTTAAAAATTCGTTTTGGTTGTTACTTTTCAGAAATTAGTGAGAGGCAAATAATTCCCTTCACGGAAGTACAGTATACACGGGGGTGATGACAAATATAAGTAGCCAATCAAAATGCGTATAAATAGGTTACTGTAAACAAAGATGGCTGCCATTATATGCATGGATTAAAAGATCGATTTTTATATTAAATATTGTGTAACAAAATTACAAAGTAAGCAGAATTGTAACTAAATGATTGAACAATATAAGCAAATTTAAGTAGAGTAAAATATATGACATAATTTTGTAAAAATATATAATTAAACCTTATGTGCGTCGAAACCGGGTACTCCAGGATACATACTCATGATAACAATCAACATATCCGCATTGTTGATCTTTAAGTCTTTAAGTAACGTTCTTAAACAGATAACATAACAGAATATATCCAGTAAGTAAAATCCGAAAGTTGTTATAATCATGACAACGAAGTCAAAAACGAATACAGACCACAGGTTTTACATCCTGAAAGGAAATTCATCGACAAAATATTTTGACAGGTACTCGTACCCCTCCCACTTACTCAAGACATGTCAAAACTGTCTGGCGTCTTTTATGTTATTCTAGTTTAATCAGATTAAAATTCTAAACGCGCGAACAATCTAAACATTCTTACCGTTGTAACAGACGTTATCAGAACACACGATAGATGTCTTAATGTGCCGAATCCAAAATATTAAACTTTTCCCTAAAAGTAGGAACTAACTCCATTTATGGCACAATGACGTCACTTCCGTTATACTTTCGGGGCTAGTGTGACCTTTGACCCACAAATTCCTGGACAGGGTGAAATACTCCTGGAAGGAGTTCGATTTTTTCCCTGCAGTAGCGCATCTGCTCTGATAATGCTGCTAAAGGCTGAAATTTACTACTGACGCGAGAATTCTTTCGTGACTCATGCAAGATAATTATACAACCGGGTGTAAAAATCCTTGAAAAAATGCGTTGGAAAATGTTAGGTGTTTTGAACAGGCACCACGCAGCTTCATTAGATTATATCTGGTATGCACATGTTATGATGTATCAATTTCAGAGTATGAAAAGAATGATGTTAACAAAACAGGCTGACATTAGTTATACATCTAAAACAGCAGGGTTGTTTTGAAGTAAATATACATAGGATCTACTAGACAAATTATAGAGAGAAGGAGATGAGCTCAGCATGATCGGGATGCAAAAGGGATAATTACATAGATTTCTTTGTTCAGTTTACTTTAGACCTCAGCTGAAGTTGAATTTATTATAAATGATAAAATTACATGGATCTAAATTGAGTGATATTTAAACTATGTATCAGATATTGAGACCCTTCTTAATATTTTAATAAAAAGAAGTCGTGGGGGGGGGGGGGGGTAGCTAGGCATGGTATTATGGCAGTTAAGAGGGTGAGGGATGGTAATCGGAGACACGCTATCCCGCTATCCTGGAAAATTGTATGTTTCTAGATCGTACGTGGTGCCTTTGGGAAGTTTTCGGTAATAAGAAATTAGTTAAATGTTATGCTACAGACATTTAAATGTTACAACAGGAATCATACCTAATCATGAGAGACTTATTTTTTTATTATTTCTAGCTAGCTAGCTAGTGTAAATGGAGTACTAGTTTATTGTAACATATGTACACATTACCCCTACTATGATTAGATTTTTATTGCCGATTTAATGTTTTCATTCTTTGGGGGGCAATGTGTACACAGCTGCGTAGTCCGCTTACAGACAGATACGCGCCTGAAAGGTATGTTATTTTTATTTAGATTGTTTCCACAACACCTGGTTACATATTGTTTGAATATGTTTCTCTTGGTTCGTATCATTTATTTAGTTTAATTTAGTCGTTGTTTGTAATTGCGGCTTGCTTGTGCTTAAACTACGAGATTTTGTATACTAGATCTCGATAAGCGTCTGCAGGAAATTAAAATCGACTCTTGCTACAATGTTTGAGCGAGGGCTTAATGGGCTCAGTTAGCCATACAAACAGGGGTTAACTAGCTATTCTCGATACAAAATGGCCATATGGTTTTCTAGTCATGGAAGTGGGCGACTACAAGCATGTTCGGGGTCGACAAAAATGAAAGTTCTCAGATATTACCTGTAACTATAGAGCTATAGCTCACTGCCCGAATTCATGATCAAATCGCGAGGTGGTGGTGGTGGTGGTGTGTGTGGGGGGGGGGGGGGGGGGGGGCAGTGCCCAACCCCCATGTCTACCTTTGACTCTTATTTCGGTATCATTCCAACAATATTTACATAGAAGTAAAAAGAAGAAGATTTATTTTGTTTCTCTAATTTTATTTACATATATTAAAATTTGTTCTGGTGCTCTAATACCACACCGAACCATGGCACATGTTTATTGCAAACATCATTCTACTTTTGCGCCCGTCATTGTACTGTTTATATTCGGAGGTTTCATATGTCGAAAATATTCGCGCATGCGAAATTTTATGATGTTCAAGTTACAATGGGTTCCAATAGCTAAAACTTAAAAGACCATTCAAGATCTACCAAGTCTCACAAACGTGAGACCAAAATCTTTGAAAATGTGTAAAAAAAAAACGAGTTAATCATATTAAAAGTGATTACTGGACAATTTAGGGCACGTCAGAAAAAAGGTTATATAACGCCAACTGCTTGAACTTTCTGGGAAACCCCTGTCAATGTTTCAGACGCTAAAGGTCTCCTAGTACATTTTGTATCAACAGAGACTGGCGAACTAAAACCTCATTTTCGTCGACTCATTGTTCCGATAAATTGTCCCTGGCACTTTGATGCAGTGAAGTTTATGTTTGACCACGGTAGTTGCAATGTTGATTATCTTGATACTCGCGCAAAGTTTGAGATTTACAAAAATCACATTCAATATCCGGACTATATATTATTGAAAACCGTCGGAAACATTTCAAATGGTGCAACTGACACACAGCAGTAATGTTAGTGATATGTTTTATGTTTTAAAACATACGAAGTGTTTCATATTGACAACTATAAAAAAAGTTTAATGTCAGAGGGTCACGAAGGCGAAAACAGTGCGTTTACTATTTAACGGACGTTAATGCGTATGACGTCAGACTATGAACAGAAAATATTCGGATGCCACGTGACAATTTGAATCCGACGAAACGAAAGTTCCGACTTGCAGTTTACAAGCAAATGATCATCCTACAAGTAACGAGAATTGTTTCTAGAATTTGATTAATGTACATTGATAATATTAACGTTTGCGGATGTGCTTACTAAATATAATGGACAAATATTGATAAGCACAATGACGTCAAAATTGATTCAAGTGATATTTTATAACGATAGCATTCATCAGAGCGTAGCTAACAGCAATGATGACATCACAGACGTATTCGACGTGGCGCCATCTTTCGTCATTTTTTTAAAGTTTGTTACTCCGCTAATATTCATATTAATGATCGTGTTGTTGCTGTGTTACATCGTAGCTCAAATATTTCGCTAATAGACTTGTTCCAGTGCGCAATGGAGAGGATTAATCTTGATAATATTTTAGACTTCACGCAATTTTTACAATCAATCAATTTATAATCAACACAACACTTACGTGACTTAGCCTAAAAGGGATGACATTGGCACCTACTACCAAAAACTGAGAAAAATCGGATTGTGTCAAACATATATAGTTATTGCGGTAGACTGTCGTACTTGGAAGACTTCCATCTATCCGGAACTTACTGGATACTTCCTCCTTCATAAAAGCAACGTGAACGCAGATTAGATATGACACGGCTAGTAAATTTTTCATTAATGCAGTTCAGATATTTTGCCAGTGTGTACATGTGTTGTTTAAGGTAGAGCAAATGTAATGCTGCACCTCAAATTAAAAGGAATCAAAAATAGAGTTAAAGTCCAACACTGGGGGGTTAAGGGTTCGAATCCCGGTATGGGCAGGCATGGTCAACTTTTTTCTTCATGCTTTTTCACTTTGACATTTTTTTTCTGCACCATTCTACCAGATGAAGAATAAAACGTGTGTTGTTTTTAATTTTTATTTTGAAAATGAATTTGATAGAATGATTTGTGCTAAATTGGAATTTATTATCTCATGTATTCACAGTCTACAAAATCTAAACCATGTGGTGAAATTATTTTATATTTTGCAGTATCAGCTAAAATACGTTATAGAACAATATGGATAACTCTGAAACAAACCGTTTGGCTATCAAGAGCTCGGTGATTTTTGTATAAAGCCCAGTCAGCAAAATAATTGGAAAATCAGCTTCAAGCGTGTTAAGTTTATAAACAGTTGCATATTTGGGATATTGTGAGTCCAGCCAAACAAGTAACATGTTTCGTTGGTTTGTCTTTTTGTTATGACTTGTTTCCATAGGCCCTACGATACTCAATAGCAAAACACTTCTCTTGAAGCGGACGGAGAATTTGCTCAAAATTTGGCATACACGTCAACATTAAAGTATACAACCCATGTTGTGTTAATTTTCTTATTCTGTAAATTGACTATTACACATGTTTTACCTTAAATCAAAGTTTTAAAAGTATTCTGCGAAGACTTCAGTATTTATTCCATGACCCTTACACAACAAAAATCCATTGGTGTTTTTCCCTATGACCCAGCACATTAGGATCGCTTGCATAGTTGTACATACACGACTTGTTCTCAGAACACACATCAGGCCCCTCGCTTAGGGTTTTGGGGACAAGGCACCTAATATTCGCGTGCACATTGTGCTGAAATATTATCAGCTACAATTTAGCAGGGAAACAAACTTAAGCTTTGCTCCTATGGACAAAAACTAGTGGGCAACCGTGGCTTAGTGGTAGAGTCGCTGATTTGTAACTCCCCTAACTGCTTAGCCTCTCAATGCATGTGTTTGAGTCCCGGCCGGGGCGAAGGACTTTATGTGGGAAGGTCTTGCAACTGACCTGCGGTGCACCAGTAGTTCTACCCAGACATCAGTCTGTGGTCTCCCCCATCAAATAGATAGACGTCGCTATAATAATCATAAATGGCCGCTGCGATGTGTAACGACTTTAGGGGTATACATATACACTTCCCATGCCAGCCTCGCTGCCAGGGGCGTAGCTAGACATGATATGATGTTTTCGCCTGACCGCGAGTGGGGTTGAGGGCGCTTTTTTATATCTTATGAAAACTGAAAACTAAAGTGGTAAACGACATACAAAAGTTGCAATTATGTACATATCCATCTATCAGAGGGATCTACCACGTCGGATCATCATGATCTGAAGAAATAATAAGTTCTGATTTGAAATATAAGAGTACAAAACTTGTCCCATATCATATAAGCAGAGCTACAGAAAGGTACTAAATCGACTGAGCAATTTTACATATTTTTGTCGTGTTGCAAATAGGTTTATAAGTTGATAGCAATAAATATACACGTTGCCCCTACTTGAGTAAGATTTCTATTGCAGATGCAGCTGCGTATTCTGCGTACAGGCAGCTACGCGCCTGGTTGCTGGGTTAACTTGTTAGCGACGTGGTTTAAGCGGCTTCCAAAGTTGCGCGGTTAAGCAACGGTTACCGTGGCTAGTGTACGGATGGGTGACCGTTGGCGAGCACCAGCCTGCGTTAAAGAAAAAAACAAATACCTGACGGATCCATTTGGTATTGTCTTTCAAGCTGTATTTTCAGTATGTCATTGTAGACGTTTTTTCCCAGAAATCGAGAGAACATGCACATGTATTTATATAAATTACCTACATAGGTTAAGCACTTTTGAATAAGTCTAATTCTTATTTACGGAGATATTGTTATGGAACTAATGTTTATGTCTTCTGTACAAACAAGATCACTGAGATTATGTAAACCATATAACATCCTGCAAACATCTTGCCAAAGTATATACATCTGAAATTACTAATAATTATTTAGCTATTTGTAACTCGTTTTACTTTTCGAAACGCATAAAATGATGGCAAAATGTCAATCATTATTACGTCTATATATATATATATACGGCCAAACAATATATATACAGAATTTTGTATGTTGTAAATATATATGTCTATACCATATATGTTGAATGATTAAATAAAACAAAACAAGTAAAGTTTACTACAAATGTAATTCTTTTAACCCAACGACGTCATTTTCCTATTACGATAGAAGCTAGAAGCAAAATTTAAAGTTTTCAGTAAGCCTACAAATTTAGTTGGGCGATTGTGGGAGAGAGTGGCGAGGCAGTCATCCCCAGGAGTTCGAATGTTGCAATTGTGCTATACGTGCAGAAAAAACGTAGCCTACAATGGCAGCGGCAGAATTTTACACATTGTGTGTAAGGTTGTTGGTTAAGTGGTTTTGATTATAATATGATATAAAAGTTAATTTCTACCGATACGACCGCATCCGGGATTGCCTTCCGTCCGCATCACATCTCTAAGTGGGTCGAAAGTGAAGTTAAACTGCTACACCGGAAAAGCTAACAAATAAAACGCCAATGCAGACAATCCTCACTGTACTTAATAACTGGCAATATGCATTTAAATGAATTTGCGATTCGCTTGTATTATCATTGTTACTTATCATTGCTTTGTATCTGTGTAAATTATATGTCTTTACAACAAAATCGAGCCAAACGAAGGAACTTTTTAAACTGTTAAAACAAATACAGCAGTTACTTGGATATTCGTGTTTCATGCATTATTTGAATGAATACTGGTTGAAGGGAAGTAACTCTCCCGATATTAACCTGAGACATGTAGGCTGTTTTATCCCATAGAACATTCGTCGTTTCAATAATGCCTGTTAGTTCAAGGATCTGAAACGATGAGGCAAGTTTCAGTTTAAATAAAGTAAAGCATGCTTATTATTTTAAATGAAATCACTGCTTGTTCAGGCCTTGTATTATCAATTTTTAATGAAGTAAATTATCACCATATTTCAAAACGCATTCGCAGCTAAAAAGCCTTAAGTTTTGATAATCGTACGTTTGAGGTGAAGTCTCGAAAAAACACTCGGTCATGGAAGATATTATGCCTGTGTATATTATAATTACGGTTAATGAGAACAATTTAAATGTTATGAAGAGTCTTAATTGAAATACATGTACTCCCTCAAAGCTAGCATGGAATAAGGGTAATTTGCCTTAACTTATTGCATATTCTTTTGGAATAATTGTAATTTGCATTGACATGTTACATATTCTTTTAGTTATCACTAAAATGAAACAAATATTCAATAGAAAGATTCATGACCAAATCTCAGCCTCTTCCGTACGCAAACCGAAAAAAACCTAACGTGTCACCGGTGTGATGTCTAAGGGAAACAACTCGTAACTTTTAATTCACTTTAGGGCTTATTTAATTCCCTTAGACCATAAAGTTGATTATATTCTTAAAGCCCTTCAAAGATAATTTAGATTTATTATGCAACAAATGAACTTGACTACGAACTTAACACAAGATTAAATATCACATGGTTTATTTTATAGAAAATTGATAAGGTTCACAGTATTGGAAAGGATAAATTGATCTCTACTTAAATGTCAATAAATTTAGTTGTTTTCGGCCAATCTGTTGCACTGTCGGTTCATTTCATTTACGCGAGAGTAACGAACAAAGAAAATCAGGTCAGTTTTGTATAATAATAATTGAATAATTCGGATGTCCGTATTCATTTCTTCAATTTTGGTTGTATTTCCAGGTCCCAAAAGCACGTCAATTATTTGCCTCCAACTTTCGAAATCTCCTGATATTATTCCATCGTTGTGGATTGTCGAGCCTAGATTTTTTAATTCTTTAACTGGTGTTACTTCTTCTCCATGTATGCTTTCTATTTCTTAGTGTTGGTCTTCTAAGAACCCCAAGAAACAGTTATTTTGTCCTTTGTCAGTATTTAAGCTCTATTGACTTTGACTGTGTATGTATATTTATACATTATAATTTAAATTGTCTTAAGAAAACAATCGTTTTTAACAAATATGTTATATTTATAAATATATTTTCAATATAATAATAATAAAAATATTTTCAATTATTCTTCCATTTCTTTGAAAAAATAGCTTCTATCCTTTTAAATTAAAGTTTCACTCTTAGTATTATACTTAAAATTAGGTTTATGTTTTGGACATCAATGCTTTTTAAACTAACAAGTACATATATATATATATAAAAAATAATATTAAAATTCACTGAATCGTAATGAATCTACAAGAAGATCAGTATAAACAGAAATGATTCATTTGAAGCATTTAAATATATGTTAAAACATCGCGATATACCCAGGATATCATTGCCTTTTTTAACTTTGCACATAAAATAGAGAAAATTATTTGTTGTGATTATTCCAGGGCTTCCACAAGTTCACCATTACAAGATGAACGCCTGTTGAGCAGCAAGTTCATTTATCCGATTATACTTAAAAATATAAGTAGAGAAAAAAGTGAATCTATACCAAAAAAAGAAAAAAAGATTACATTAAAATAATTACAAGATTAATACGTATAATTATACGTATGATAATACTTATAATAATACTTATAGTACTTATGATAATAAAGAAACATGATTGTTTCATTTACCAACAATGCTTAATAATAAGAAACTTACTATAGCTACGTATGTACAAGATGACAACGTTTTCAGTCGAGTACCATTGGATGATTACCGGTAATTACTCCAATAACTCACGAATACCAAAAGATTAACGCCTATTGATTGGTACATTCGTTTACCCCAACCCCCCTATGGCGTGGGTTCGAATCTCGGTCGGGCCGAGAACTTTCATGTGTGGAGATCTTCTATCCGTCCAGCGGTGCGCCGGTGGTTTTACACAGACTTACATCTGGGGGTCTACCTCCATCAACACCATTTTATAATTAGCTGAAAGTCGGCAATACGACAATTTGTTCATGTTTACAAGTTTACAAGTTTATTGAATTTCAGCCAGAAGGTAGTTCGACCCATGTGGCAATACATAGTATAATACATAGTACAAACTATGACGAATGTGGACATGTATATTTAAAAAATAAATCAAATATTATCAATGTTATATTGGCAAATAAGTCAAGTATTCACATACAAATCCAACAACAATATATATATTTTATATAACTAGAATTTACAATATTTAATACCAGTAGGTATGTGCTTTACTGGTACCGTGATTGTTAAATAGGTTTTCAAATTGAAATGGTGAATACCAATGAAAACGATATCATAATTAATTTAGTTAAGATAATGATACAAGACACTTAACACCGATAGGAAAATATTATAAAATACACTAGAAATGTAAGAAGGGTCTTTAAATTGTAAAGCATACGAAACTGTATTTCATTAAAAATTTAACAGCCTTATTGAATACAGCATAAAGCTATTGACAAACTATAAAAATGATAACATATTAAAATGTCGAAAAGCTTCTGGACATTATTGTAAAAGAATGTATAAACAAAACATATGATTTGTATTGCAGTTTAGTCAGACCAGAGCCTAAGAGTTAAGCACCAAGCAAACCCTGTTGAGCTACAAGTAGTTTCAAATGTTCTTATAAGCCCATGCTTATCTTATAAATTGAGAATACCATTTCTTATAAAACAATGGGTAAACTATAAAAATAAATTTAATTAAAACAAATACACATTAATTAATCAACTTTTTGATAAACCTAGCATTTTTCTTTGTAATTATTTACAACTTCAGAAAAAAGTAACGAGGTCGTTTACAAAAAAGGGAACATTGCAGAGGCTGATATGAATTCCAATATATATAAAATTTAACGACATCTTTGCGTTAAAAAAGAACACAAAACTGTGATATGACAGACAAAACAATTAGATGTGACATAACACAGAACAGAGTTTATTCTTTTTGACTTATGCACATAGGCCCATCGTAACTTAACTAGAAACATGCATACACAAAATACAAAACATGCGTGGATTATAATTAAATGATTCATGTAATTATTGGAATGATGAAATAACATAAAAAGGAAAACCAATAACGAGACTTGAGGGAGTCACCGTTCGCATCATCCTCGGCCCTTTCCGTACACGTTCGGAAAATAACTACATGTATTTCAGAAAGTAAAATAGCCGTGGTGATCCGAATGGGGAGACACAACATTGCATTCTTCCTGTTTTAGTCTATTTTTAGAGTCTCGTTAAAATTTATATTAAAATTGATAATATTCGTTACTACTAATTTGTATAATTGCCACATGACCAATATGGTCATTCAATAACCTTTGAGTACCAGTTTTATACTTCTATCACCATTTTTGAAAAAGTTCTAAGCATTTTTCTAAACATACCCTACTTTTAAAATTTTATGATGGTTCCATGGAAACCACCCGTTTTATTTATATAGCCCAAATGAGTTTATTTTTGAGTACATTGGAGATTCTGCTTCTAAACACACTAGCAATTATAACTAAATATGGTATGTTTCTATCTCAACTTTCAGTTTAAGTTAATTTAAATGGTAATATTTGCACTGCATATATATATAAACATTGGATTAAATAAACACACTTTAAAAGCATGCATGAAAGCCTACATATTCCCTCCTTTCGTACGTAAGGGGACTTACAACTCTATTAAAAACCACATTTTAACCTCCCTTGTGGGTAGGTATTTGGTATATAGTTATTGCATAATGCTTTTTTCAGTTTAAACTTTTGAAAAACACTCAAGACTGAATCATGCCTATAAAATGGTATCTTATTGATCGAAATAAGCATTTATTCAAAAGCTTGTATATCCGGTGTCTATTTATTGCAATCAACTTTACGCCCTTTTCCAGATATTTTCTATAAACGTTACAATGCATTTTCGGCACATCAACCAAGGAAGGCGTTTGTGCAAACATCTTCAAACTACCGTCGTGTTCCAGTATAGTATTAGTTAAGAAAAATATAACTATGATAAATATAAACAAAAAAGCAACAATTTTCCAGTATGGATATATATATATATATATATATATATATATATATATATATATATATATATATATATATATATATATATATATATATATATATATATATATATATACTTTATACATACGGCAACACAAAATATAGTTAAATATTTTTAAATAAGTGCATTTTCCGGTTAGCATATATAGATGTGTTTAAATGTTTGAAGCAGCAACATTTTTGAGCCAACGAAAACTGCACGTTGCTACACATCCTGCTTCCTACAGCTGCAGATCACTAGATTATAAAATCATCATCAACTTAGCAATATATCTTCCCTTTCTGAACTAGATAATTCTGTAAAACCTGTTTTTATGTTAATTTTAGAAAAGGCGCACCCTTCTATATTTTTTCAATGCCTGTAAATTCCCTCCGTCGGTAAATCCGGGCCTGTCATATCATGCCTTATGACGCCCCTGTGTAAAACGTTAGTTGCTAAAGTGGTTTTAGTTAGTCTCAAGTATCTACACAGTATATTATATCCTCGTGGCTAGCATTTCCCCATTAACCCTTCCCCACATGTCGCAGTCACATGATGCATACAGCGCCGCGTATGATAATCATGATTAAGCACATAAGTATTTTTTGTTCATGCATTCATCTCATCCAATAGGATTAACATCCAGTCCAGGCCAGTTAGGGTCGAGTGTTATTGATGCAATGTTGCACTTAATTCGGGGCAGAATTGCGTTATTATCAGATTAATTTCTTAGCTCACTATCTTAAAACTGTCAGTCTGTTCTAATTTGTGACCAGATTAAAACCACGACCAGATTAAAACCACGACATCGGTAAATTTAATCACGACTCTACACTTGTTTTCCTTTTAAAAGCGCGAACCTTGATATTTTCGATCGACTTTTTCGGACAAATCTTCTCGAATTTTACAGCATATATCTTAAACCTGTTTCATTTACACCCTATCTAATTATCAAAAGTAATTGCTAAGATTCTATTTTATCAACACGCATACAGCTTATGACTCCTTTAAAGAATAGTTTGTTATGATTTATAGACACGACATCAGCAACAATCGACACCACCACCTCCAACCCCCTCCCTCTTTTTGACGTTTGTGATAACACATTTCTCCGTTAAAGTAAATACATGTATAAGTATTAGACCATCTGTCTGCCCCACGCAAAATAAGATAGATCTGCTTCACACAAACAACAAGAAAGCTTTGATGCATGAACGGTCGCTGTCGAGTTCATGTTCAACAATGAACCATTTTTGCCTAGCAGCAAACCAACCAAAAACAGAAAAACCCGCTGTTGTTAAAGGATTAATAATGCCGTCAAAGTTTCGTGTCTTAAAATTATATGCCAAAACAACAACAACAACAACAAAACGAATTGTCGTTGGACGCACGGGAAAAGGTCCTCATACAAACAGTAGAATAGATCATAACATTTGAATCGTACACAGTACATCATTGTAACAAATGCAGTTTAAATTAAACAAATCATACATACACATACGCAACATTAACAACTTCATTTTTTTTTAATTCCGATAGTTACCAAAGTTAAATAACAACCTTAATTCAATGCATGGAAGTGACGCACTTCACATGTTTACAGAACAACAAGGCGCTATCCATAGGACTTTTCCAGGAACGATTGCATATAGACGTGCGCGTATGCGTGCGCCGACAATAAAAGGTGCTTTTCACGCTAAATGCAGCTTTATGAAACGGTTTCCGGGTACTCTCCGGAGAATGTTACGATTAACCGGATAACAAAAAGATATTCGTTGACATTCCTACAAACACGTGTTTAAGCAAATCGGCCGAATGACCGTTCCAGGGCGGTAACTGTTGGGTTTGCCTTATTTTGTATTATGTCTTGTCACAGTTTTGTTGTAACTTTTACAACTGACTGGCATATGAATGCATTTGTCCAGTGCCTTTTCAATTTTTAATGGATTAGCTATACTCATAGCACTTTGTCATATTTTTTTAATTTACCAAATGAAATCCACATAATCCACATGCACATTAAAATAGTTTTCCTTGAAAGATGTGAGATTAAACTTGTGATGGCTCTTTTATTTGGCCAAGTGCATACCTGATTGGAAGTGTCATAGGCGTGGATAACTTAGACCTGACTCGTAACTTAATTATGTAACTCGCAGAAAAAGGTAAACTTTCAAAAACTTCAAGAAGGAAAATAAGAAAAATATCCTTTGAGCATATCCACAAACAAGTTAGCTGTCACCAGTGCCCACGAAAATTCAAACACTGATATTAAGTGTGAATTTGCCGATAAGATATACAAAACCGGCACTAATCTTACTCGACAAGTCACGCGCAAGAATATTTCGCTCTGATGAAAAACTCAAAAGAAAAACGAATATCAAGTCCGTGCGTATTATGTTCTCGTTTCCATTTTAACTCGACTAAGTCACTCAAAGCGTCGAGTATTTCAACCATGTCACTCGACGCTGTAGCTGGCGTTTTAGTCTTCAAGGTCAGCCATAGGAACTCCACTTCTATCCGGTGACGTGGCCTTCTGTCAATACTGTACACAAAGTCCTGAAATGAGTCTCTAGTCATAGACACATTATTAAAGTAAATAGACTTGAGTTGGGCCATGCTTGCAGGCAAAACCAGACCGGCAGACAGATCAGCATCATACAGAGTAAGGTGCGACAGGTGTGTACATTCCTGCATTGCCTGTAACAGCGAAGGTCCGCTGTCGCTTCCCTGAAGTATGCGTAATGGAATATCCGTTTCTAACTGTTGGAGATTGGCAAACTTATTTACATATGTAACTGTTGGCATATTTTGTCCTGTACCAGTTAAATATAACAAACTTAATGTTTTCAGAGAAGGGGCTGAGATCTTTAGTCGCGTGAGAGGTAGTCTCCATAGAATCAGCACATTTAACTCGTGACCAGAAAAATCTACATCTAAAATTTCCTCCGACGGGATGCGTGTCTGTCTTCGTTCTCGGGTATTCATCTCTGCCTTTCCTGTTTCACTTCTTTTCAAGCAACGTATAGTTATCTCCTTTAATGTCTTCATGGTCTGTAACTGACTGAACAAATTAATCATGTCATCCCGGTCCAGGTTTTTGAATCCAAGAGACACAGCAGTTAGACGTGTCAAAGATGTTAGAGTCCCACATGTACATCCACTTGCATTTGAATATTTCTCTGACTGTTTATCTGCTTGTATCGGTAACAGGGCGATCTCGGTGGCATCATCAAATCTGGACAATGTTAATGACTGCAACGTCATCACTGATTCATTTACAAGTTGATTGACCAAAGTAGCATACTTTGCTGATGGTTGGTCGCATTCTATGTGCAAACGTTCCAGCCGAGTCGCCGTCATCAGCTCTTCAATTAGGTCATCTGGTAGAGGTGTACGAGACCGTAGGTAAATCGATGTTATATCGAAGTAATTTTTTGAAACTAACTTTCGATATATTTGACATTCGTGTTCTGGCAGTGTCGTAGTGTCGATAAAGATATCTGTGAGATGAAAGACCATCTCTGTGCCAGAGGCGTCTGCCTCTGACATGCAATCGATGGCAAGCTTATTCAGTAGCTTCACTTCCACTGTATTGTCATGCCGTGCTTGATTATCTAAATGATTATCGCAACATTTCTTGTATACCTGTGTCCGTGGAGTGCTTGAAAGTATGCGTGTAAGCCAGTCGCTAATACTTGCTGCCGTCTTAGCGTCTATTCCACAAAGGAATACAAACACATCATACAATTCCTGAACAATATCTACTGTATCATATCTGTTACCTTCACAAATTTCTGCCAATCTCGGATGCATGAACTCGGACGTTCCGGAAATACCGATGTATAATGCTGCCAAAAAATCTTGAATTGTTTTATGAAAGAATGATATGTAACGGTGTTGAGATGATGCAGCCTTTATTATTTCGTTAGCTGTAAGTATGCCGGTATCGAATGAAAGCTGTTCCTCTTCCTTGGATAGGTGAAATAAATCACTGTCATGCTCAAAAACGAGTGCGTTCTCTCGGTCTTCACTGAGTAAGGTATCAAATGCCAGTTTCCCCAATGACAGAAGCAAAGATATGAATTTGTTGCATTTACTTTTACACTTTATGCACATTGGTAGATCAGGAAAAGATTTGCCTTGTTTAAGACTTCGGGATTTCTGAAAGATTGACCTATATTTTTGTTCTGAAATGTTCAGGAAGGTCTCCAAAACATTACTGAATATTTGACATTTGGATGAACCAATTTCCTTGTTGTCATACCAACAGCAAATTAGTTCTTTAAGAACAATTGGAATAGTCTTGAAATGGCTTAGATTTCTCCGTTTGATTAGCCTGTGAAAGTCATCTGTAAGTTTGTTCTTTTTGAAAATGTCATTTAGTTTGGCAACTAAATTTTCTGTGAACTGGTATGCAGCTTTGTCATCGAAGCCAACAAGCTTTATCTGTTGATCAATGAACGCCCGGTCAAGACACAATTTTTCTAACTTCCATGGACGTGTCAAAGTGATCACAGTGTATGCGTTCGATGGATGATATGTAGGTACTCCAAATGGATACAAAGGCGAAGACGACGCCTCTTTCGGCGGAGTCCATTCATCAAGACCATCAAGAATCACTAGGCACTTCTCTGGATATTCTTGCAAGACATTCTGCACAAGCTGGTGAAACATCTTCATCTCGTCGAACAACTGCGTCTTTATCATATCGAGCATCGAGATCACTGAGCGGTCGACATACCTAAGAGACACAAAGAACAAATAATCAAATTGCCTCATAACTTCTTCATCATCTGAGGTTACCTCGAGGTCGTTGTTGATATTGTCCGATATGGTTTTGGTCCAAGTCAATGTCATTCTTTTTGCAAATGTTGTTTTCCCATGTCCCGCATCCCCTGTGATATATATCCGTTTTCTCCGGGCACCAGCACTTTTAAAGATCTCTCTGTAGCCTGTAATTGATTTTTCCTCATGCCCGAAGTCCATGTTATCCTCCAACATACTTGGTGGTGCGTATAAATGGCGTAGATCAGTCCCTCGTGTTCTTGGAAACTGTTCTGATGTAACGGGCGAGTCTCTGTAGATCTTTTCGTACAAGTCAACAAGATATATCTGCAGTCCTGAAACAATCAACAAAAGGAAGCCATTCCCTTATTTAAAATCAACATGTTGACGTTACATTATTTGATTGAGGAAAAATATATTTCATTACATCGTCGGAAAATTATAACGTGCTGAAAATACGAGGTCGCAAAACTAAACATGCGATCAAGACAATTTCAGACGGAAAGTATATGAGATGATTCATATCGACTGCCCCCGAGTTTAGATAGTCTGATAAAAATAGTATGTAAAGTATTAAGAAAGAAAATGTTAAAAGGCAATTCGATTCGATTATAATGTTTACAGTAACTAATAAAAATCGGTTTAGCTGTAATCTTTACACATTTTCTTCTCATATGCAATAGATATTTTGTCCAAATGTTTTATTTTGCTTGTTATTCAAAATGAACGTCTCTGCAGTTGTTTGGTGATGTAATTACATTGAGTGGTTACGAAAGAGTTCTTCGGCGCCTGAGATTCGTTAATTCAGTTAACTGTGACACAGGAAAAGAAGGATCAAGATGCTGAATGAGTGAAGAGGAATTGAAAACGTACTTTTCCTAAAGGTCCGTGTTACTCCATCCACATCGATAAGTTGTAGGTCAATGTTCACGTTAGCAAGCTGAAAACAGAATATATTTAAAATCATCTTCCAAATAAGCTTGGACTTCATCCAGAATTGAAAATCGCCTTTTGCAGTGCAAGTTGTCGTTGCCTTTTTTTTCTTCTTTTTTTATTTTGGAGTGGGTGGGGAGGGATGGCATTGCGTAAACTATATCTCATTCCTAAACCCAAATAATAACCATTTCACCTTACCCCAGAGTTTCCATGATTCTGTTTGAAGAGCAATGGCTTACTATATGGCACATGTAGTGAAGTTTTGCAGAACTATATATTGTAATATTGGCTGAAAGCGGTCCTGATGAATAGTTATAACAATGGGCATGTCCGCAAACCTATATATTGACCAAAACAAAAACCTGGTAACAAAGAAACCCAAATGGAATTACAAAAAAAAGCTGAGTTAAGTTCGTATCGTTGCATTGACAATGTATCAAAAGGCGTATTGTTTTAAGACCGGACATGTATATTCATAGGACTGTTCTACATCTTTGTACCAAAAATTCATTTGTTGTATATCGTACTTTTGCACGTCGACTTGACTTTATTTTCTAGAAAATGGGTCACGTTTAAAAAATTAAGAGAATTTCATTTTGATACTTTTTATTTTAAATTGATTTTTTTTCTTTTTGCTGTTTGTTTGTGAATGCCCTCGTGAAGTCTATTACATAAAGTAACGAGTGCTGATCTATCCACTACTAGTTCTTATACCAACACCGATGTTGATATTTCTGCAGCCATTAACAGTTAGTCATTAGGAGTTCCAGCTAGAAAATGTTCTGACACCAAATGTTATGCCTCGACTAGGACTCGAAACTACGCAGTAAACGAGACTGATCACAGTTATATCTTACAGTCGGCTGAATTTGGCGAATAATGTATTGCATGCGTACCTCATCTAGCGTTTTGATAGCTGCAGCTTTTCTGTTGCCATCGTCCATGGAGTGAACAGGAATACAAAGAAGTACGGCACGCAATCCCTGAATGGAACGTATCATCTCATTGACGTCAAAGTCTTGAGCGCTTGTCCAGTGCATGACATTATTACGTATCTGCTTGCCCTGCAAGAAAAACCGTTCAGTTATATAGCGAATGGACAAGATGTACCATCTGCGTTTGTTATACATTCTGAATGGTTAAGTGTCGTAAGAAAGAAGAAGTATCCGGTATGTCATCATTTATTAATTGGTATAAAACTCTAAACACAAAGCCGGTATTCTTGTTCTTGAAATAAAAATACCACTTATATGAGTGTTGCTCTACAATCAATTTGGCAAAACCTAGCAGAAGAAACGATCAAGAGTCTAGTTAAGGACAATGGCTGCTCGCAGTCTGATGCATGCACTTAAAGTGTTAGAAAGTAGAAGTGGTACAACTCCTTAACTAACATTTACCTTGTAATGCTCAAGTCTTGTTTGTCAATGCTAAGGTTATATGTAAGGATGCTATTTTGTTTTTACGGCATTCTATCATAGTCCGACTCTCTGGATGATGAACAGCAACAAGTATATATGCACTACAGCCGTAGATAAAAGGAGACTGAATTGCCATCTGCGTCTGTTGATAGTAAGATACCAGGACAGAAGATATTACACTGACTCACAACTTGTCAGTTGGGGGACCAATAGATATCCGTAGGGTAAACCGGCCGCAAAAGCTCAAGCGGTAGAGCGTCGGCTTGAGGATCGGGAGGTCGCGGTTCAAACTCCGGCTGGGTCAAACCAAAGACATTAAAGTTGGTAGTAGTGACTTCCCTCCTAACGCTCGGGGCTAAGGGGACAACATTACGCCTGACTCGTCGGTGTCAGTATAATGGACCAGTCGGGTTCAGTCCCTGGGCACCTCATGAGTGCCTCTTTGCTATAATGATAGAAATGTCGCTGCACAGTATCGGCAAAAATACCGACAAATCCCATCCCATCCCCAGGGTAATTTCCTTTCATCAGATGGATCTGTTACGATATGCACACAAATGCGACTTTTTGTTCGACGAATACGGTTGTTCGACGAATACGAGTAAAGAAAGCACGTTAAAAGTTCTTCAAAAGAGATTAATGTAATTTATAGGGCTATTTTTACATATAAAATTTTATTTTATCAGTTAACATTTCACGTTGAGTAAGATTCACGACTTTTACTACATGTTCAATAAAAATGTTGTCTTGATGGTGTCATATGTACCGACATGTTCACTGTTTGCGGAGTTTGCCCGCAGTACTTCCGAAATAATATTCGTAAATATTCCCAGGCGTTCCGATTGTTGGATGCTTCGCATCAACCCAATGCTGTGCGGGGCTGAGAGTAATACAAGGTACGTCGACTAAAGACCTCCCAAGTACAATCAAACATTATCTGTTCTATCTAAACAGGATTAAAAATCAACAGCGGAAATAAAGAAGTTTATAGGACAGGTCAAAACAGGATGGAGGACGTTACAAATTATCAGTTTAACATACACAGACATGCACACTCACCATGTATTTGGTTTCAGACGGGGACTTGGTGTTTAACCGCTATAAACGGGGACTTCTTTAATTTTGCGTCTTATGAGCTAATATTGCAATAATGATTATATATAATCATATATTATATTATATATGAACATATGTATTCGGCTGATATGATTTTTTCTTATACATTCTTATTTTTAAAAAATGTGATTTTTTACAGTAAAACCGGGGACACACAGTAAAATATATATTTCCAACTAAATGGGGACACACACATGCTTTTTATTATAAAGCAATTGGGGACTGTGGTTGTACGAGAGAAGTTTGCATTTATTTTCTTACACTGTGTCACAATGAAAGCAGCATAATAAGTGATTTTAAAGAAACGGGTTATTTAAAGCAACAAAATGTAAATTTAATTAAAATAATCCGTTTCTTTTAAATCACTTTGAACGATTTTAAAAGAAATAAATACAAACAGACTTGGCCGTATGAATTGCTGAAATTAAGTTTAGTGTATATGACCTAGAAACTTCATGTCTGAATAATAACTAGGTAAAAAGAAAAAGCCATTGATAAACAATTCTAATCCCCGTATAAGGTGGGCATGCATTATATATGCTTTACACATATACAGGACCACAAAGCGGCGACAGAAGTTATATTTTGTTTAGCTTAAAATAGGCCGTTTCTTTTACATTATTTTTTAAATGATGTATTTTTTACAATAGAATTCTTGTCATACATTTCCATCTTTATTTTCCCATCCGAAACGGGGTAACTCACAATAATTCTTCGACTGCAATCGGGAACTTTGATTGGAATCCCTACAGATTTAGACGAACATGCATTGTATAGTATGTATCTCACAAACAAGTAGTGCAGAACTGTTGTTGTGCGAATGTCGAAGACAAACTTCAAACTTAGTCATCTGGAATATAGAGCTGAATTTCGTCCTGAACTTTATGCTTCTATGCAGCACACTCAACGATAGCTTCTTTTCCTAATATGTACTCTGTGCATACACCAAGACCCACGCCTTGTCCACTCTTTGATTCAAACGAACATGCATCACGTTTTATCTCTGCCCAGAAACGTAATAAATAAAACAGGCGGATATAATGTATATATAGGATATAATGTAAATCATTTATAAATGTGTGGATTTAAATAGTAATGAATTATTTCTAAACCAGTTGGCGCCAGCTATTACTTTAGAACGTCAATGTGTTGCCAGTTCGATTTTGGTTAAGTTGTTTCCTTGTACTACTCAGATTCTGCTTCTGTGTGTTATTGTTAAAAATTAAACGAATAAACGGGGACTATATGTGTGTATAAATGTTTAAACTACTACGCATAAACGGGGACCAAGTGGCTAGTAGTGTGTATTTTTAGAAGAAACTAACGATAAACGGGGACGCGTGTGTATAAGAAATATCATGTCCAAATCTGCTGCGTATATTGTGGCCCGTACCAATGTGGTTAAATAAGAAAATGCAGCGATTTCAGCGAATTTCACATGATATCTTTCAATGCCTGTGGGCAAGGAATTCAGCAGTAGTACAACCGGGGACGCCCCCGGTTTGGTGGGTGTCCCCTGTTGGTAGGTGTGTATTTTATATAACTGTCCCCGTTTAACACCAAACACATACGCACACATGCACACACGCGCACACACACACGTTGCGTATTTAGTCTTCGGCCTCATTTACACGAAAGACAGAATGTTCAGACCAAATAGATTTAATACTGGTTTAAAATGAAATGACCCTTTTATTTCATAAGAAACTTCTTTAACATTAAAAACAGCACGCAAGACACAACATACCTTTGAGAACAGTTTCTTGTTTGCTTTGTCCATATTAAATGATTTACAGTTCATGGCGATGCTGGTCAATGCTGAGAGGTCCGTATCGTCGGCGCAGGATATTCTCTTGCCGCTCGGAGGTGGGACAAATGCCTTCGCAAATTGCCAACTGTTCTCTGTCCATTGACTGACGTCTACGGAGTCCCAGAAGGGTGTCTGAATGCTGTACAGCTCCTGCCTCAACCGTTGCTCCATCATATTACAGAAGCTGTTACAAGGGCACGGATTTAGAGGCGACCACTTGCGCGGTAGGCTGTCGGCCGAACATCTGTTACATTCCGGGACGTTGCTCCGTTCTCTGGCATAGGACACGGCATCTCTGTGGATCCGTTCTACCACCGTCTTCACTAAAGGGCGCAGGGCATCTTCAGTAACATGGATTGCCAGCATGCATTTTGTCCAGTTCGGTAGAAACTTTACTAAAGTATCGGTTGCAGGAGCCATGGTGAAAAGAGTATTTGTATTTTACCATTTAATGCAAATCTGTCTATTTTTAACGATTTCTATCAATAATAAAGTGTCCAATCATGTGCGCCTGTGTTAACCGGTAATGACATTTATAAGACGCTCTGCATTGCATGTCCTAGCCGGACACATTTGTGTTAGTTACGCGTTTTTATTTTACCTGTTCGTGTCTCAATTATTCCGTATTGCTCATAATTGTATTCACGTGATGTGAGCTCAATTGTTGACAGGTAACTTTCATTGTACACTACATCTTGTTTACACATTTATACACTTGTAAACAATCCTCTTGACTAATATCAAAATGGATATCGCCATTATAATGTGAATACACTAATCATAACAAACGAGTGGTGCGGACAGTCCAACTATCTCCTTCGTTCGCACAATCTGATATGGTAACCAACTTCGTGCAGCTGAACATGTTATCCAAGGTATGAACACACCATACAGCCTGTCATGTTATATCTTTCTCGATATTTATGATGAAACGAAATTTATGAAAAAACACATAATATCCCCTTCCTTTGCTGAATACTATCACAACCTTCATAATGAGCAGACAGAGTCCTCAACTTTTTCATGGGCTGAGCTACCAGATGCGATAATACTTAAATATGATTGGTTGACTAAAGACTAGAACTTTGTATAAAAGTAGGGTAGAATTTGCTTGTAAAAGTGTTCTTTTTCGTCTGCTCATAGGCTTTTGCGGAGCTGGTTTTGTGGTGAAAATAACGGACAGGTTTCACAGTACATATCAGAGTTTACGATTTTTTTACTAATGGAATAATAAGGAGAAATAAAATAAGATCATAAGAAATGCACCCCGATGACGTTTAAAATACTATTAATGTAAGTCGATAAACCGTTTAAGGTTGCGGCGTAGCGTGTCGTCTGCTTTCAACTTGAGAGTAAAGGCCGGTGAAACACGCCGTGTTTATTAATAGTGATAACGTTATATAGGCTATACGAACGCTTAAAATTATGAATTTGAGGGAATGAACTGCCTACTCTTAAACACACATACAATCAAAAGCTACACCACTGTGAAAACCACTTAGTTTAACACCAAGTAAACGTAACAATTGAAAATAATTGAATAATAATGAAGCATATTTCAACGTCAACTTCTATGCACACCCACTAACAATACGAAGACAGTGTCGTCTGCTTGAAATCACGTTCGCCTGAGCAAGTTCTAAAAACGACTCATTTTCCTAACCATCCAAGATGGCGGCTTTATATAGAATGTATAGGGAACACAAAGGTCAAGGTCTTCTGGATAAGCGTCCCTGGCTATTTAAAGGATTAATAATTATGCCAAGTTTGTTTAAATAAGATGCAAGTGTGCATGCATATTAAATCCAACACTAATTAAACTACCCACAAAGGCGCGCAAGGACACAGCGGTGTTAGTGATATAACCAACATGGGGCGAAAAGAGCACTCCCCTGTGGTCAGTTTGTCTTGATTCTCGGCCTTTAACACTCTGCTTATTTCCATGACATTAGTGGAGTTAAACAATTCGAGACGGTGTTCATCAAGAAACAGAAAACTCGTTACGACAGTTGTTGTTGTTACAAAATGTGATAACCTTTCCTAAGCATTGAACAACACAATTTTGCACCCCTTTCATTTAAATGTCGTATCCGACAGTATGGACCAAGTTTTTCTCTCATGCAATAAAATAAATTATTCTTACATGAAAAGTTCCCGCAAAATGCTTTTTATTGTTGCCAACATCCATGTGAAAAGTAAAGCATAACACTCACTTGTCATTACAAAGATGTATTATTAGAGCCAGGGTCAACAGTTAGCTATGTGTATTTTTAAACTATGAAAACCACGTGACCACGTTTATGAGATCACGTTACATGATCATTCAGCTCTGACGTCGATATCTATTTTAGCTAAAACACCCATCAGGCCAGTTAATAGATTTGAAACTTACGGCCATTGAGAGCTATATATTTCAGGATTTGTACTCTTTAATACATGGAGTAATGGTATAACAGCCTTTATTTAAACTAATGTATAAGTTTACACAGGACAATTTACCCAGAATAAGGATTATATATCATTACATGTATTAGATATAGGCAAACTTATTTCCAACCACAGTACTAGAAGTACCTAAGCTCATTTAACAAATAACACGCTAACTTAATTCTAACCATGTACACATGCCTTTCGAGAAAGGATCATTTGAATGAAGGTTCTTTGAGAATTTGAATGACGTTTCTTGGAGAAGTGAGATGTAAAGCATGACGTAGTCAGGGAACATAAATGGCCATTTGTCTGCAGACAGGGAACCGATGAGGGAAAGAGACTCACTAATGTTTAAGCAAAAAGGGTCTGCAAAAAGGCAGAATATCGTACTTCTCCCCAACCTTTCCACATAGCAAGGTGAATATGTTGACAGCCAAGATGACAAACTAAACTTCCCGAATTCCCGATGTTCTCCTTCTGTAGCAAGAAAAGAAACAAAGGCACCAGAAAGAAGCTTGTTGCAGAGCAGCCTATACAGACAGGAAACATATTGCACACAGCTCTTCAATGAGGAGTAAAATGGGAAACGCTGCCTACTGGCAAATTGTTGATGCTCTAGGAAAGAAACAGTTTGGTCTAGAAAATGAAACGATCACAAAGACAAAAAGTCAGAGTTGCAAAGCTAAACAGGATCCATTTAGAAATAAATGCCATTTGTTCTGAGCTCAGTAGCAGTAGAATCGCAGTACAGACAAAATAAAGGAGCGTTAATGCCATAGGAGAACACATTTGATTAGGTTAAAACTCTTTCAACAGCGGAGAGACTGTGACAAAATAGACGAGCGAGTGCAAAGAGAAAGGCAGCTTTTTATTCAGATAGTTTTCCAAATCACCCGAAAATATTGATCTGGTAAATTCAAGAGCAGAAGGCTGGCGACTATCTCCAGAGAAAAAAAACAACTTTTTACAGTGAGTGTTAACTTGGAGACTGAGAAAATTCAACAATCAGAAGCTCCAACATCCCTTCTTAACGTAAATTACCCATCATGGAATGAGGCTCAAGAAGTGGTAAAGAACCTTCTGTTCAGTCCCTGGTCCCTGCGGCTTTCCATAAAAAGTAAACAAAAAGTGCTTTTTAACTTTTACGTCGGCTTTGAATGTTCATTTATTAGGAAGAATGGTCAAGTGCAAAATTGTTGGCAAACACCAGAGAGCTGACTGGTACCAACGGAGCAGGACAGCTAACAGTTTCAAACAATATCATTTCTGAGTGCGGAAAGAAAAATCTGTTCCTTGTTTCTTTGTTCCGTTGGCTAACAAATTCATTGACACGTCAGTTCAGAAGGGTGGGATACCTGGATTCTAAGGATGCTTTGAGCACAAAAGTGCCATTACACAACTGCTTAATCAAGCAATAAGAAAGACCTTACCATTGTCTGGAATGATCTTGTGAATGGCTAAGTGTCAATGTACTATCGTCTCATTGAGAAAGCCCTTAAACACTAAATTATCCCTAACCATTTAATCAATCTGTTTTTGAATTAATTCTGAGATATCCAGTTGGGATTCTTTTGTTAAAGGTTCACAAATATATAGATAAAGCTGCAGAAGGGCATTGTCACAGAATGCACCATGTCAGTTCTTTTTGTCTGTGGTAGGAACTTTACCTTAAAGGTAGCTGAGTCAAGAGGCCAAAAGACAAAATTGATAATCCATTTGCCATAAAAATGGGTTTCCTAGATGGTATGAAATGAAAGATACAGTGGGCCGGGAAACAATGACATTTAAGTGAAAGTCATGGTGTTTGATTGGTAGAAAGAGAAAGGTCAAGTTAACCATCGGAGGCGATATTCTATTTTTTGCATCCAGCTAAACCAAATGTGTCAAAGAGTGGTTAGACTCGACCCTTTTCAGAGAAAAACAAACTGAACTAAGAAGTTCAAGATGGCCTTCTGAAGATTGACAATTCTGGATTGCCAGGAAAGTGTGGCCACTTATGGTGTATGAGATACTGACTCACCTTGCTGAAATACTTTTACAGGGGATCAGCAAAAATCTGATATATTTATTATATTATGGTATTTTCCTGCCTTCTAAAAAGATTGGCCTTTAATGCAAGTCCACAATTTTTCAGGTACCTAAAGGCTCCTGTATTGAGGAATAAAAGGTCTCGAATGCAAGACTGTTAGTGATATTGAGGGACTCTGCTGATGAAGAATTATAAGTCATGCAGGCATCGTAGTCCGCACAGGAAACAGGCCAACTACCCAGGCAGTACAGCGGGCTGAGAGCAACCTTCGGCACAAGGACGTTAATGACACAAGCCTTCTGTTGGTAGGTCTAAGATTTATTATTCTTTAATAGACATGATTAGATAAGTTTTTCTTATTTAGTTGTGCGGGAGCAGTATTTGTTACGTCCTGATATGAAATTTCTGTTCAAGTGCGCATTTAGCATTCAGTACATTGAAGATAAATTAACAATCTCAAAATCTCTGCTTACATTGTATCAGTATGTCCGTCAGATGTAGTGTCAGATTTGCTAAAGTACTTAAAACCCGTCTTAGGCTACTTGATAAATAACAATTTCCATGACAATCGTTATGAATAGTTGAGAGGATTTAAAAAGCTCATGATGGCCCTGAATCGCTCACCCAAGGACCCTGGCTTTCAGTAAAATATAAATACAAGACTAAATGTACTCAATTGGCATGATCACAAGATATTTGTTAAGCAAATGCTTGCAGATATTAACCCATCAAAATGATAATGCAGACAAAAATTCTGACAGAAATTCTGACAGAGTTATTTGAAGGTTAGTTCCATAAAACATATTTTGTCTGTTTACAGATTGTTAAATGATTTGTCCTAGTGACTTACGTTTTCATTCCATGTAACCAAGTTAAAAACCATGCAGGCAAACATTCTGACCAAGATTTGTGAAGATTGGCCAAAATTTAGGCAACTATGGTTTTCACAAGCGATTCTCTTATTTGACCTAGTGACCTACTTTTTGACCATCTGGTGAACCAGAAACGAATTCATCCAAGATTTTCCGAGACAAGTAGTATACATGATGGGCGTTCTGGTTCAGTTATCTTTTTAGGCCTCCTTTTCCCAATCTTACCCGATGGCGTGGTTTCTACCTATCACGATAGGGGCCGCCAGGCCGGTCTTTTGCCACAACACTTTTAAGACGTGAAATGGTTAAAAACTAGTTAAACGGGGATTTTGTACCAAACGTCCGCAGACAGTCGCCGAACAGGGTTTTAACCACACAGTCGCCGAAACGGTCATTACGACATGTTTTACCTTTATCAGCTGTTGTCTGCTGTATTGAAACACTGATAGCGGGTAAATAGATATCTATTTTAGCACTATACATGGGACTTCCAAAAAGCCTCTGGACTCACTGAGTGTAATGCATATACCGTACATCTTCAGTTACTGACACAAACATAGAGTATATGCATGCACCATGGTGAAAGGAAAAACGCGTGTTAGGGGATACAAACCACTGTGACAAGAGTTGCTTAGGGGAATACTGTGGAATTCATTTGGCTCTCATGCGGCGCGGAGGTCGTTTGAATAGACAATGCACAAATGGTGGGGTTGGTGTCAATAACAAACTACAGCTATGCTTCCAATGTGGGTATAGGAGAAAGTGGGCTCACAATCGCAGAGAGCTTCAGAAGAAAATAAATCGACTAAACAGAAAACAAATTACCAATTAGAGAAAAGTGACACCGTTTATGTTTCATAGAAATAGTGACGCCTAATATATCCGAGTACAGACATGGCGACACACGCAGAAAAGGCTCGGGTTCTGAGAGAAGAGTTTCAGAGAGAGAGACTGGAGAGTGGCCTTCATATCCGAGGTCAAGGGTGGCTCTGCAAGAGCTACGTGAGAGGTTTGATGTCATTATCCAAGCCCGAGGTATAATTCTTGATGAACCAGTTCCGGACGGCCTGTCTGAGCCAATAGCTCTAAGCCGTCCTACACCAGTGAAACCACCCAGGGAAGTAAAGAGAAGAAAACTTAAGGCTATCCTGGAAGAGTTTGATCCACTTCCCAAGAAGCTGAGAACTACCGCGGACTATCAGAAAGAGAGTCTGGATCTATTCGGGCACAGAGAAGATGGCCTCTCATTCCACAAAACTCGTTGGGCGCTCGGCGGCTATCTCCGAGCATGGCTGATGGATGTGCCCAAAAGACATGCAGACCCTAGGGCTTTCCTTGAGGAAGTAGAACCTATCATCCACGCCAAGCTAGTCGAAGATATAAAAGCTGTTAAAGGTGTTAAGTTCCAGCTGGCTCTCAAATTTCAGCTTCGGCAGGACAACCCAGATGATAGGGAAGAGTACACGGACCCGGTGCTGCGTCATAAGCAGGATGTTGTTCTGCAGGAAGGTGAAATCAAGGGGACCCTCAAACAAGCTTTCCCAAGGATCCAAGAAACACCCGAGAAGTGGACCCAAAGAGGGTCTGGCTGGGTTGTCGATCAGGTACAGACTCTCTGGCTAGATATTGCCAGGTATCGGCCACTTAGAGGTGGATCTTACATCCCACCCCCAAAAGAGGTACAAAACAAGAAGGCCGTTGTAAATGTAAAGAACACAGATGATAACTGCCTCCGCTGGTCTCTCAGGTCAGCATTGTTTCAAGCTAGGGGAAGACCTGATAGAAGCTCACAAGCAGGAGTGCCGGGGCATCGGTCAAACGGCAGTAAGAGTGGAGATGCCCGAAGAGGGTAAAAATAAGCTAACCTCCCAGAACCATCACATCCAGCTTCCGGCACCTTATACCATCTGGTAACACTCAAAAAACGCAACTCCACGAGCCTTGAAGTTATTGCAATATCGTGGTGCGGTATGAGGGCCAAACAGAGCCGCCGGTCGAATACCGGGGTCCAAATGCGGCAGAACACTTCTTAAAGGCCGTTCAGAGCAGTGCAGAATCGAGGAAGTGTTGGCTCACCCAAAGGGCATGAATATTACACAAGCTGACTGGCAAGCTTACAAGCTTACAATGCTGCTACTACCTGCCATGTATGTGAAAAGCCCCTTGAAGCAGACCGAGTCCACGACATCACAGGGCAATACAGAGGAGCAGCCCTTCAGGCCTGCAACCTAAAGCTGAGGCTTAACCGAAAGACAACCACTATACCAGTGGTCTTCCATAACCTACAAGGCTACAATTCTCACCTAATCATGCAAGCCATTTCTAAAGTAGAGGGGAAGATCACGGTAATCCCGAACAACACCGAGCGGTATATCAGCATGGCCCTCGGCCGGCTCCGTTTCATCGACAGCGCTCATTTCCTGCTGGCCTCCCTGGATAGCCTCATCGCGGCCAACAAACCGGAAGCTTTCAAGATAACCCGAAAACACCAGACCGAATGCGAGCTCCTGTTCCAGAAAGGGGTTTACCCCTATGAGTACATGGATAGGTGGAGCCGTTTCGAAGAAACCTCCCTACCGCCGATTGCGAGCTTCTACAGCAAACTATCCTCTTCCGGGATTTCTGAGGAGGATTACGCCCACACTGAAAAAGTATGGGCGACCTACAATTGCCAGACAAAACAAACAAAACGGACTCCTGGCCGACATGACTGAAGCTTTCCTGGCGACCTGCCTGAAAGAGTACAGATTGGAACCAGCCCATTATTACACTAGTCCAGGACTTTTCTAAGACGCTCTCCTGAAGATGACTGGCTTTAGCCTCTAGCTGTTCACTGGCTACAACCAATTCCTGTTAATTGAAAAAGAATCGCGGAATCTCCATGGTTTCCAAAAGGTTTTCAAAGGCCGACAACCCGCTCGTTGAGGGCTACGATCTGGAGAAGCCGAAAACCTTCATCCAGTACTTGGACATGAACAACCTCTACAGCTGGGCCATGTCCCAACCGCTGCTGACCAGCGGCTTCCAGTGGGTAGAAAATCCGAAAAAGCTCAAGGAAAGCCCAGAGGATTCCCCGGTGGGCTACAGCCTCGAAGTCGATGTTGAGTACCCAGATCTCCACGAAGCTCATAACGAGTCCCCCCTAGCCGCAGAATCAATGGTTGTTCAGAAAGAGTGGTTCTCGAACTACCAGAAAGGGTTAGCCGGCTTGGGGCTACTACCAGAACATTCAGCTCTCACCTCTCTCGGAATGAGGGTCATGAAAATCCACTGGGTTCTGAAGTTAAACAAGAGTGGATGGAGCCCTACATTTGAGGGCCACCAGCGACTTCGAAAAAGACCTCTACAAGCTCCTGAACAACTCGGTGTTTGGAAAACCATGGAAAACCTTCACCTGAGAGTCGACTTGAAAATAGTTCGGGGCTCCGAGGAGGGTCGGCTGAGGAAGCTCATAGCCCACATCTCCTTCCACCGCGCCACAATCTTCGACGATGAGATATAGCGGGACAAATTTGCTCCCCGCAAGCCTAGTTACTTGCCTGTTTCGATGCCCAGGGTATCTGTTCCTGTTGTGGAGCAACAAGGGAGAATGTCAAACAACCAACTGCCAACTGTCGCAGACTTCTACAACCGCCTAGGCCGACTTGAGTCCCGTGCGGAGCATGCTACGGATTTGCTGGTCCAAGTGTTGGCACAACTATCACACTGCAACGTCTCCGAAAGCAATTTTCTTAAAGAGATTGTTGCAGAGCAACAAGAGATAGCAGAGCAGGTGCAGGCGACCTGCGAACATGCAGAGACACGGATTAACCTCCAGACAGTCGGGCAGATGGCGCAAACAGCCCAGAAGTGGGTCTATATCTCCATTGTTGTGGTTCTCATCTGGAAAGTTGTCGCTAGGAGCTGGAAACCATGCATGCCTTTAAAGCCGAAGGTAGAAAATGGGAAACTGGGGTGCACTGCCGCGCCCCCATCGCAAAAGGCAGAAAATGCGTTGCAGAGGGACCCCTTCTACATGGCCTAGTTGTAGGAACTATTGTGGTTTTGGATTCACTATATGTGTGCCCCCGCTTGGTAGCACAACTTTGAGTTGTCTATTTGCTTGGTGGCACTATACCTTTTGGGTTACTTTGTCTATAGTTGTCACGGTGGTCGTGGCCATGGGTTGTGTTTGTCTATGTGTGTCTCTACCCTATCTGTGTGTGTTCCTACCTACCCATGTCGGTTTGGTGTCTACCATCCAACAAGGTAGCCCAACAAGCGGTAGCCCCTGCAAAAAATGCGCTATAATAAACCACTCACACACGTTGTTTCCTTTCACCATGGTGCATGCATATTCTCTACGTTTGTGTGTCTCTAATTGAAATGTAGGGTATATGCATTACACTCAGTCCAGAGGCTTTTTGGAAATCCCATGTATAGTGCTAAAAATAGAAATCTCTATACACGCTATCAGTGTTTCAATACAGCACAAACTTGTTTTACCAGCTGAGAAAGGTAAAACATGTTATGACCATTTCGATGACTATGTGGTTAAAACCTTGTTCAGCAGCTGTCTACGGACCTTTGGTACAAAATCCCTGTTTAACAAGTTTTGAACCTTTTCACGTCTTAAAAGGGTAGTTGGATAGAACCGGCCTGGCAGCCCCTATCATGTAAGGTAGAAACTCCGCCATCGGGTTAGATTGGCAAAAGAAGGCCTAAAAAGATAACTGAACCACAACCCCCATCAAGTATACTACTAGACTATCATTATATTCAAGTTTTGAGATGATTGAGCTATCAGTGTGGCCGTTAGGATATTCACAAGTTGTTGTTTTTTAAAATTGACCAAGCGAAGAACAAGATTTCATGCAGACTAACATTCTAAATAAGTTTGCTGAAAATTTGTCTTTAAATATGGCCTGTATACTGTTCAGTGTTTTCTATTATATAAAGTGACCCCAATTGACCGTATTCCATGAGTGATTAAGTATGATTGAAATGATAACTGATAGTCTTATAAAAAAAGAAAGAAGATTTGTTGTACTCTTTTTGATAGCTGAATAGAAAACACCTCCCAGCAGCATTGGTTTTGGGGTCATAGGCTGAAGGTACAAGTTTCTGTGGCTGGGAACCAGGCAGCGGAGGGCAGGCATATGTCTTACAGACATTTCTTGATGTGGTCAAGCATTCAACAGTTTATCATCAATGTTAATACAATCAAAGTTAATTCTATCAGCTGGTTAGTTCACTGAGAAAAAAACAAGTATTGCAATTTCTGACTGCTTAGTGAGATCTTGTCTTGATAGGTGTACTATGCAAAACTGTACTCATAGTATTATGGCTATGCCATCACTCAGCTGAGTGAACAATTATTTTTCATAGAACAACGAAGCTACAAATTAAGGTAATAAGTACAATGTTATGTGTGTTGTTTTACTGTCATGACCTTTCGGTAGAATGTTAACAGATAAATAATTTTTGGATGTTTAAATTAGGAGGTTTAGATGTGAAGTTTCGGAGACTGGTAGTTTTGGCCTTATCATGCCATGTACATATCCATGTCTGGGTGGTCATGGAAGCCAAAGACAAAACCATCACAATATACCATTTACAATTTATTCATAATTAGCTTTAACAATGAAAGCAGAAATATGTTTTCAACACTGTTATAAGACATCCCATGATATATTGAAATCATCCATGATGTATTTTTGTTTATTATTTACTGACATTCTGTTCAACTCTTAAATATTCCTTCAAATTATAAAACAATACAAATAGATTTTGTCTTCGTAGTGTTCACACTTTCAATATGGACTTAAAATGTAGGGTCTACTTTTTCCTCCCAAAAAGATGTTTTATTAGAATTTAAAAAAAAAAAAAATGAGTAATGCCGGTTTTACATCATAAATTTCATGATTTACTAAGCATATCAGCATAAACCTGAAGAACATTTTTTGTATATATTGTTTACATTGTGCTGACATGGAACATCTATGGTATTAGATGGGGCATTATACAAAAAAAAATCTAAACAACTCAGCAACAATGCAATAATATAAATAAAAGTACATTCTCAATTAGTAGATAAAATATCTAATATGAAAATCATTGAACGATGTGTTGAGGAAAACTATGTCATGTAACCACTGCTATCTCACATCTCATGTACAGTAAAGGTAAATAAAAGGTTATACTTGCTAAAATATACAGGCTTTAAATTGTGCACATGGTGTATAATAATTACATATAAATACAACACTAGTGTCTGATATTTTTTTACCTTTATTTTAAAATATAATTCTAGCACTTTTCATCCAACTTAATTATAGGTATTGGTAACAAGATTGGAAACTTTAAACAAATCAATATAATGCAAACAAGGGCACAATGCTTTATTAACATAAATCTTTTTACAGACTCTTCTAAAGAAATATGAATATATACTTCTGTAGTATTGTCGCTTAGCTTACAACTCTTTAAGCATTTTGACTCCAATTTTGATTCAAGAAACAATATGTTAAGAAACTAAAATTTCAAATTTTATCATTTGTAAACTATACTTATGCACATGTACTATAGCGTTTATGAGCTACATAGAAAAAGCTTGTTTTATGTTTTGCTCAATGCAACATTCAATTAATTTTGTGAAATACATACCATTTTACATCAACATTTTACACTTCAAATGCTATACACATTGACCATAATCATACAATACAAACATCCACAAGATGACAATTAAAGCAACAAAAAGAACAAATGTCAATCCTTATATGTAGTATTTCTTAAAAATAGACCATTTAACATCAACACTTTACGCATTAAACACTTAAAGAGTAAATGCACATAAGTATAAATATATAATTAAAGTAACCCAAATGCAAAAAAAAATGTTAAACTTAATTTGTAGTTCATCTTACATGCCTTTTTGCTAATGACAAACAACTAATCTACTTATACTTAAACTTTACTTTTATTGTTCAAAACTGGTAAGTTTTAAAAAGTTATTTTTAATTGATCTCCATCATTAAGTAAAACTATTCAAAACGAGAATTTAGTTCTGTGATTGTTCAATAAGTATTATTACAAAACGATGAATGCCTCCTGAAAGGAAGCAATTCATCGATACAAACTATGTATGACATAAAGACAGTCGTAGAATGTTTCATATTTAAAAATTCTATCTACCTTTCAATTTTCCTCTTACTAATCAGTAGCAAACAGACTTTACTAACATAAAAAATAACAATATAAAATCCTACGATTGGCCTCTACCCGTTAATTTTTTTTTGTTATTTGTAACAAGGTTCGAAAAAACGTCAGAATTAACTGGCAAGCAAATGGTGCAGATCCTGTTAGAAGCTGGGTGGTGTAAACTACTTACAAACAAAATTAATGCATGTTTTATGTAAATATACTGAAATTGTTATTATTTGGAACTTTTGTACATTGTGTTCATGAGCAAATCCATCCTTCAACTAGTTTTTTCCTTTTCAGATGCTACTAGCACAATTCATGACTCAGCTGCAAATATTAATAATATATGGCAGTAGAAATAAATGAACATTATGGTGTTTAACAAACATATTCCAGCATGATACAGGATATGTCGAAGATGAGCTCTAGACATAGAGCTGATATCCAGGTATGGATAAATGTCTTTTATAAAAAATATCCCACAACTCTCAATTAAACTTTATATAGTGGATATTCACTGAATGTCTCAAATGATACATAGGGCTTGGAGGAGAAATAAGGGATTTAGCCCTATAGTGAAATACACTCTGGAATTATTACATTTAGATTTTCTTAGGAGTACTAAAAATGAGGTTTGAAATATTGAATTTAGCCCCTTAATACAGGTACACATTGGAACTTGGTAACATCAAGATTATTTTATTGACTACCAGAAAATTAAAAAATAGACCATTTAATCTTCTTCCCTCCTTGACGCTCAAGATTTAAGGGTTAACACTATGACTGATTCATCGGTGTCAGCATAAAGAGACCTGCTGGGTTCAGTCCCCGGTGCATCCATAAGTGCCCTGTAATACTCTGATAAGAGAGGTTCGGCAGCATAAGTAGAAGAAATATAGGGTTTGATAGAGAAAAGCAGTATTTAACTAGGGGTATATTCCTCATTATGAGGAAAGTGCAGCAGGTGATGGCTGCTTATTCCACCTGCCATTCCTTGAAGAAATCATTTCCCTTGTCATCCACCACAATAAATGCTGGGAAGTCTTCTACTTCTACTCTCCAGATAGCCTCCATGCCTGTAATTTTGAAAAACAATACTTTTTTCAAAAGGTGCAAAATACAAAAAGACATGCAAGTAAAATGTTATTGCACAGAAAGTACTTTAATTAAATTATCAGTTAATGGTTCGTAAAAGAACAATTATTGCTTTTACCCAAATGGAAGAGTACACTAAGTGTTTTCACAACTTCCAATACAGGTGAAAAGCATAACAAAATACATACAAATGGAAACCATGTTATTGGTGTAGGAAAGTCCAGACATGTAACTGGTTAAACCCAAACTACTGGGCAGCTGTAAAGCAGTGAGGGACTTGAGTGTTAAGTCAGGGCTATAACCACTAAATCACAAGCACCTTTTATTGACCTGCTTGAGTTCATGGTCCAGCCTACAAAGTTCATGGTCTGGCCTACATAGTTAATGGTCAGGTCTACCTTGTTCATGGTCTGGCCTACCTGGTCTGTCTACCTAGCTCCAGGTCTGGCCTACCTAGCTTATGGTCTGTTCAAATAGTTCCAGGTCTGGCCTACATAGCTCATGGTCTGTTCACCTAGCTCCAGGTCTGGCCTACATAGTTCATGGTCTGTCTACCTAGTTTCAGGTCCAGCCTACATAGCTCATGGTCTGTCTACCTAGCTCCAGGTCTGGCCTACATAGCTCATGGTCTGTCTACCTAGTTTCAGGTCTAGCCTACATAGCTCATGGTCTGTCTACCTAGCTCCAGGTCTGGCCTACATAGCCCATGGTCTGTCTACCTAGTTTCAGGTCTAGCCTACATAGCTCATGGTCTGTCTACCTAGTTCCAGGTCTAGCCTACATAGCTCATGGTCTGTTCACCTAGCTCCAGGTCTGGCCTACATAGCTCATAATCTGTCTACCTAGTTTCAGGTCTAGCCTACATAGCTCATGGTCTGTCTACCTAGCTCCAGGTCTGGCCTACATAGCTCATGGTCTGTCTACCTAGTTCCAGGTCTAGCCTACATAGTTCATGGTCTGTCTACCTAGTTTCAGGTCTAGCCTACATAGCTCATGGTCTGTCTACCTAGCTCATGGTCTGGCCTACATACCTCATGGTCTGTCTACCTAGTTCCAGGTCTAGCCTACATAGCTCATGGTCTGTCTACCTAGCTCATGGTCTGTCTACCTAGCTCCAGGTCTGGCCTACATAGCTCATGGTCTGTCTACCTAGTTTCAGGTCTGGCCTACATAGTTCATGGTCTGTCTACCTAGCTCCAGGTCTGGCCTACATACTGTATAACAGGTAAAGTTCGCGTGGTGATAAATTTCGCGTTTTTCGCGAACGACCTATATTCGCGAACATTTTCGACAGCGAATTTTTTTGACCAAGCCAAACGGTGTTCTGTCAATAGCTACCGTACTATTCACCAGCCATGACATGTTTTGTATGCTGTGTGTTATTCAAAATACGTGTATATGCACATGGGAATTATTGCAGAGTCAAGAATGAGCCTTGAATACATCGAATATAGCAATCGCCGTCTGATCACACCTGCAACATGCAAAAAGGTGACCTATTGTTAAAGGTGTGAATAATTATAGTATTATCAGTTAAGTGATCAGGAGTTTGCTACAAGTATTAAAAACTGACAACTGATACGGTAGCTGTGACAACTTTTCACGGATATAAGACCGGTTGTGTATACAAAACCAATTACAGGTATATTTTACAGGTATTGCTTGACATTATTGGCCTACGATCTCGTGCCCTCGGGCGATATTTAGGACGTGTATATATTTCTTAAGCAGTGATCTCTAGTCAGTTGGTGATTTTTATGAACGTGTTAATATTACGACTGCCCCTAGAATTGGTTTCTCGCGAACATTTACTTACGCGAAATGTCTAAAAGTGTCTAAAATGATAAAATTGCGAACTTTTTGATGCGCAAAAATAAAGTGTTATACAGTAGTTCATGGTCTGTCTACCTAGTTTCAGGTCTAGCTTACATAGCTCATGGTCTGTCTACCTAGATCCAGGTCTGGCCTACATAGCTCATGGTCTGTCTACCTAGCTCCAGGTCTAACCAACATAGTTTATGATCTGTCTACCTAGTTTCTGGTCTAGCCTACATAGCTCATGGTCTGTCTACCTAGTTCCAGGTCTAGCCAACATAGTTCATGATCTGTCTACCAAGCTCCAGGTCTAGCCAACATAGTTCATGATCTGTCTACCTAGTTTCTGGTCTAGCCTACATAGCTCATGGTCTGTCTACCTAGCTCCAGGTCTGGCCTACATAGTTCATGGTCTGTCTACCTAGTTTCAGGTCTAGCCTACATAGCTCATGGTCTGTCTACCTAGATCCAGGTCTGGCCTACATAGCTCATGGTCTGTCTACCTAGTTCCAGGTCTAGTCTACATAGTTCATGGTCTGTCTACCTAGTTTCAGGTCTAGCCTACATAGCTCATGGTCTGTCTACCTAGCTCATGGTCTGTCTACCTAGCTCCAGGTCTGGCCTACATAGCTCATGGTCTGTCTACCTAGTTTAAGGTCTGGCCTACATAGTTCATGGTCTGTCTACCTAGCTCCAGGTCTAGCCTACATAGCTCATGGTCTGTCTACCTAGTTCCAGGTCTAGCCAACATAGTTCATGATCTGTCTACCAAGCTCCAGGTCTAGCCAACATAGTTCATGATCTGTCTACCTAGTTTCTGGTCTAGCCTACATAGCTCATGGTCTGTCTACCTAGCTCCAGGTCTGGCCTACATAGTTCATGGTCTGTCTACCTAGTTTCAGGTCTAGCCTACATAGCTCATGGTCTGTCTACCTAGATCCAGGTCTGGCCTACATAGCTCATGGTCTGTCTACCTAGTTCCAGGTCTAGTCTACATAGTTCATGGTCTGTCTACCTAGTTTCAGGTCTAGCCTACATAGCTCATGGTCTGTCTACCTAGCTCATGGTCTGTCTACCTAGCTCCAGGTCTGGCCTACATAGCTCATGGTCTGTCTACCTAGTTTCAGGTCTGGCCTACATAGTTCATGGTCTGTCTACCTAGCTCCAGGTCTAGCCTACATAGCTCATGGTCTGTCTACCTAGCTACAGGTCTAGCCTACATAGCTCATGGTCTGTTCACCTAGCTCCAGGTCTGGCCTACATAGCTCATGGTCTGTCTACCTAGCTCCAGGTCTGACCTACATAGCTCATGGTCTGTCTACCTAGCTCCAGGTCTGGCCTACATAGCTCTTGGTCTGTCTACCTAGTTTCAGGTCTAGCCTACATAGCTCATGGTCTGTCTACCTAGCTCCAGGTCTGGCCTACAAAGTTCATGGTCTGTCTACCTAGTTTCAGGTCTAGCCTACATAGCTCATGGTCTGTCTACCTAGTTTCAGGTCTAGCCTACATAGCTCATGGTCTGTCTACCTAGTTTCAGGTCTAGCCTACATAGCTCATGGTCTGTCTACCTAGTTTCTGGTCTAGCCTACATAGCTCATGGTCCAGTCTACCTAGCTCCAGGTCTGGCCTACATAGCTCATGGTCTGTCTACCTAGCTCCAGGTCTTGCCTACATAGCTCATGGTATGTCTACCTAGCTCCAGATCTGGCCCAGATAGCTCATGGTCTGTCTACCTAGTTTCAGGTCTAGCCTACATAGCTCATGGTCTGTCTACCTAGATCCAGGTCTGGCCTACATAGCTCATGGTCTGTCTACCTAGTTCCAGGTCTAGTCTACATAGTTCATGGTCTGTCTACCTAGTTTCAGGTCTAGCCTACATAGCTCATGGTCTGTCTACCTAGCTCATGGTCTGTCTACCTAGCTCCAGGTCTGGCCTACATAGCTCATGGTCTGTCTACCTAGTTTCAGGTCTGGCCTACATAGTTCATGGTCTGTCTACCTAGCTCCAGGTCTAGCCTATATAGCTCATGATCTGTCTACCTAGCTACAGGTCTAGCCTACATAGCTCATGGTCTGTTCACCTAGCTCCAGGTCTGGCCTACATAGCTCATGGTCTGTCTACCTAGCTCCAGGTCTGACCTACATAGCTCATGGTCTGTCTACCTAGCTCCAGGTCTGGCCTACATAGCTCTTGGTCTGTCTACCTAGTTTCAGGTCTAGCTTACATAGCTCATGGTCTGTCTACCTAGCTCCAGGTCTGGCCTACAAAGTTCATGGTCTGTCTACCTAGTTTCAGGTCTAGCCTACATAGCTCATGGTCTGTCTACCTAGTTCCAGGTCTGGCCTTCATAGCTTATGGTCTGTTCACCTAGCTCCAGGTCTGGCCTACATAGCTCATGATCAGTCTACCTAGCTCCAGGTCTGGCCTTCATAGTTCATGGTCTGTCCACCTAGTTCCATGTCTGGCCTACATAGCTCATGGTCTGTTCACCTAGTTCCAGGTCTGGCCTACATAGCTCATGGTCTGTCTGCCTAGCTCCAGGTCTGGCCTACATTGCTCATGGTCTGTTTTCCTAGTTCCAGGTCTAGCCTACATAGCTCATGGTCTGTTCACCTAGCTCCAGGTCTGGGCTACATAGTTCATGTTCTGTCTACCTAGTTCCAGGTCTGGCCTTCATAGCTTATGGTCTGTTCACCTAGCTCCAGGTCTGGCCTACATAGCTCATGATCAGTCTACCTAGCTCCAGGTCTGGCCTACATAGTTCATGGTCTGTCCACCTAGCTCCAGGTCTGGCCTAGATAGCTCATGGTCTGTATACCTAGCTCATGGTCTGTCCACCTAGCTCCAGTTCTGGCCTACATTGCTCATGGTCTGTCTTCATAGTTCCAGGTCTGGCCCACCTAGCCCATGGCTTGGCCTACAAAGTTCACCGTCTGGCCTACCAAGTTCATGGTCCAGCCTACCTAGTTCATGGTCTGTCCATTTAATTCTTGGTCTAGCCTACCTAGTTCATGATCTGGCCTACCTAGTTTACTTTCTGACCTAGCTAACCAAGTGTTTATTCCAGTGACTTACCCAGTTCCGGGTACTCCAATATTTCCACCTTTTTGATACAGTTCTTGGCAAGGATGGCAGCTGGCCCACCTATAGAGCCCAGGTAAAATCCTCCATGCTTCTTACAGGCTTGTGTCACCTGGAAATGAATGACACTTTGTAAAGTTTTGTTCCACACATAACAATCGTTTTTCAAAAAGCAACTTTGGTTAAACTGATCTTTATTCAGATTGTTAAAGCCATGCCTACAATGTAATTTTTCCTGGTCCCACATGGATTTTTTTTTTCGTTTTGTACATTTGACAACTATGACTAAATGGGAAATATGTGCCATACAAGATAGTCTTTCAAGACATTTTACAAAAAAATGAAGTTTTTTTTTATAACAATAATCTCAAGACTGTATGCAGTAAAATAATGTAGTAACGCAGGTTAAAATTATGGTTTGTGCACTCTGAACTTTTTGTTAAATGCTTCATTTATTTCATCTATAAAGCAAATGCACCAAAGAGAGGAAACAAGTTATTACAAACTTAAGATATATTTTATGCTTCTCACTGAAGCATGTTTGCACAAATCTTTAAGCTAAATTTTATCTTAAAAATAAGTCATTCTAGAAAAGAAGAATTTTAATCAAGATAAGACCAAATGTTTAATGTCCTACACATGTAGTACCACAGCCATACCTGTTTAGACCGGTTGCCCTTGGCCAACATAATCATACTGCCCCCTGCAGCCTGGAACATGTCAACATAACTATCCATGCGACCAGCAGTAGTGGGGCCAAAAGATCCACTGGCATAACCCTGAAAACACAGGCTATAGTGATTTAACAGTTCAACTTCAGGCAAGAATATATCAAAAGTTGAAACTTTAAAAAATCATTCTCAAAGATTTATATTTCACAAGATTCATATTTTTCTTGTCTGCTGACAAACCTTGAAACTACTGAAACTGGGATGTGAAAAACAACATGTTTTTAAACTATTGGAACTGGGATCTTAACAGTGCATATTCACTTCAGCTGAATTATTCTTATTTATCTTATTTTCTGGGGTAGAAAAGGTTTAAATTGTGTTCCAAAAAATAGAAAATGACATAGATGAAAGTATAAAACAACAAACCTCAGGAGTTTTAGCAGGCCCAGCATAATATACAGGATGTTTCTTGAAGTACTCAGGTAGTCCCTCGCCAGAGTCAAGCCGCTCCTGTAGTTTAGCATGGGCGATATCACGAGCCACGATCAGTGTACCTGTCAAACTGAGCCGGGTTCTGATAGGATACTGACTCAATCCTTTCAACACTTCAGTCATTGGTCGATTCAGATCAACCTGAAATGACATTTAATTGATCAAGCATTCTTTGACATGAATTAGAAGGTCATAGTAATTTTTATACATGAAAGAGTTTGATTACAGTGAAGAAACCTACTTGTGTAAGGAAAGCCTCGCATTAACAGATTCTTCTAGTTTTTATTCATGGATCCAACCAAAAAAAGCATATTAGCAAAATTAAACAATGACTGGCGGACAAAGACCCAATATGTCTGGGTAGAACCAAAGGTGCACCTATTTCTGGAAGACCTCCCCATCACCCTGACCAGGACTCATACCCATGCAATAAAGGGCAGCTAAGTCAGCCACTTTTACCACAGTGCTTGTGGCACATCTGCTGTTTGTATCCTTTAAAATAATAATCAAAAGAACTCATACTTAAGATTCAAACCTTGGCTGTTAGTGTCAAGATAATACAGTCGCCACTCAGTGAATAGTCGATCCCTCAATGCAATTGTTAGCGATTGGGTATATACACAGGAGAATAATGGCTGTGTATATATTAATAAGAATGAAAGACGAGAATAAAGGCTGTGTATATATTAAAGATTGAAAGACAACTAACATTAATGTCTACCTAATGGACAAATTTTAGTTACTTCTCACTTATTTCAGACTTATCCTGCTTTGGTTTGTGTAGGCATAGAAAGTTTATGACGGGATCTGTATACTTGCAAACTTCATTTCTTACATGCTATGGATTGTTCTTTAAATAATCATAATGAACAAAGTATTTTTTACTTTTACATTAACCACTGCCCAAAACAGAAAGAAACAGATTGGATAAACAGCACCTTGAGATTGGTTATTGTAAGAGGTTCACATAAAACTTTTAACAAAGAGCATTTATATGAAAATAACAAAAATAATTACACACTGAGACAGGACACTTAGTCATTAAACAAACATGAAATCAAAAATGGCAGAACAAGAAAGATAACTAGTAGAGCCTCTTATAGCAATCGAGCTATCAAGAGCCTCCTATAGCAATCAAGCTATCAGAATACACAAGATTCTAGAAAACCCTCCTCAATCATTGCAACTTGATCTAAGCTTTGTACACATTACTTAACATTAGACTCGTTTTTTTTTCTGACTATCAAACAAAGTTGTTGATTTTTGTGTGTATAGGCACTTTAACAGTAACAACTACACATTGAAGTTGAAGCTTACTTTAACGACCTCGCTTCCCAGATCTTTCTCTGCCACCTCTGGCAAATACTTGTCTGGGTTGGTCTCCAACTGTTCTAAAAACACACCCTCTGAGGTGATCTTGCCCAAGATCTGAAATACAAAATGTGCCAAGATAAGCCAAGGACAAGAATGTTAAAATTCAATATTAGTACCTTTCCATGTGCTTTATTTCCTCAGTCCAAACCTTATATGCTCTGGGACTCAGTAAAATTGTCTGAAGGATTAACAATTATGAGCCATCTTGCTGTAGCAGAGATTCTGGCCCCATTTCACAATATAAGGGTATGTGATGTAAATATGAAGCATTATGTGCCATGGTCAGAATGGAAGAGTGAACTTCTCAAGAGTTAATCAAAAGTTCTTAAAGTTACTTCTCACATATGAAACCAGTCAGTTTGTAACTGTAGTTAGAATTTATTTATTGGTAACAGCCTTCCGTCAGCAGTAAATCTATATACAAGATGTAGTAAAGTCTTGCATAACAAAAACAATTACTGCAAGAGAAATCACACCAATCAGTCCTTTTGCCAACTGACTATTCCAACTGTTGGGTTTGCTCCTTTTCATCCATATCACTAATACCTTGCCTTAAAACATCTGAGGCTATCACATGAGACAATTATAGATGTTTTTTGATTTTTGTTTGTTTCTTTGATTGGTCTGTCATCCCACCATTATTTCTTTTTTGTTATTTGGAAATGGTGGGCACTTAAAGAAGATATAGTGCTGCCTTCAGTTTGTTTAGCATGCCATGAACACCTGGTATGACACCGCAACCAATATCCCATCAACCATTCATAGAACTATCCATATTTGCTTGAGCATTAGCATGAAAACTATGTCACGATCATTTTTAATGACTTTGATACATCAAAGAAAGCCCAGGATTGAACCTCGAGCCTCCTGTTCCTAGAACCAATGCTCTACCAATTTGCTCTGGCAAAACCAGGTCCAGAGGAGGTTTCTGATCATAAAAAAACTGTGTCAACTATTAAGTATACAATGACCGCATTTTATTAGTATGCCTACCTGTCTATCAGCTGAACATGACACGCCTAGGCCTACTGGACATGAGGCTCCATGTCTGGGGAGACGTACTACCCTCACGTCATGACAGAAATATTTCCCCCCAAACTGAGCTCCAATGCCCATCCTCTGGGTCAACTTGTGGATCTCTTCTTCTAGTTCAATGTCGCGAAAAGCCTGGCCATGCTCATTGCCTAGACATAAAATCATATTATAAACACCTGAAATAAAGCCCAATTCAGCCACATTCTGACACCAAACATCAGACAAACTAATCTCTATGTCAAGAGGTCGCATGCCTTTCACAGAGACCTCTACCACTGCGAAGAAATAAAAGCTCTGATGAACAAGAATTGAACAAGGTTGTTCTATTTTTTTTTTATTGTTTTATTGTGTTAGAATTGAGTCTAAATTTCTACATTGACACAAATATCATTGTTCTTTCATACAACACATTCATTAAAATCATGTCAAGCTATTATAGATGAAGCAATACTAGAGATAAATTTTCATTGGGTAGTTTATCTCAACTACTACCACCAGAAACATAGAACAAACCTTTTGTGGGTAGATTATCTAGATATTTAGTGGAGGCCAGTTTGACTGTCTTCAAGTTAAACTCTGCAGATGTCCCTCCCACAACAAGAGCCAAGTGATAAGGTGGGCATGCTGCAGTTCCCAGGGTCTGAAAGGTCAAGGTCACAGATAGACAGTAGGGTTGGTATTGCATGGGAAAATGAATAAAAAAAACTTAAAATACATATAAGGGCTCATCTTGTGATCAATATGTAACTTTGCGGGTATAGAAGTGCAATATTGACTAAAAAATGTCTGTCCTTATTAAATTATATATTCTATGAATACAAACAAAAGCAATTAAAAACTCGTTAACAGAAATTAATTAAACACAAATGAAATCAAGAAAAAAATCAGAGTACCTTATTTACTGCTTATCTACCAGTGGTGGGTAGGGGGGTGAGTGTGCAATTTTATTATTCATGGACTCGCACAATAAAAAAATGGACCAATTAGAAAGTTTTAAACATATAGGGTATGCAATATTAAAATATACTGAAATTTATATACAAGAATGAATCCTGGTCATACAAAGTTGCATCAGACTTTGTGACGTAATCGTTCAAGCGTATAATTCGTAACGTGTAGTCTTCATAAATTTCAGATCTTACCCTGTCATATGTGAGACGTCATGGTAGTAAATCAGTGATGTAATGAAAAACAAAAGGAAAAATTATGCATGTGCTCATAGTTCTCACCTTGACTTTTTCATCAACAAATTTAAGGAGCTTTTCAGGGTTGAGGAGTGCCTTGGTTTGTTGGAAAAGGTAGGACTTGTTGGCTGACCCTCCACCTTTGGCTATAAACAGGAAGTTGTATTCATTCCCCTTGGTGGCATACAGCTCAATCTGGGCTGGCAGATTGGTCTTGGTGTTTACCTCTGTGTACATGTCCAATGGTGCAACCTGGACAAAAACTGGGATTTAACCAACAATTACACATAACATTTATTATTGGAAGTTACCACCTTTAAAGACAAATCTTCCAAAAACAAGAAACAGCAATGTTTTTGGTACAATTCAAAACAAGAAGTACTATATGGCACAGAAAACCCCATTTTGAACCCACATTATTTCAAATGAATAGATAAGCACAGCTTGAAAACCTTCAAAAAAATTAAAGGTTATGCTGAAATGTGAATAAAAACATAAAACAGGCATCACAATGCCAATCAACTGTGGCCATTTTTACAATTAACATAGATGGCAACAGTTCCCACAATGTGGTTATAGTCCTGGAAATGCAACACCTGACTCCTTAGACCCTTACAAATCTTCATGTAAAGAGGTCTAAGAGCAGACCTGTGGCACGTCGGTATTTCTGTCCAGACATTTGTCTAGCATTTCCCCCCATCATAAGTTGCTGGGCACTGATAATGGCTATGTTTTGATTGCTGCGGGAACTTTAAATATAATACAAATACCATAAAGGATTCCCAGCACGACAAGCTACTGTATATAAAATTACCTGTACATTCCATTAGAATTGCAATTCCAAATATCTTGATTCAAATTAAGTATTTGCATTGTTATATAGAACAATTATGTTAAACAATATAATTTATAACATTACTAAACTATTATTTAATTCTATGATTTACATATACATATCCTGACATTTTCCAAAAGAAAAAAAAGAAAAATATTACTCTACAGACATATGGCTCCCTCACCTGTGAGTAGCGTAGGTTCTTTGTGGTATAGGTGTTGTAGATTCCGCGTGAAATAGCCTCAGCATCATCACCCTCTGTCCAGACATACTGTCCCTTCTTTCCTGTAGAGCATATATCAAATGTGTTCACCAATAATCTGCTGCATTTTTAACATTGCATTAATCTGTAAGGACTCAAACCCATGCAGTGAATGGTCTGAGAAGTTTGTTTATTGGGTTTATCGTCCCACCAACAGTATTTCAGTTATCTGGAGACAGTGTTTACTTGAAGCAGATACAGTGCTGCCTTCAGTGTGTATAGCAATCTGTGTACACCTGGCATGACACCACACCCAGTCACATAATCCTGACACCGGGCCAACCAGTCGAGAACTACCCTTATATTTGCTTGAGAGTTAGCAAGGGAGCTATACCAATACCATTTTTCTTATGACTTTGGTATGTTGCCGCCCAGGATCGAACCTGGGGCCTCTCGTACCTGGAGCCAGGTCTGAGAAGCTAACTATTGCTAGGTTATTTTTCATCCACAATATTCAGTAGTATCTAAACACATAGCTTGACACTCAGCTGCAACCAATGCAGACCAGTATGGGACAGCTTAACAGCAGGATCTGACTGTCTAGGATCTTAACCCTGCCTAAACCAGATCAATATGTGCAGAAACACTGTTTTAAAAGAGTTGTGTACATGACTTCTTTATAATTAAAATATTTTAAAAGTTTTGGAAATACATATTTAAAAATAGACGTTTTAAAAGTTGGCACAGAGTGACACTGCAATGCACTTAACAATTTTGTATTGTTTATTATTAACAAAGACAAAAATAAATCATACAATCATACAGTTAAATATTTTGCACTGAATCAGAAACAAGTAACTGGGTTACTGTCACACAATTCATTGATCCTTTATTTATCAATACAATACAACTCTGCAATGCTGTGCAATGAGAGACCACACAACAATTGTTCCAGGTGGGTGCACCTACCCATACAGATGGCCGTGCCAGTATCCTGACAGCCAGGCAACACCATATTAGCAGCTATACTGGCATTCTTCAGTAGTTCTAGTGCCACAAACTTGTCATTGCTGGAGGCTTCAGGGTCCTGCAGGATCTTGGACAGTTGCTAGGGAGACAGAATAACTAATGAAGTTTAACTAGAATAGAAAAGAATATGGGTAATTCAGAGGTTCAGATATGAGGAGTAAATCTGATAATGTGTTACCATATATTCCATTATACTCAATCTAACACTTTATTGCTGGTTCTCATTAGAATTGTCGTGTAGAGACAATTCTAATGAGTACCAGACATATAGGGTTATGAGAAAAAATAATGGAGTTAGCAGGAGCTGTATATCCCATAATTCTCAACCAAACCCTATAGTGTGAGTACTCACTGAAATTGTCATATTGAGACGATTATAATGAATAAGAGTCATCCAGAGATCATCCAGCTTTGTTTTGTTTTTTTGTTGCATTGCAACAACACAATTATGGTCATAATGGCAATGTCCATCAACTAATGATGGAGGCAAATCCCAGAACTTATACCTGGGTAGAACCACCGCAGGTTACCTGGAAAAATATATATACTTGCAGGTTGAAATAGAACCTTGATAAAAAATTAATCAACTAAAGCGTCTTCTGAATACAAAGAAATCCTGGTTAAAAAAACAAAAAGAGAGAACATTACAGCATGGTATAGAACATGGGGCTGTTCCATCTGTGCTTTCACAGCCTTAAAGAGTACCTTCAAATGAGCTGGTCTCAAAAGATGGGCAATGTCTATCATAGCCTGCTCTGCTATCAGAGTTAGTGCTTCTGGCTGGACAGTTAGACAGGGGCGACCCTTCACATCAAATGTAGACACATAGTCACCTGAATAGAAAAATGTGCAAACAAACTGTTGTCTTAGTTCAGGAACCATAACCAGTGACATGTTTCCTGTTTACAATTAACTTTTGTGCTGTTGGTAGAAAATCAACTTATTTCTGAAATTTTCGAGTTTCATTTTATTTCATTTTCTCCAAATACACATACATGATCTTAAGTCTCTGTCTCTTCCCCTCCCTTCTCCCTCTCCCTGTTTGTTCTCTCTCTCTGTCTCTCTCTTGCTCTTTTTCTCTTTCTTTCTATTTGTTTGTTCCTTCTCTTTAAGTTCCTCCTCTTTAAACACTTTGAGAGTAACTAAAAAAATCTGTTAAGAATTTGTAAGACTGACAAAAAAGGGATCCTCTATGCAACACAAAATTGCAAGAGGTTAGGGAAGAATTGTAAAAATGAAAGTAACCAATGCTATATGACTTCTTTTCCAAATACACATATATGCTCAAATCTCTCCCGCCCTCTTTTCTCATTATAAATGTTGCTAGTGGTTACATGATTTGGAATGAACCTTTTTTCACACAAGGGTGCTGTCCAAAGTTGATGTCGCTCATGAAAATAGGTGATCATTCAAATGGTACCTGTGAGTTTTTTCCATGGCACGTCATGTTTGGACTCTGTGTGCAAAATGTCTTGGTAGACAAATGGGGTCACTGCCACTGTGGCTTTGTATTGTTTCTGGATTGTATTGCAGACACGCTGACTAGAGGCCAACAGCAGGCGTCCCTTCAACATAGCTGACACACCTGCATTGAAAAATAGAAACATGTACGTATGAGAATGAGAGTAGCCTTCTAAATTAACAACTCTTTAGCAATATTAACACATGTTACATTCAAAATATATACATAATATTAAGGTGTTAAAATTTTTTCATTATGATTTTCTAAAGAAAACAAAGCCTGAAAATGGTAAAGAACAAAGCTTTACTTTTCTCACTAGTCTTTGATAGTAAAAATCCTATGGTGAACAAGGGGTACAAAAATGATTAACCAAAGCCAATACTGACAAGCAATCCATTTTCTTCTTTGAATAGTAGAGCTATAAATATATATCCTTGACACCTTTCGTTACAGTACTTTGATTTTGAGATATATATTATATAAAAAAATTATTAACTAAATTTGTGAAAATCAGTATTCATTCAATGTCCGGGAAAATGCATGTCTGACATTAAGCCTTACAGGTGACAAAAACAGAAGTTTTGAATCATCTGATTGTCATTTATTATTTCTAGACATGTAAAATTAAGATAATGGAACAAGACAAGTATATTTTAAAAATGTATTCATAAAAGATGGTTAGTTTTCAAAGCATTTTTCTTTTAAAGAAAACTACCACAGATTGTGTTTTTCCCCTCATTTATTTGATGCTGTAGCCTAATAAAGGTGTCTTATCCATACAGATATTTCCCCAAGCAAGAAAATATTACTACCATTTATACTTTTCCAAGCTGTTAATACCATTCAATGATTTAATTACTTAACTTGTTTAATCAACTATTTTATAACAGCACATTATACTGGTTGCTTTTCAAGCTAATTCAAGTTCTCCAGCTTGATGCTTGCTCACTTTCAGTTCGTATTTGTTATTTTTTGGCAAGGAGGAAGTTAGTAAATGGCATTTTTTAAGGTCACAGTTTCTGTTCAGTAGAATTTTGGAATAAGCAATGCATACACTTATACTTTAAGCAAAGGCTTTAATAACATAATCCCAAACATAAAAAAACAGCACAAATTGTGAATTTATTCATTTTAAAAGTCCATTCTTTCTAATTGTATATATAAGAACGATAGGGATTTCTGCTACAAATAGATATAGTATCACAGCTTATTACCCTGGATTAGCCTGTAATGTGATCTTAGAAGTGGTCACCTGGTCTTCTTATTTTACAAAGGTTGACGGATGTTTTGCTACCCAGATGTTTCGCACCTGATGTTTCGCTACCTAGGTCCGAGATGTTTCGCCACCCGGTAGTTCGTAATTGAATTATCAAAGCTGACGAATGTGTGTATGCTATATAATTCTGTATAATTAAATGTAACATTATTATTATTATTGTCATTGTTGTCGTTTTACCACCATGGCCTTTTATAATAAATATTTAAAATAAAGTTTGTGTTCTCATTTTAACCCATGTCCCCTTGCATTATAACAAGCGTTTATTTATATAAAATATGTAATGAGTTTATTAACCGATCAGAATTAATGTACATGTTATTTATTTATAATAACATAGTTGAATATCTCCGAGAATGAGTGTACGTACGGGAAACCTTTTTATTAACGTTCGTGCTAAAATTTTATTTTTTTACGAGCGTATATATATATATATGCAAAATGAAATAAAATTGTCACTAACACTTAAGCCTACCTCAACGTCAAATATCAATTTAATATGTAAATATAGTAATGCATTTGTTTTAAAATTATTTTTTTTATCTTATCCGTAAAAAAGTTATACCAATCATTTACGCACAATCAACGGTAAAGTCGTGTTAAATTTGCTAATTGAATTTGGATTAACGTCCCAACTCCGGGAATCGTGTTTATTCTAAGATGATACAATTAAAGGTGCTAAATGATTTATGGTGCGTGTGACTGACAGTTTGTTTATTGATTGATGACTGAGTTTGTTAGATGTATGAACTAACAATACAGGGTGTGAAAGTGACCGTATTATGCTGACGTAATTAGATGCTCCTGTTTTAAATGTGTGCGTATGTTTCTTTAGGCGACATCATTATTGCATAAAATTAATGTTAATAATAAGAAACAAATACCAGAAAGTACAAACATAAAGCATATTTAAAACTTAGGAACAGTCGTAATGGGTCAGAAGTGGTTTCACTGCCTACCATGTCGGTGAATTGCATTGAATGTGGACTTGCGTGACTACGCGGCAGCATGCTATCCCATGTGCAATACCGGTAAGTTATATATCATCATCTCAACATAAATCTTAACACTTCAATAAAGATACACTTCAATAAATATTCATACAATAAAAATGAACTGGCACTTAACTATCATCATACCAGCCTTTAATTGAATAGTCTTGAGAAGTATACAATACATATTTGTATACTAATACTAATTATCATAATAATAATCTAATTAATTAAATCATTAAATAATTGCAATTGGAAATACTTTGTAATATTGTCATTGTATTTTATATATTTCATCATATATAGTGTGAATCCAGTGACTGAGATCCTTGAAGAGTGAGTATTATATTATATTAAGACTTCAACGGTGTGCTGACCAGAATACACAGAAAGCGATTTGGAGATTTCTATATAATTCAAAATTACCGTCGAAGAAGATATAAACAACCCATGCAGTGACCCTTAAAACAACACTCTCCCAAACACATAAAACTCTGATACACACTCGCTGTTAAACGGGGTAGCGATATATCTGGGTGCGAAACATCCGATGTGCAAAACAGAAGGTAGCGAAACATCTGTAAATCTTTACAAATATAGTAGATATCTGTGCAGCATGGCTCAGATGGGAAATACCTGTTTGCAATCACTTGTAGGGATTTTTGCTTGATTGTTCACACATATCCTTTCCTGGCAGTAATGACTTATTTGTTGTTGTTTTTAGAAAAAATGACTTTGTCTGAAACCTCATTTAAGGCAGTTTTAAATTATCTGAAACAATTGATGACTCTAAATTTCTGCAGCTTTGGACAATCATAATTTAAAACCTGGACATGCAAGCATTATATCTTCCTATATGAATGCCAGTATTTACCAGGCAAATGAAAGTGTATTTTTGGGATCACAGCTTTAAAATAAAACATAAATAAGAACCAGTTCAATAATAAATAAGAACATTTCCATTGCTTTTTATACACTTATATTTTTTTTAGTGTTAACAGTTTTCATTAGCTTAATTACAAAAATGCCAGCTTCATTTGAAGCCCATATCATACATATGAACTTTCCCACTTTTGGAAGGAGACCACCACTTTAAAGTTTCAAAATTATTTGAAAATGAGGAATGCTTTACACATTTTCAGAAATATCCCTTCTTGGAAACTGATAACTTCCTTCTATAACAAATCTCCCACTTTGAAATGAAAATCTCCCACTTTGGCATAAGAAGACATACACATGTATGACATATATCAGTGCTTTTTGTGATATGAAAAACTGATTTCATTTTAAAACAACAATTTTATGATATTGATAATCACGGTTCCAACAAACTCTAACATTCATCGTCTGTTACATTACTGTATTACAATCGCTCATGACAATGTTTTTGTATATTTTAATGCATATGACCTGGTTCTACAAATGACAAGCCTCTGAGAGGACGTTTGTGAATTTCAATCAGTGATTTTAAAAACTTCGGATTCACTATACTAGTACATCAAACCAACTGCAAATATCTGTTTATCCGGCCATAAATATCCGGAAACTGTGATGCTTTTAAAGCTTCGTTTGTCAAGAAGGTGTAAGAATGCGTGTCAGAAATGTTTGGACTGGAGAAAACAAACATTGACAACTATCTTATGAAGCTACAGAAACGTTTAAAGGACAAGCGTGCATCAAAAATATGTAAACTCACGTTTGTCCTCCTTGGTTTGTTTGGATGACAAGCAATGTCAATGTCGAAACTAAGTGTCTATACATCCGGCAAAGGATAATTAACATATTGCCAAAACAATATCGTCAGTCTTTATTGGAAAATATGTATGATTCGATTTAAAAAAACAACTTATTTTTAAACTAAATAAATTACATTAAATGCGGCATTGTGCTGCAAAACTGAATTTTGACACATAAACCTAAAATCAATTCTTTTTTACTTTCTCCGGGTACATAGTTGAGTTCAGCAGACATTGGTACGTGAAAACTAATTCTCATCCCTTACAGGACCGTGGGGGTGTTATAGGGTCATAAATATTCATGAGGAAGGGGTGATTGACAGCTAATTTCGGACTAAACATGTTCGAACTAAAATATTATTTTTTATTTACGTTTTGAACACATTATTATGTTCTGGTATTAAATATTACAACCACTATATGTTTTTTTTTTTGTAATGTGAGGGGCATATATCAGCAAAAAAATTTAAACAAAGACAAAAAAATCGCGGCATTGTATAACCTGAATAGAGCTGAGCACAAGTCGTTTTTTTCATGTTGATTCTACGTGCAATTTTACTATGCTAAATGATTAAATGTTTCAGTTAATTGTGTTCTTGTCTTAAAGGTTCATATTGGGTTAAATCTGAACGTGTATATATATACAAATAGCTAATCCAAAGTTGCATCGGTTCAAGTGACATACAACTTAAAAAGAAATTGCCTTAAATCTCATCTATTACAGGCCCATAAGCCTGATATAGGTACATCTCATCTACTACAGGTACATAAGCCTTATCTAGCTATTCTCATCCATTACAGGTCCGTAAACCTGATATAGATAAATCTCATCAACTATAGGTACATACTGCTTTGTTTAACGAAATCTCATCTAGTACAGGTACATTCAGCCTGATCTGGGTAAATCTCATCCAGTACAGGTCCATAGGCCTTATATAGGTAAATCTCATCCATTACAGGTGCATTCAGCCTTAAATATTTAAATCTCATCGAGTACAGGTACATACAGCCTTATTTAGCTAAATCTCATCCCTTATAGGCACATAAGACTTATATACCTAAATCTCATCGATTACAGGTACATACAGCCTTATTTAGCTAAATCTCATCCATTATAGGTACATAAGCCTTATATACCTAAATCTTATCGATTACAGGTACATTCAGCCTTAAATATTTAAATCTCATCGAGTACAGGTACATACAGCCTTATTTAGCTAAATCTCATCCATTATAGGCACATAAGCCTTATATACATAAATCTCATACATTAGGGGTACATTCAGCCTTAAATATTTAAATCTCATCGAGTACAGGTACATACAGCCTTATTTAGCTAAATCTCATCCCTTATAGGCACATAAACCTTATATACCTAAATCTCATCGATTACCGGTACATTCAGCCTTAAATTTTTAAATCTCATCGAGTACAGGTACATACAGCCTTATTTAGCTAAATCTCATCCATTATAGGTACATAAGCCTTATATACCTAAATCTTATCGATTACAGGTACATTCAGCCTTAAATATTTAAATCTCATCGAGTACAGGTACATACAGCCTTATTTAGCTAAATCTCATCCATTATAGGCACACAAGCCTTATATACATAAATCTCATACATTAGGGGTACATTCAGCCTTAAATATTTAAATCTCATCGAGTACAGGTACATACAGCCTTATTTAGCTAAATCTCATCCATTACAGGCACATGAGCCTTATATACCTAAAACTCACCCATTACAGGTACATTCAGCCCTAAATATTTAAATCTCATCGAGTACAGGTACATACAGCCTTATTTAGCTAAATCTCATCCCTTATAGGCACATAAACCTTATATACCTAAATCTCATCGATTACCGGTACATTCAGCCTTAAATATTTAAATCTCATCGAGTACAGGTACATACAGCCTTATTTAGCTAAATCTCATCCCGTATAGGCACATAAACCTTGTATACCTAAATCTCATCGATTACCGGTACATTCAGCCTTAATTTTTTAAATCTCATCGAGTACAGGTACATACAGCCTTATTTAGCTAAATCTCATCCATTATAGGCACATAAGCCTTATATACATAAATCTCATACATTAGGGGTACATTCAGCCTTAAATATTTAAATCTCATCGAGTACAGGTACATACAGCCTTATTTAGCTAAATCTTATCCCTTATAGGCACATAAGCCTTATATACCTAAATCTCATCGATTACCGGTACATTCAGCCTTAAATTTTTAAATCTCATCGAGTACAGGTACATACAGCCTTATTTAGCTAAATCTCATCCCTTATAGGCACATAAGCCTTATATACCTAAATCTCATCGATTACCGGTACATTCAGCCTTAAATATTTAAATCTCATCGAGTACAGGTACATACAGCCTTATTTAGCTAAATCTCATCCCGTATAGGCACATAAACCTTATATACCTAAATCTCATCGATTACCGGTACATTCAGCCTTAAATTTTTAAATCTCATCGAGTACAGGTACATACAGCCTTATTTAGCTAAATCTCATCCATTATAGGCACATAAGCCTTATATACCTAAATCTCATACATTAGGGGTACATTCAGCCTTAACTATTTAAATCTCGTCGAGTACAGGTACACACAGCCTTATTTAGCTAAATCTCATCCCTTATAGGCACATAAGCCTTATATAACTAAATCTCATCGATTACCGGTACATTCAGCCTTAAAATTTTAAATCTCATCGAGTACAGGTACATACAGCCTTATTTAGCTAAATCTCATCCCTTATAGGCACATAAGCCTTATATACCTAAATCTCATCGATTACCGGTACATTCAGCCTTAAATTTTTAAATCTCATCGAGTACAGGTACATACAGCCTTATTTAGCTAAATCTCATCCCTTATAGGCACATAAACCTTATATACCTAAATCTCATCGATTACCGGTACATTCAGCCTTAAATTTTTAAATCTCATCGAGTACAGGTACATACAGCCTTATTTAGCTAAATCTCATCCCTTATAGGCACATAAGCATTATATACCTAAATCTCATCGATTACCGGTACATTCAGCCTTAAATTTTTAAATCTCATCGAGTACAGGTACATACAGCCTTATTTAGCTAAATCTCATCCCTTATAGGCACATAAGCCTTATATACCTAAATCTTATCGATTACCGGTACATTCAGCCTTAAATTTTTAAATCTCATCGAGTACAGGTAAATACAGCCTTATTTAGCTAAATCTCATCCCTTATAGGCACATAAGACTTATATACCTAAATCTCATCGATTACAGGTACATACAGCCTTATTTAGCTAAATCTCATCCATTATAGGTACATAAGCCTTATATACCTAAATCTTATCGATTACAGGTACATTCAGCCTTAAATATTTAAATCTCATCGAGTACAGGTACATACAGCCTTATTTAGCTAAATCTCATCCATTATAGGCACATAAGCCTTATATACATAAATCTCATACATTAGGGGTACATTCAGCCTTAAATATTTAAATCTCATCGAGTACAGGTACATACAGCCTTATTTAGCCAAATCTCATCCATTACAGGCACATGAGCCTTATATACCTAAAACTCACCCATTACAGGTACATTCAGCCCTAAATATTTAAATCTCATCGAGTACAGGTACATACAGCCTTATTTAGCTAAATCTCATCCCTAATAGGCACATAAACCTTATATACCTAAATCTCATCGATTACCGGTACATTCAGCCTTAAATTTTTAAATCTCATCGAGTACAGGTACATACAGCCTTATTTAGCTAAATCTCATCCCTTATAGGCACATAAGCATTATATACCTAAATCTCATCGATTACCGGTACATTCAGCCTTAAATTTTTAAATCTCATCGAGTACAGGTACATACAGCCTTATTTAGCTAAATCTCATCCATTACAGGCACATGAGCCTTATATACCTAAAACTCACCCATTACAGGTACATTCAGCCTTAAATATTTAAATCTCATCGAGTACAGGTACATACAGCCTTATTTAGCTAAATCTTATCCCTTATAGGCACATAAGCCTTATATACCTAAATCTTATCGATTACCGGTACATTCAGCCTTAAATTTTTAAATCTCATCGAGTACAGGTAAATACAGCCTTATTTAGCTAAATCTCATCCCTTATAGGCACATAAGACTTATATACCTAAATCTCATCGATTACAGGTACATACAGCCTTATTTAGCTAAATCTCATCCATTATAGGTACATAAGCCTTATATACCTAAATCTTATCGATTACAGGTACATTCAGCCTTAAATATTTAAATCTCATCGAGTACAGGTACATACAGCCTTATTTAGCTAAATCTCATCCCTTATAGGCACATAAGACTTATATACCTAAATCTCATCGATTACAGGTACATACAGCCTTATTTAGCTGAATCTCATCCATTATAGGTACATAAGCCTTATATACCTAAATCTTATCGATTACAGGTACATTCAGCCTTAAATATTTAAATCTCATCGAGTACAGGTACATACAGCCTTATTTAGCTAAATCTCATCCATTATAGGCACATAAGCCTTATATACATAAATCTCATACATTAGGGGTACATTCAGCCTTAAATATTTAAATCTCATCGAGTACAGGTACATACAGCCTTATTTAGCTAAATCTCATCCATTACAGGCACATGAGCCTTATATACCTAAAACTCACCCATTACAGGTACATTCAGCCCTAAATATTTAAATCTCATCGAGTACAGGTACATACAGCCTTATTTAGCTAAATCTCATCCCTTATAGGCACATAAACCTTATATACCTAAATCTCATCGATTACCGGTACATTCAGCCTTAAATTTTTAAATCTCATCGAGTACAGGTACATACAGCCTTATTTAGCTAAATCTCATCCCGTATAGGCACATAAACCTTATATACCTAAATCTCATCGATTACCGGTACATTCAGCCTTAAATTTTTAAATCTCATCGAGTACAGGTACATACAGCCTTATTTAGCTAAATCTCATCCCTTATAGGCACATAAACCTTATATACCTAAATCTCATCGATTACCGGTACATTCAGCCTTAAATATTTAAATCTCATCGAGTACAGGTACATACAGCCTTATTTAGCTAAATCTCATCCCGTATAGGCACATAAACCTTATATACCTAAATCTCATCGATTACTGGTACATTCAGCCTTAAATTTTTAAATCTCATCGAGTACAGGTACATACAGCCTTATTTTGCTAAATCTCATCCCTTATAGGCACATAAGCCTTATATTCCTAAATCTCATCGAGTACAGGTACATTCAGCCTTAAATATTTAAATCTCATCGAGTACAGGTACATACAGCCTTATTTAGCTAAATCTCATCCCTTATAGGCACATAAGCCTTATATACATAAATCTCATCCATTACAGGTACATTCAGCCTTAAATATTTAAATCTCATCGAGTACAGATACATAGAGCCTAATTATCTTAGATCTCACTGAGTACATGTGGCCAAAAGAGGCCAATGTCACCAAAATGACAATCAAATGGAACAAAATAAAGAATGCTGATTCAAAGTAATAAAGTATTTTATTATAACAGATAACGCTAGTATTCCAAATATATTACAAAATAATGCTCAATACCAACCCATTCACGAACACAGAAATGTTTTCTCTCTCTTGCACCCTCTTCCATATAAATACACAAAATAACTTCCTGAACAATGTAATATGTAAGGCAACATGTATTTTGTCACTTTAAATATCCATAATCATTTTTTTGTGCTGATCTTCACACCGTTCATGAGACACACATTTTAAAATTACAAAAAATGTTAATCTTTTTTATAACAAAAATGATGACAATAATGACTATAATAATTATGATTTTAAAATTGAATGACATGCACAACACAATTGAACATCTTGAACAATTGTTAAAATTGTGTATAGGCTCATAATACATTACCATCTACATATTTTATATTTGCATAACAATATACAATCCTGTCAATAATGTACATGTAGGGTGCATACAAATGCAAACAGTTGAAGTTATGTTCTAACTTATAGCAAGTTGCACAAATTACACATTTTGCAATATATATTTAAAATGCAGCATAATAAAAGTACATAAGAGATATACTGGAATATGCGATGAATTATAGTATTGAAAGACAAATAGATTATTGACGGTATATACAGAGGTTTTAACCAATATGCAAACTTGGAAATATTGCCTAAATGTTATGCAGTGAAATAGGTATATCAGAAATTTTGCGCTTTTGCAACAAACATTCAGCTGTAAAACATTAGATACAATGTTTGATTCAACATGTATAGCAGCCTTTTTACCATAAAGTTGTATGTTATCAAACAAGGCATCAACATGTCTAAATCCTAAATTCAATTTAATTCCTTCCTATTGTGTTTCTTTGGAGTCATATTGTGAGTGGAAACATTTAAGATGTACCGGTATTCAACTTATACAGAGTACAAACTAAGCATACTTTATAGTGCAAACTATAAACAAATTTACAGTTTAATACAGAAAATCAAAGCTCTAAAAATAATGTTTCTATCTAAAATTTTACCCAGACAAGCATACAAAGCAAGTTTGGTGAAGATTGGGTTAAAATATGGACTTTAGAGAAAATTTGAAAAGGCATAAATATGCAAACCAGCAAAAATGCCACACCCTTTGGCTGCCCTTTCTTTTACAACTTTGACAGACCTCCTGCCATACAATGTTTCTGCGAAAAAATCAAATTAAGACAAGCAGTAATGAAGAAGATTTGGAGACGAGTGTTGAGGTACGACAGAAGCCTGACGAAGGATTTATAATTTTATATATATAATATAAATTAGTGACCAGAGCTGGTATTTAAGTTATCATGCATTATCGTTATCTTTTCATATCTTTTTAAATAACATGTACATACAACTGTTTTCAGGGTTCCTTTAAAATGTTATGACATATTATTTTACTTACTTCCCATCATTTGGCCTTTTGCATACACAGAAAATACCCCTTTTGGTTGTAGCGCTGCTGTATATATATATATATAAAGACCTCTTCTAAAAATTGAAAGAGATACAAAATCAGGAAACACAAATTTAAATCAAGCAAACATATAATTTAGGATGCGTTAATGATGTCAGAGACCAATTCATAGAACAGAGATTTGTTCCTCTTATCCTGCTATAAACAACCAAATTGAACATTTTATTTGTATGCCCCCACTCTGAAAGAGGGAGGCATATAGGTTTGCCTTTGCCCATCTGCCCCTCCCTCTGAAAAGTGTGTAACACATAACTCAAAAAGTATGAAAGCCACAGTCATGACAATTTACAGACGCATTAACTATTATTTGTAGTTGTGCACCTGGAATTTTGTTTTTTGTTAACACACAAGTTATGGCCCTTTTCAATAGAACGTATTAAGCATAAAATATTGTGTTGCATGTACGCTCAATAGTCACAGTCATGAGACTTTACAGGCATACTGACTGTTATGTGCTGTTTTCACCTGGGATTGTGTTTATGTCGCACCTGTTTAGACATAAGTTATGCTCCCTTATGCATTTCAATAGAATGCACGCAGCATATAATTTTATGTTGCATTTACATATGTAAGTCGTGCACCCACTCTGAAAGAGGGGGGCATATATGTTTGCCATTGCCTACCTATCCTTCCATTCTTCTTCAGTCGGTACTTTTGTCTATCCAAAATTTTGTATTATCTCGTTTTGTTTTAATTAAATTTGTTAATTCTTCTACAACCGGGTTCGATCCCGGGCCGCGACATACCAAAGTCGTTAAAAATGGTAGTGGTATAGCTCCCCCTTGCTAACGCTCAAGCAAATATAAGGGTAGTTCCACAACTGGATGGCCCGGTGTCAGGATAGTGTGACTGGGTGTGGTATCATGCCAGGTGTTCACGGCATGCTATACACAGTGAAGGCAGCACTATATCTGCTTCAAGTGGACACCGTCTCCAGATAACTGAAATACTGTTGGTGGGACGATAAACCTAATAAACAAACAAACAAACAAATTCTTCTACAGAAATTTTTAGTTTACAAATTGAACTTTATCCATAGACAAAAATAATCACAAGTTGAACCGATGGAAAACCTTAATTAAGCACAACAATTTGCACTATTATTAAATTTCGTATACTGCATCTGTTTTCCGCTTATAGTTTTCAACATTACTTAAACCATGACCCCAATATTGACTTATTGACAGTAACAACTTGCTTCTTACGTAAACAATACTAATAACATGTTTAATAGGATGTTCCTCTATCAGACCCTCAGAGCCAGTAAACATTGATAAGCACCATTCCCTATAAAAAGACACTCTAGAAATTGTGCAATTCATGTGAAAATAAATAGTTAACATAGCAAAACTTATATTTTTTTTATACAAAATGTTTTTCAGTTATAACTTGTTTTAGAAAAATGTTTTACCCTTTCCTGTCTTTACGCAGACTGATTCTTTTGGCAGGTTCCACTAAGATCTGAAATATGATAAATGTCTGCTAAGTCAATACAGAGTAAAAAATCAATTTTTCAATGTTGGCTGGGACTTGGCAAAATACTTTTGACTTATAATAAAAAGATTTAAATAATTTTGAGTCAATAAATTTTATGTTATTACAGTTATGTGCCTAGACTGCTTATTTGGAAATAGTTACTTTTCATTTTGTATATTTCAAAATTTTATTTCCTAAGATGATGATACAAACAATTTGATATATGGACAAAACGGCCCTGATTGGTACAGTCTATGTAAAACAAAAGTTAGTGTTTTCGATCAAACAAAATATAAACTGATTTTTTGGATAGTTCTTCTGGTGAAAAGCAAGGGAAGACACTTTCTCATTCTTTATTGTTGTTGTTTGTTTGATAGAAGTATGTACTCATATATACATGAAGACGATTTATTTAACTTGTCAGATATCATGAAAATGGACAATAGTTAAATACATGTATTTATGTTATTATTTACCAATGACACTGTTTTATTTTCCAGAGTAAGTGATAGACTGCAAAAGGTTAAAAGGCTATATACCGTACAATAATGTTTCATTAAAACTGTTTATGAATACAGTTTTCTTGGTGTTAGATTGAAAATAAATTGTTCTTTTTCTGATCCTCAGAAATGCTTGGTGGAAAGTACAATGAAAGCATAAGTACACTGTTTGACAATGTTTCCTTAAAAGCAGAAAATTAAATAAATTTATTTGATTATATGATATAACCTATTCTGTGTTATGGATGTGACATATTGGGTTTTCCCAAAGCACCTGATATTGTATTAGCGCATTTAAAACTCCAAAAACAAATTGTATCAGTCAAGCGACAAACTGTAACATCGCCGTGTATGGTGAGTTTGGGTGTTGACAACTTGACGACCGTAAAATATGATTATGAAAAGTATCAGCATCAGATAAGGGCGACAGAGATATGTAACCTTTCATTTTTACTACGATTTAATTTTATCAGCATTGTATTGCACTCTTCAATCTTACAAATGACCCTTACTTTTGTAAAGATGGTTTACTGAAAAAAAGTTACAGCAAACAATGAATGGCATAAAATTGTTCAAGGACATAACAATGCTTTCTCAGTTGCCAAGAATCCATGACTAAATACAGATGATATGGCCAAGATTTGAGATCATATGACCCAGAAATACCAATATTTTGTTTCTTGCTTTGAGAGAGTGGCAGTTTATATGTTCCCTTTTGGATGTGTTTGTGGGTCCCAAATAAAATATTGGCATATCTTGGACATATGATGACTAAGCTGGGCCATATTGCCTTCAAGTTGGGCCGTATTGTCTTAAAATGTGGGCCCTATAGTCTGCATAAGCTGGGCTGTAATGTCCGGCAATCTAGGCTGTACCATCTGGGTTATATCGGCGATGGACTGTCAGGTTCTTAATCAACAATCAAATAGAACATTCAATTTTTTACTAAAACGTATGCATAAAAATATTTATTAAATAGGATGTTTCCCTATTAGAAGCTGAGAGCCAGTTAACATTGACAAGGACTATTCCCTACAAAGATACATTATACAGGAATTGTGCAATACTTGTCAAAATTATCAACAGTGAAATTACTCATTACTGATACCAAAAAGTTATTCAGGAATTACTAGAGAATGTTTTACCTTTTTTCTGATTTCTGTGTTTACTAAGACTAATTTTTTTGGTTGGTTCCACTGAAATTTGAAATGGGATTAATGTCTGCTAGTTAATACACAGTAAAACTTCCTTATTTCAATGTTGCTGGGACTTGGCAAAATATTTTGACTAAAAAGAATTTGGAGTAAATAGATTTTACGTAAGTAATAAGGTGAATAGACAGGTTATTAAAAAATCTAAATTTATAACTGACGAATACCCCCACATACACCTTGTCTCAAAATTTACCAATATACAGTCTAGAGTATCGTTCTTGGATACTTTGTAAGAATATAAGGGGCAAATCTGTGACCTTGCTAGTATTATGTTGCAGCATTTAACCTGTGTTACCATAAGCAATACAATTTGGAAGTTTTATGAAGAAATATTAAAAAATATCAAATATTGTTCAAATATTGTTCAGTAATGCCTGCGTCACAAACCACTAAATTCCGCCGACCGACGTTGTAAATGCCAGTTTCCACTAAATATCGGCCGATGGCAGGTCTGTGACGCCAGCACACCGTTAATGTGCCTGTAATGGATGAGATTTAGCTATATAAGGCTATATGTACCTGTACTCGATGATTAAATATTTAAGGCTGAATGTACCTGTAATGGATGAGATTTAGGTATATAAGGTTTATGTGCCTATACGGGATGAGATTTAGCTAAATAAGGCTGTATTTACCCGTACTTGATGAGATTTAAGTATTTAAGACTGAATGTACCTGTAATGGATGAGATTTAGGTATAAAAGGCTTATGTGCCTATAAGGGATGAGATTTAGGTATATAAGGCTTATGTGCCTATAATGGATGAGATTTAGCTAAATAAGGCTGTATGTACCTGTACTCGATGAGATTTAAATATTTAAGGCTGAATGTACCTGTACTCGATGAGATTTAAATATTTAAGGCTGAATGTACCTGTTATCGATGAGATTTAGGTATATAAGGCTTATGTGCCTATAATGGATGAGATTTAGCTAAATAAGGCTGTATTTACCTGTACTCGATGAGATTTAAGTATTTAAGACTGAATGTACCTGTAATGGATGAGATTTAGGTATATAAGGCTTATGTGCCTATAAAGGATAAGATTTGGCTAAATAAGGCTGTATGTACCTGTACTCGATGAGATTTAAATATTTAAGGCTGAATGTACCTGTAATGGATGAGATTTAGGTATATAAGGCTTATGTACCTATAAGGGATGAGATTTAGCTAAATAAGGCTGTATGTACCTGTACTCGATGAGATTTAAAAATTTAAGGCTGAATGTACCGGTAATCGATGAGATTTAGGTATATAAGGCTTATGTACCTATAATGGATGAGATTTAGCTAAGTAAGGCTGTATTTACCTGTACTCGATGAGATTTAAGTATTTAAGACTGAATGTACCCCTAATGTATGAGATTTATGTATATAAGGCTTGTGTGCCTATAAGGGATGAGATTTAGCTAAATAAGGCTGTATGTACCTGTACTCGATGAGATTTAAATATTTAAGGCTGAATGTACCTGTAATGGATGAGATTTAGGTATATAAGGCTTATGTGCCTATAAAGGATGAGATTTAGCTAAATAAGGCTGTATGTACCTGTACTCGATGAGATTTAAAAATTTAAGGCTGAATGTACCGGTAATCGATGAGATTTAGGTATATAAGGCTTATGTACCTATAATGGATGAGATTTAGCTAAATAAGGCTGTATTTACCTGTACTCGATGAGATTTAAGTATTTAAGACTGAATGTACCCCTAATGTATGAGATTTATGTATATAAGGCTTGTGTGCCTATAAGGGATGAGATTTAGCTAAATAAGGCTGTATGTACCTGTACTCGATGAGATTTAAATATTTAAGGCTGAATGTACCTGTAATGGATGAGATTTAGGTATATAAGGCTTATGTGCCTATAAAGGATGAGATTTAGCTAAATAAGGCTGTATGTACCTGTACTCGATGAGATTTAAATATTTAAGGCTGAATGTACCTGTAATGGATGAGATTTAGGTATATAAGGCTTATGTACCTATAAGGGATGAGATTTAGCTAAATAAGGCTTATGTACCTGTACTCGATGAGATTTAAAAATTTAAGGCTGAATGTACCGGTAATCGATGAGATTTAGGTATATAAGGCTTATGTACCTATAATGGATGAGATTTAGCTAAATAAGGCTGTATTTACCTGTACTCGATGAGATTTAAGTATTTAAGACTGAATGTACCCCTAATGTATGAGATTTATGTATACAAGGCTTGTGTGCCTATAAGGGATGAGATTTAGCTAAATAAGGCTGTATGTACCTGTACTCGAGGAGATTTAAATAATTAAGGCTGAATGTACCTGTAATTAATGAGATTTAGGTATATAAGGCTTATGTGCCTATAAGGGATGAGATTTAGCTAAATAAGGCTGTATGTACCTGTACTCGATGAGATTTAAAAATTTTAGGCTGAATGTACCGGTAATCGATGAGATTTAGGTATATAAGGTTTATGTACCTATAATGGATGAGATTTAGCTAAATAAGGCTGTATGTACCTGTACTCGATGAGACTTAAATATTTAAGGCTGAATGTACCCCTAATGTATGAGATTTATGTATATAAGGCTTATGTGCCTATAATGGATGAGATTTAGCTAAATAAGGCTGTATGTACCTGTACTCGATGAGATTTAAATATTTAAGGCTGAATGTACCTGTAATCGATGAGATTTAGGTATATAAGGCTTATGTGCCTATAAGGGATGGGATTTAGCTAAATAAGGCTGTATGTACCTGTACTCGATGAGATTTAAAAATTTAAGGCTCAATGTACCGGTAATCGATGAGATTTAGGTATATAAGGCTTATGTGCCTATAAGGGATGAGATTTAGCTAAATAAGACTGTATGTACCTGTACTCGATGAGATTTAAAAATTTAAGGCTGAATGTACCGGTAATCGATGAGATTTAGGTATATAAGGTTTATGTGCCTATAAGGGATGAGATTTAGGTATATAAGGCTGTATGTACCTGTACTCGATGAGATTTAAAAATTTAAAGCTGAATGTACCGGTAATCGATGAGATTTAGGTATATAAGGCTTATGTGCCTATAAGGGATGAGATTTAGCTAAATAAGGCTGTATGTACCTGTACTCGATGAGATTTAAAAATTTAAGGCTGAATGTACCGGTAATCGATGAGATTTAGGTATATAAGGTTTATGTGCCTATAAGGGATGAGATTTAGGTATATAAGGCTGTATGTACCTGTACTCGATGAGATTTAAAAATTTAAAGCTGAATGTACCGGTAATCGATGAGATTTAGGTATATAAGGCTTATGTGCCTATAAGGGATGAGATTTAGCTAAATAAGGCTGTATGTACCTGTACTCGATGAGATTTAAAAATTTAAGGCTGAATGTACCGGTAATCGATGAGATTTAATTATATAAGGCTTATGCACCTATAATGGATGAGATTTAGCTAAATAAGGCTGTATGTACCTGTACTCGATGAGATTTAAATATTTAAGGCTGAATGTACCCCTAATGTATGAGATTTATGTATATAAGGCTTATGTGCATATAATGGATGAGATTTAGCTAAATAAGGCTGTATGTACCTGTACTCGATGAGATTTAAATATTTAAGGCTGAATGTAGCTGTAATCGATGAGATTTAGGTATATAAGGCTTATGTACCTATAATGGATGAGATTTAGCTAAATAAGGCTGTATGTACCTGTATTCGATGTGATTTCAATTTTCAAGGCTGAATGTACCTGTACTCGATGAGATTTACCTATATAAGGCCTATTGACCTGTACTGGATGAAATTTACCCAGATCAGACTGAATGTACCTGTACTAGATGCGATTTCGTTACACAAAGCAGTATGTGCTTGTAGTTGATGAGATTTATCTATAAAAAGGCTTATGGACCTGTAATGGATGAGAATAGCTAGATAAGGCTGTATGTACCTGTAGTAGATGAGATGTACCTATATCAGGGATAGGGATTAGCCGGCATTTTTACCGATACTGCGCAGCGACATTTCTATCACAGGGGCACTTATGAGGTGCCCAGGGACTGAACCCGGTCGGTCCATTATACTGACACCGACGAGTCAGGCGTAATGCTGTCTCCTTAGCCCCGAGCGTTAGGAGGGAAGCCACTACTACCAACTTTAAAGTCTTTGGTTAGACCCGGCCGGGGTTCGAACCCACGACCTCCCGATCCGCAAGCCGACGCTCTACCACCCGAGCTATTGCGGCCGGTACCTATATCAGGCTTATGGACCTGTAATCGATAAGATTTACCTATATAAGGCTGTATGTACCTGTACTGGATGAGATTTACCTATATCAGGCTTATGTGCCTGTAATGGATGAGATTTAGCTATATAACTTGACCGGACCTGGTAGCGCAATCGGTAGAGCGTCGGCTCCAAGTACGGGAGGCCCAGGGTTCGATCCCGGGCCGCGACATACCAAAGTCGTTAAAAATGGTAGTGTTATAGCTCCCTTGCTAACGCTCAAGCAAATATAAGGGTAGTTCCACGACTGGTTGGCCCGGTGTCAGGATAATGTAACTGGGTGTGGTATCATGCCAGGTGTTTACGGCATGCTATACACAGTGAAGGCAGCACTATATCTGTTTCAAGTGGACACCGTCTCCAGATAACTGAAATACTGTTGGTGGGACGATAAACAAACAAACTATATAACTTGAATGCCTATGAGGCTATGGGCGGGATTATGCAAATTAACATTTAGTTGGTAATTTCCAAGAAAATAAAACGTATTGCTTCTAAAATAAATTGATTTTAATGTGAAATATCCTATTTCGAATATTTTCGTTTATTTAAGGATAAAAATATATAAAAATAATGAGCTATTTCTGATATATTTTACATGATCTTTGCTATGGGGCGGGAGCATGCAAATGAGCCTATAAGGGATGAGATATAAGAGACCTGTACTCGGTAAGAAATAGCCAACACCACATTGGTATCCAGCGTAAAATTTAACGATTGGTACCCGGTTAGTTACTTTCGGTTCTGTGTGAGGGTGGGTGTGTCGGTGTTTATGCGTGATTTTAGTGAGATTTCCCGGATATTTGTTAAACAAATATGGCCGATGAACCAGTGACATTCTCAGATCTTGGTATCAAAACAGAAAAGTCCGTTACCGAAACGTGTCTCGGAAAGGTAATGAGCAGGGGATACAGTCAAAACGTACCTCTCGCCAAAACGTACCCCCGATGAGAAGTCAAAACGTACTCCTGTTGAGAGTCAAAACGTACTACCGACGAAGTCAAAACGTACTATCGACGAAGTAAAAACGTACCCCATTTTGTAAAATCAATCAAGGACAGCTGATAGATAAATGGTTTGTTATTGACAGTTACTGCTACGTGTTTTATCGCCTATTGTATACTAATTATGCGTTAATCATAGTCAATCTGCAAGTTTTATGCACATAAAGTTAGACGCAAATAAACCCTCGATATCTTGTTGACACTTATATTCATAAACATATAACAGCTGGGACACTATTTTTATTTATTTATTATCCTATTTTTATTTTTATTATGTTTTCAGTTTTTGATTATGTTATATTTAAGGCAATATTTTCTTCTTTTTTATAATCTTACTACTATATGGTTACAAACATTGGTTTAAATATTTAACAATTTCTTCAAAAATAACAATTATAACTCATTAAAGTGTTTATATTATGCAATTAATAAACATATCTTATGAATTATGAATGATGTTTTATTAATTATGTCTAATAAAATGTTAATATTATATGGAAACATGGAGGTACGTTTTGACTTATAACAGTAGTACGTTTTGACTTCTCGACAGGGGTACGTTTTGACTTTCCGTAGGGGTACGTTTTCGTGAGAGGTACGTTTTGACAGTAAACCATGAGCAGCATTCGCTACTTTTGCTTTTAAACATTACTTTTCATGAATTACTACTGTTACTAAGTTTTAGTCGCTCCCTTCTGTACACTGTGTACTTCACATACACACACCTATGAGCTACTTTTACTTTTGTTTAAATTTGTCCATTTAACACACTACGATAAAGTGAAAAGTGTTTTAAACAGTTTTAGTCCTTCATTAGAAGACAAAGCCTACAGCATGAATTTGTTTCTAATTTCACCTATATTTTTGTCACATTTTATATTTCACGTTATAGTTTGGATTTGATTATATTGAAATAGCTTCAAATTCAACAATGTGTCGAATTTAGCAATCCCTTTGCATAATAGTGACATGACCATTAATATTAAAATAATAAATTGCATTAAATGTCCTGTCCGAGAATTCAGTGAGCAAAGAAAACAATGTTGATACTTAAAACGCAGTGAGTTTTGCTTATTTACTCGTAAATTACTTTGTTCTGCATATATTAATAAAATGTACTTTCTGTTTGGTTAAGTAGGAACAAGATATGGCAGAAATAGGAATGAACTGATAGATTTGGTTACAGTATGTCTTTCATTGTGCACTAACACACTTTCATGATTGCTATAAAGTTCAGCTCATCACAAAATGTAAGTTCACGAAACTCTAAAGATTTAGAATGACATTAAAACAACATCAGTTCTGAAAAAACTTGTATTAAAGGACCACCTAATGTACAGGGTTAAAATTGGTTTCCTGTGTTAGGGGGTTACTGGTCTCTCAGTCTTTACAACATCTAATTAACTATGCATGGCAAATGTGTGATTGTGTCTTTTAACTGGCAGGTTTAAGTGACCTAGTTATCGGCACTTCACCCAGAGGTAATTTTTTCTGTTATTTTTTTAAATAGGCAGATTAGTGATGCTGATATTTATTTGATATTAACTGTTAAACAGGACCTATAAAGTTTGTAATTGATTATAAACTTTAAAAAAAAAACAACTACAAAAGACCTTCACAATTCTTTTAGCCCAGGTGATGCTTAGAATTTTAGACATCATTTTCATAACAGTAAAATCACTTCTGCAGCAGGACTTAATAAAGTTTCTGCACTTTTTTTGTAGATATCATGTTTAGAAATTATTGATTTAAAAATTTCTTACCAGTACTAAAAATGATTTTCAAATACAAAATACACTCTAAAAACAACAAATAAAGGTTCAGGATGAAAAACTGCGCTGCACAAAAATGGCTTTCTTTAGAACCCAACTCAGCCCCCTCCCAATTCAAAAGACAATACAAAACAAAAAACAAATAAAAAATATTTAAAAAAAACAAACAATAAAAAAAACAACAACAAAAATTTCATGCTTCGAGATCACAGCTGGAAGTGCAATTTAGCAATGACATGCCATTTGTTAATAATACACAGTGATGTTATAGGGGGTGAGGTTGTAAAACAATTAGTCACATTGAAGGCATATAACCTCACTGCCATTGGTCACCAGGACTCTAATCCTCACCCTTTCCTGAAATCACTGCAACTTGATGCTGATTCCAGCAGGGTAGGCCTATCTGCCCCAACTATCCTCCTTCAATCACCAGATAAGGCCTGTAACAGCATGTGATGTGAGTGAGATAGCCAAAGTATTTTTCATACATGGAGATAAGTGTTTGTTTAAACCTTCAGAAAAATGTAACATTTTTATTTTGTTCACACTGAAATTAAAAACTTACAATAATTTCGCATTATAAACGCCTTTGTGTTGTATCTGTCTTACCTACAGCAATAAACACATATATCAGATTCTTACCCTGGCCTAACTTTAACCCAAACCATAGTTTCGACTTACTCTTCAATTGAGTGACATATTTAAAACATCATTTTCTTCTTTAACCCTTTTGTTCATAATTCATCTAAAATTTTGAAAATTCACTTAACTTTGTTGTTTTTCATTAAAAGAGATGAACAAATTTTAATAAATGCAATTTCAATTTGTTATAATAGATTTAATGCAGAATCTGTCTACTCATAAACCCTTAGTTATTCAGATTCTGCTAATGATTGTGAATGGTTTGTAAAGGCGTAAAATGGTGTATACATGAAGGAAAGTGTTAAAGCATTCTTCCTTAAAGCACTTGATTGAATTTGCCAAATGTCTAAAATGTGTGTACAATGTGCTTTTGTTTCTTTTAAGACATTTATTATACCAGATTCTATATTTGCAACCAAAAGTATGATTTTTTTCCCAATTAACAATATATTTAGACAGTGGTTCTTATTTCTAAATTTCGTATGTGTGGTAAAGAAACAATGTTCCAAGAGAAAATATAGAACAAAAAACAAACTGTCTCTTCTTGGATTTAAACCCGCAACTGACAGTTTCTTTTAAGCAGTTGACTGTAATTTGTACTGAATACTCATCAGTTAGAGGCTCTGTTCAGTTAATAGGTACAATAAGGATTTCTGCTAAAAATAAATATTGACGTCAAAGCCAATTACCTGGATGAAAATATGATGTAACCTCAAAAGTTTGTGATCCTGTGGTCTCCTTAGATTAAAAATACCTAACTGTGCAGTATGGCTCAGATAGGAAATATATATTAATGATGACAAGTGGGGTGTTAGTCACTTTTTACTTAGATGTAGGGCATAGATAAATAGCATTTCTTGATTTATTTGGTTGTTTGAGGAACAGAACTTTTGTCCAAACTGTCAGATACCACCTTTAAGACTTTGAGCTAAATAAGTTCTACACAATGGCTAAAAAGTGGAGTAACTATATTTGATTCAAATAAGTATACTTACAACACCAGGGAAATGTTGATAAGGGGTCATCAACAGGAAAGAAATGATTTGTGAGTACCAATACAAGAGACAGACATAAAAAGGTCAAGAGGTTTATCTTATCTAATGTCAATTGTTATCAGATTTTAAATAAAGATTTTGTTTCCTCCCTATCTCAGTTTGAAACAGCATTATTAATCCATATCATTATCAACATTATTGTCATCTTAATCTCATCATCTTCATCACCTTCTTCTTATTATTCTTATTCTAATATTTATTCTGCTTCTTCTTTGTCTGCATCATCACCATCTTCCATACCAACAACATCATCATCATTATCAATATCATCCTTTATCTGCTTTCAAAAGGTATGCCATATTTCACACGATGACATCTTATTTTTCTGGTAATTGTGAATTTAAAATATTGTTGGATCAATGATGTCTATATTTAGCCTGTATTGCCCACCCAGCAATGTCAATTTCAAAATAACATCAGGAGTTGAGGTCTTGACCATGGACAGTTGTGTTTATGTTGTTGTTGTTTTTTATATTAACCCTTTACCTGCTGGAAACACCATTTTCCTCATTAACATAAAACATACCTTAATGGTGTTTCCCGCAAGTAAAGGTTTAAAGTAAGTAATACATGGATTGACAATTAGAAACAACATCAGCAGAGTTATGAGTATAATTCTATATCATTTATTTGACCAATCAATGCAGTTCATTTGTACCATGTGATCATCCAGTATATTTACTGTATTTTAAAATACATAGTCCAAATATGCATTGCTTTTGGACAGTGACCATAACATCTTGGACACACACAAAAAACAATGTTCATTATAATGCAATATATCAATGGCATGCAAAACCAAAATCTTAATTTGTTTTGTTCTTTATTACATTGCATCAGGTTGTAAAACTTGTACCATACCAAGTAAGGGGCGTTACAAAAAAATGGACTAAATCTATTTAGCAATTTAACATATTTTTCATGATATGAATATAAAAACAAGTTGGTTTAGTACTAGGATAAGGTGTTGGAGATTCATGCATGTGAACTCTCCCATTTTTATAGGGAGACTCCCACTTTTAAGGTTCAAAATTATTTGAAAATAAAGGGTGTTTTACACATTTTCAGAAATCTCCCTACTTCTTTTTTTGTTGTGTCTCCTGAAAAGGCGACATATAGGGATTACTTTGTCGGCGGCGGCGGCGTCCGTGTCGGCGTCTGAATTTGCTTGTCCGGAGCCTAACTTTGTCACCAAAGGTCCAAATGACTCCAAACTTGGTATGCATGTTTCTGGCAATGACTCGAAGTGCAGTGCACAAGAACCGTAACTCTACCTTGTTCCGTTTTTGAATTATTCCCCTTTGATTGATTTTTATTGAGCATTTCTTGTCCGGAGTGTAACTTTGTCACCGTAGGTCCAAATGACTCCAAACTTGGTATGCATGTTTCTGGCAATGATTCAAAGTGCAGCACACAAGAACCGTAACTCTACCTTGTTCCATTTTTGAATTATTCCCCTTTGATTGATTTTTATTGAGCATTTCTTGTCCGGAGCTTAACTTTGTCTCCGTAGGTCCAAATGACTCCAAACTTGGTATGCATGTTTCTGGCAATGTTTCGAAGTGCAGTGCACAAGAACCATAACTCTACCTTGTTCCGTATTTGAATTATTCCCCTTTGATTGATTTTTATTGAGCATTTCTTGTCCGGAGTGTAACTTTGTCACTGCATTTCCAAATGACTCCAAACTTGGTATGCATGTTTCTGGCAATGACTCAAAGTGCAGTGCACAAGAATGGTAACTCTACCTTCTTCTGTTTTTTAATTATTCCCCTTTGATTGATTTTATAGAGCATTTCTTGTCCGGAGCCCATTTTTGCACTGTAGGTCCAAATGATTCCAAATTTGGTAAACATGTTTCTGGCAATGACTCGAAGTGCAGCACACAAGAACCATAACTCTACCTTGTTCCGTTTTTGAATTATTCCCCTTTTATTGATTTTTATAGTGCATTTCTTGTCCGGAGTGTAACTTTGTCACCGCATTTCCAAATGACTCCAAACTTGGTATGCATGTTTCTGGCAATGAATCAAAATGCAATGCACAAGAATGGTAACTCTACCTTCTTCTGTTTTGAGTTAATTCATTTTATAGAGCATTTCTTGTCTGGAGCCTAACTTTGTCACCAAAGGTCCAAATGACTCCAAACTTGGTATGCATGTTTCTGGCAATGACTCAAAGTGCAGTGCACAAGAACCGTAACTCTACCTTGTTCCGTTTTTGAATTATTCCCCTTTGATTGATTTTTATTGAGCATTTCTTGTCCGGAGTGTAACTTTGTCACCGTAGGTCCAAATGACTCCAAACTTGGTATGCATGTTTCTGGCAATGACTGAAAGTGCAGCACACAAGAACCGTAACTCTACCTTGTTCCATTTTTGAATTATTCCCCTTTGATTGATTTTTATTGAGCATTTCTTGTCCGGAGCTTAACTTTGTCTCCGTAGGTCCAAATGACTCCAAACTTGGTATGCATGTTTCTGGCAATGTTTCGAAGTGCAGTGCACAAGAACCATAACTCTACCTTGTTCCGTATTTGAATTATTCCCCTTTGATTGATTTTTATTGAGCATTTCTTGTCCGGAGTGTAACTTTGTCACTGCATTTCCAAATGACTCCAAACTTGGTATGTATGTTTCTGGCAATGACTCAAAGTGCAGTGCACAAGAATGGTAACTCTACCTTCTTCTGTTTTTTAATTATTCCCCTTTGATTGATTTTATAGAGCATTTCTTGTCCGGAGCCCATTTTTGCACTGTAGGTCCAAATGATTCCAAATTTGGTAAACATGTTTCTGGCAATGACTCGAAGTGCAGCACACAAGAATCATAACTCTACCTTGTTCCATTTTTGAATTATTCCCCTTTTATTGATTTTTATAGTGCATTTCTTGTCCGGAGTGTAACTTTGTCACCGCATTTCCAAATGACTCCAAACTTGGTATGCATGTTTCTGGCAATGAATCAAAATGCAATGCACAAGAATGGTAACTCTACCTTCTTCTGTTTTGAGTTAATTCATTTTATAGAGCATTTCTTGTCTGGAGCCTAACTTTGTCACCGTAGCCCAAATGACTCCAAACTTGGTATGCATGTTTCTGGCAATGACTGAAAGTGCAGCACACAAGAACCGTAACTCTACCTTGTTTCGTTTTTGAATTATTCCCCTTTGATTGATTTTTATTGATCATTTCTTGTCTGGAGTGTAACTTTGTCTCCGTAGGTCCAAATGACTCCAAACTTGGTATGCATGTTTCTGGCAATGTTTCGAAGTGCAGTGCACAAGAACCATAACTCTACCTTGTTTCGTTTTTGAATTATTCCCCTTTTATTGATTTTTATAGATCATTTCTTGTCTGGAGTGTAACTTTGTCACTGTAGGTCCAAATGACTCCAAATTTGGTGTGCATGTTTCTGGCAATGACTCAAAGTGCAGTGCACAAGAATGGTAACTCTACCTTCTTCTGTTTTTTTAGTTATTCCCCTTTGATTGATTTTATAGGGCATTTCTTGTCCGGAGCCTAACATTGTCACCGTAGGTCCAAATGACTCCAAACTTGGTATGCATGTTTCTGGCAATGACTCGAAGTGCAGTGCTTAAGAAGGGTAACTCTACCTTCTTCTGTTTTTTAGTTATTCCAATTTGATTGATTTTTAGTGCATTTCTTGCAAAGGGCATAACTTGTTGTGCATGTTTTTTGCAATGAGACAATTAAAAGGTTATTTTATATGTGAATTTTGTGCAAATACATTGCTAATATCTGTACAACAAAAAAATAATTAACATTTTTAATGTCGACTAACAAAATTTTCGTCAGGCGACACATCCGACTTGCGGAGTTCTAGTTTATCTAAAAATAACAAATCTTCCACGTTGCAAGTGAAAATCTCCCCCATTTGACCTCAGAAAATGTTCAAATTTTATCATTTTATGTTTTCAGTCCGTGGGGACATTGTGTACGCAATAGCATATTCTGCGTACAGGCAGCCACGGACCTGTTATGTGTATCTATTTAAATCTCTAAACTTACATCTTACTGTTATATTTTCCTGTCAGGTCCGAAGTATCAACACTCTGACCAAGGTGGAGGTTTTCTTCCTTGTTGTTTCCATTCTGTGTCTATTGTCTGGCATCGTGATAGCCCTGGTTCGACTAGGGACAGACATCCAGTCCACATCTACTGATTTCACATTCGCACTGGTGCTAATTATCAATGCAGGTAAGACTGTCTTTTCCCCATCAAGTTTCACAAACGTAATCTATGTCACAGATATATTCACTCTAGCACCTGGCTCCTTGTGCAAAGGTATGCAGGTAAATCCACATAATTTTGATTAATTTTGTGACATAGATTTAAATAGACTATCATTATTTATTTAATCAATGATTCTTGATAAATATGAGATCTTAACATATACCCACTGTAAATGCAAATAATACATGTTGCCAAAGTTGTATAAATATATGTTTAACAAGATAAGGGTAAACTGGTACAATTTTGTTATTTACCGGTAGAAACAATGGGGAATATTGGTGACTTGAAAATTGTCTCCCTTGTCAGATAAGAACCAAGGTACTCTAAATACAAATTATATTTTGTTTTTGTTTGTTTTTAGCTCACCTGAGCACACTGCTCAAGGGGAGCTTTTGTGATACTGCTTCCTCCATTGTCCGTCGTCTGGCATCAATATATCATCAATAATTTAGCTTGTTAACACACTTCAGGCCACAGTTTTTATCCAATCTTCATCAAACTTGGTCAGAATGTTTGTCTGCATGAAATCTTGGATGATTTCATTATTGGGTCACCTGGGGTCAAAAAAGTAGGTCACTAGGTCAAATTTTAGGAAAAACTTGTGAACACTAAAGACCACATTTATAGCCCAATCTTCACCAAACTTGGTCAGAATGTTTTTCTGCATGAAATCTTGGATGAGTTCTTAACTGGGTCATGTGAGGTCAAAAGTAGGACACTAGGTCAAATCTTGGAAAAAGCTTGTGAACACACATTTAAAGCACACTCTTCACCAAACTTGGTCAGAATGTTTGTCTGCATGAAATCTTGGACAAGTTTGTTATTGGGTCACGTGTGGTCAAAAAAGAGGTCACTAGGTCAACACTTAGAAAAAAGATGAGAACACACTAGAGGCCACATTCATAGCCCAATCTTCACCAAACTTGATCAGATTGTTTGTCTGCATAAAATATATGATGAGTATATTATAAGGTCATGTGGGGTCAAAAAGTAGGTCACTAGGTCACATTTTGGAAAAACCTTGTGAAAACATTTAGAGGCCACATTGATGGCCCAATCTTCACCAAACTTGGCCAGAATGTTTGCCAGTATGAAATCTTGCATACGTTTTGAAGTGGGTCGTGTGGATTCAGTAGGTAAAATTCTAGAAAATGTTATCAACCCAGTGGCTACACTAATGGTCCAATCTTCACCAAAGATTTCTCAGGTAAATAACTCCTTATTACTTGATGCCAGATTTGAGCCTACTAAAAGCCTGTGCCATCAGATGAGCGATTAAGGGCCATCATGGCCCTCTTGTTTTGTTACCTCACACCAACACAACTAGGTCTTATTGGCTGAAATCCATGGAATTTTCTTGGTTTCTTTTACAGTGACATTTCTTTCTTCTTTTCATTATTACAAGCACAAATCCATCATAGTGTTATAAGAGATATGTTATATAAACCAGAATATGGACATTTATGTTTATCTTGTATCTCTGAGTATAACACAATAAGCACAAAAGTCAGCATACACCTCAAAATTTGAAAGATAAAAACCGAGTAATCCCAGTAAAATGACATACATGTATTTAGAAGGTTTTACAAAGAGTACAAGGATAAAAATGAGTAATCCAAGTAAAAAAAACATCTTGCATTTAGAAAGTATTAAGGGGAGACCATTCACCAATGCCCCCTTGTTGTAAGTAACCATGTCCAGGAATTACCTCTCTTGTAAAGATCAAGGTAATTGAATCAATATAGTTTGCAAGTACTCCAGGGTGTATTGTGTTTATGCCTTTTAAGAGTGTGACTGCAACTGTGTAATTAAAAAAAAGATATGATCAGAGAGTCACACTTAATAAACAGATTATGTAGAAATAGTTTTGCAGTTAATGTTGATTATGCTGCAAAAATGAGTTTTGCAGTTAATGTCAATTATGCCTCCAAAATGAGTTTTGCAGTTAATGTTGATTATGTTTCCAAAATGTGTTTTGCAGTTAAGGTTGATTATGCTGCCAAAATGAGTTTTGCAGTTAATGTTGATTTTGCTGCCAAAATGAGTTTTGCAGTTAATGTCAATTATGCTGCCAAAATGAGTTTTTGCAGTTAATGTTGATTATGCTGCCAAAATGAGTTTTGCAGTTAATGTCAATTATGCTGCCAAAATGAGTTTTTGCAGTTAATGTCAATTATGCTGCAAAAATGAACAGAAAAAGTGTTTGTAGATCATGTTATTTTTGTCTTTATGAACGTCAATGATTTTAAGATATTTAAGTGATAATAATGATGTTCCACAGGAAAATATGACAAGACCCTATGAGAAAAACTTTATACAATTACAATTAAGTTTGCACTAGCAAAGGTATAAACCTGCAAATAAATATGAAAGTGAAAAAAACACTGAATAGAGATGTAAAATAAATAGAGAAAGCAGCAATTACCTCATTGGAATGGTCAGTTGGCCAAATAACTGAGGTGCTGGTTTACAGAGCTTTGACCTCACACATTAACGCCGACATTCCAGATGTTGGTCTTTTCATAGACAAATATTATTAATAAAATGTCCCATCAAGGTTTGACTATGAGACATACCACTGTGAAAATTGTGGGTCGTTCTAAAAGTTCCTAGACAATCAACTGACAAAAAAAAAAAGTTGTTTTTCCTATAAACCTTTTTTTAATTATCATTTTGAATAAAATTAAAAAAAAATTTTAATATGCATCAGTTTGCCTTTAACAAATACAATATCTTTCCCTGTTCTTGGGGATATTAACCATTATTTCTGCAAGAAGTCATACTTGTGTCTCAGTAAACTCAATTTTGAATGCTACCTTAATTGTAAGACAGTACAAATCATGAAAAAAGTCTTTCTTAAAGTTTGTTCTTTGCAAATAATCTTGATAGTGATTTCTGCTACAAATTTACTTCCATTTTAGAGCAGATTAGCTGGATGGTGGTATAATGTGATCTCAAAAGTGAGTGATTATGTGTTGTTTTTAGGTTTAGAAATCACTTAATATGCAACTTGGCTCACATAAGAAATGTATCTTTGTACTGAGGAATGGGTTATAATGCTTTACTTTTCACAAAGATGTAGGACAGCAATAAACAGTATTTTACAGTATCTTTTGAAGTAACAATATGATTATTTGTTTGTTTGTCGGTCATAAATTGGTCCAAACTATCAAATACCACCTTTCACAAAAGCATGCAATACACAGTTATTTTTTTCTAGTTTTTAACATGGCATCAGAAATGTTGTGCATAGTACATAACCGATATCGCATTTTGATGCGCGGCAATAGCTCAGGTGGTAGAGTGTTGGCTTGAGGATCAGGAGGTTGTGGGTTCAAACCCCGGCCAGGTCAAACCAAAGACTTTAAAGTTGGTAGTAGTGGCTTCTCTTCTAACGCTCGGGGCTAAGGGGACAGCATTACGCCTGACTCATCGGTGTCAGTATTATGGACCAGCCAGGTTCAGTCCCTGGGCACCTCATAAGTGTCCCTGTGCTATAATGATAGAAATGTTGCTGCACAGTATCGGCAAAAATGCCGGCTTATCCCATCCCATCCCCATCCCGGCAAATCCCATCCCATTTTGATGCCATATCTCTCCCATCAAGTGCACTAAAAGCTTTTTGAAGAAGCTCATGATTGTGTCACATGACAAAATGATGTTTGCAACATAAAAAAAGATGAAGCAACTAGTGGCAATAAGATAAATGCATTATTGAGGAATTGACATCAGTGGGCAGTTGGAAGTTTATATTTTGGGAAAAATCGAAGAAACTTTCCAGAGCAATGGTGCTGGAGTGGTTTAAACTTTTTGCTGATGTTCTGGAGAGAACTGACTTTGACAGGAGATCCAAAAGCCCTGCACTTGATGACAAGTGACAAAGGTAAGTGAATGTCTGCAAGGAGATGTGGGAAATCACTTCATCGGTTTAAATGAAATGCATTGCAAGTTAAAAACATTAGTGGTTTTTGACAGCTTATATTAGATATGCAGATATTAGATGTGTAGACCGTGTCAGGAATTCGGTACTGGCAGAAGGAGAGTATTTCATCAAATTGTTTTAACTTTATTGTAGTGGCGTTAAAAGTGCTACTTGAAGACACACATCCATGTGTCATATGCAATTGTTTTGGCTGTTATCATCATCAGAGATTTATGAATTTAACTATGTTCAGTCTTGCAAATTTTTATGTGTTGTGTGAAACTTTATGTTCAAAAGTGATGGTATGGTCACACTATTCTGGATACAACTCATGGACATGGACAGACATGTTATAAGTAAAAAGCAGTGATTTCAAGTTATCCAATGTTGAAATGATGTGCGCCTTTCTCTGCAGTCATGGGTGCACCATATAAAACATACAGTAACAGTATGAATAAGTACCAGGTAAAATAAATTTTTACCGGATGAATATTTCAAAATATGGTATTGAAAAAAGAGAAATCTTTATTTTCTCTGCATTTTTGATAAATATAGTAAAACTATCATATACACAAGAAAGAAATAACATAACTAAGGGTGAAGAAAATACAACAAAAAGGATACACAGCTAAACCTTGTTTATTCAATTTTGAGGTGACTGCCATAAATTAATGCATCCATGGTACAGGTTATGAAATGTTCAGACTTCTTGCAGTTTTAACTTGTAATTTAGAATTAGGAAACCAGTAATTTGTAAATAAATAATTACAAAAGTCAATAAATGTTCATTATTTATTTATTTAACCATTAAGCAACTTATATATTCCTTATTTTTTGACAGATACCCTATTCTCATGAATATGGCAAACTGTTACCTCTCTGTGTCGTGCATCTCTCATCCAGCCTATTATGGCCCACAGTAACCTTGATTTTTCACACCTTCGTGAACGCTTAGTTCCATCTAGGCTGTTTGACATAATGAATTGGAATTTAGTTGAAATACTGATGTTGGGTCCAGAAAGTAAGATTAAGCAATAAAAAAATAATTAATAAACATTGCCATATAAACACAAAATAATATAGAAAGCATATTCTGGACTTCGAGTTTGCATTGACATACACATGGAATCTCACTTATCCGAGGCCAAGAAAACCAAATTTTACTGTATATTGTGCTAATATTATAGCATAAACAAATGATACCCAAATAATGTGTTACTGACTTAAAACAAGTCAAATATAATACGATGTATATATTTACAAGGAATCCACCTAAAAATTATATATGTACCCTATGCTTTAACATACTTCAAACTTACCAAGATTACAAAGTAAAATAAAAATAGTGCCAAATTTTGTTTCCTGAGATGTGTGTTTGTTGCATGTCATAAATATATTGAACTGTATTCTGTTATTTGTTTGTTGACGTATGTTCATTTTCCTTAATAGTCCTTCAGGCTTACAGTCCTTCTCTGGAACATCTGTTTGCAGATCAGGTCTTACAGATCTAGAACGTGACCACAAAACCTCCGGATAGAAGAGATAACCACGGGGCAATTTATGACTATCGATGACTTTCTGGTTTATCCTTGTCAAGCTTCGAAAATTGTGTTTATATCTTTCCAATGCATTCAACCAATTTGCTGTGCATTCTATGGATTTTGAGTGAATGTCCAATGCTATCAACCAACTTTGCTGGGCATACTATGGATTTTGAGTGAATGCAAATGGATATAAACAGATTATATATGTAAGCTGTCTGTTTGAGGCACCCAGTTTAGTGTGACTATACCAGAAAGGATGTTTACATCCTTTCCGAATATCCTACCATGACCCCTGGCTTTGAAAATCCAAAATGGCTCCTGTAATAATGAATTGCATATAACAGGTGTGGTTCTTTTTCATGTAAGGTAAATACATGTATAGTGCTAATAAAAAATGTAAAATATTTTAATGAATATAAAGAAGTTATAATCAAATACTACAACTTTCAGCAGGTGAAAAATCAAGTCTTTGGACAATACATTCTATTATAGGTAGACAATGTTCCCAATTTTGTTTTGTTTTTTTTCAGCCTAATTTATGATTATGATGAACGGGTACATGTATAAAGGTTGATATCTTTTCTTTATGTTTCAGTATTTTGTCTGTCATATGTGTTCAGTGGTGTTTTCTTCGAGCGAGTATCAGACATTGCTATCCTAGTCCTGGCAACAGGTGTGGTTTGGCTCTATCTTGTCCTCAACTATGCAGTCGGGATTAAGGATGTAAACAAAATGGTAATGTTGTATTTAATCTTCTTAAAGATGGTACCCTACACTTTGATCCAGAAAAATATATTGTATGTTAAGCAAAAAATGTTTGTTTGCAATATATACATCCAGGTCAAGTCAGGTCAGATTGATTCCAGTTAATATATCAAGCTTAGGTCACATTGATTCTAAGTAATATATCAAGTGGGGTAAAGTTATTTCTAGACAAAATATTAAGCTGGTGCCAGGGTGATTATGGACATATCAAGCTGGGGTCAAGTTAACTCTGGACATTATATCAACCTAGTAAAAGTTAATTGTGGACAATATATCAAGCTGGGGTCAAGTTATTTCTTGACAATACAGCATGCCCAAGGAGATTAACTTATTTTTCTGGAATAGAGGTCAAAATAATAAGGTACAGGAACAAATAAAATGGACTAAAAAGTCCATCCATAAATCCATAAAATTCTCCATATGACTTCACCAATAATCCAGATCTCCATTAAAAAATGCTTTCATGCTTCTTGACCACTCCATCAAGGGTTCACCAATCCCCGACCTGTCACATGATCAGGCTTAATAAAGTTGATCTTATTGGCAGTCGCAACACATATAAACCTGTGTATCAAAACTGAGGCAACTAAACATAAGAATATTTGTTAAGCCAAGAACCATTGTCAAAGTGCCACACACAATTAGTCACTACCACTGGTTAGTCTTTATAACCATACATTTTCCCTGTATTTTCTTTTCTGCTATGAGGCAAATCTATTTGAAAGTTTTGACACTTAGCTTACTTAATTCGTATTTTTATGACTTGGGCAAATAGTTCAGATCTAGATCAGCCACTGCTGGGAGCTGTCTGATCAGGATCTGCACTATTTGCTGCTGAATATCTAGCAATAAGGCACTGTTGTATATCACTATAAGAACATGGTTAAGAATTAGTCTCGGTAATTAATAAATTAAACAAGCAGAGGGTTAATTTATAAAATTATGTCTTAGTCCTAAGTTAATGTTTAAAATATTTATGAGTTTTTTCCCCAGTGCTTGTTTAGACTGTTATAAGAGAATATATTTGGAGGTAAGCTTTGTTTTTATAGTTTATCAATTAGAATGTGCTAATTGACTACTTTTGTCAACAGTGTTCTGTTTGATCTTGAATTATAAAAAACTTTGGACTTGAAATGTTTTCAGTTGATGAACCTAACTAAGCCCTAAACAAACAATTTGCATTTTTTGTTTTGACGTTTGAAAATTTGTTAAAGTTTAGATAATAGATTAGTTTAAAAGATGTTTGTTGCATCACTCTATGTCATTGAACTATGATAGAAAGCACACTTCAGATACTATATGAGAATGCCTTTCTTATGATGTCAGTTGCTCTTTGCAATGAGAGACATAAGCGGATAGTCTCCCCTGAACAATCCCATAATGCAAGTAGGTCCTTTTATTTGGATTACTCAGTTTTTATTCTTGTACTCCTTGGAGTGTATGTTGAGTTTTATGTCATTCTGCATCGATGGGTCCATTCGGTTACTTTCCATTCATCGCCCATGGGATATTTATATTCACTTATTGCTGTTTCTGGTAATGATATTTCATTGGTCGCTTCATAATCGCTGAAGATTTCAGTCCATTAATAAAGCTTGTACTTTCATTGTTTCGACAGACTTGTCAAAATGGCGATGCCATTGTTTAACTTCTCATGTTCAAGCTGAAGAGTATAGATTTTGTAAGCAGTGTTATGATTAGCCAATTCTTGTTCTATTCAGTTTGATAAGACAACAGAAAATTTACCAATAAACCCATGGTCGACAAATGTATTAAAATGGAATAGTTAATCATGGGTATCCAATGATGATTTATTCTGGTAATACCTAGGTAACCCATAATTAACAGACAACTTTTTCTTATATAAATAACATATTTTGATAAGTATTTCAAAGGTTTTAAAGCCTAAATTTATACAAAAGTAAGAAGTTTTACTGGTTTTTATTGCACCTTCTGCAAAAAGAAAACAGGTGATTAAATCCAAAAATTTCAGCTAAAAGGACCTACCTACTATTTGGACTACCTCATATATTATCTACCAAGGGAGACAATTTTCATTTCAACAATTTATCCCATTATAAGCACTTGCTGGTAAAATTTACACCATGAACTTATTAAATATAAACAACCCTCTCATAATTGGGTTCAATTTGTGTTAATTGCAGGTGCGTTTGATCATTGCGAGCGTGTTAAGTCCAATTATTATCGTCATTGGAGGGATCATTGGTAAAAACTACTATGAATCCAACAACTTGATATTTCGGACAGTCGGAGCTCAGCAGCAGCTACAGGAGATGTGCAATACAATGTTTGTTTGGATCAGTCTACAGAAGGCAGATCTTCAAGTGGCAGTAAGTATGTTTTTGCTTTTTGAAAGACATTGCAACGAACAATTATGATCATTCTAGCAGTGTCCAGCTATTTTGGCTGAGGAAGACCGCAGATAATATGTCTTGGTAAAAATAACAGTCAGCTGGAAGAATTTCCAACATAAAGTCCTACACCCTGAACAGGACTCTAACCTATGTAGTGAGAGGTTAAACAGTCAGGGGAGTTGTCAATAAGTATAACATTAATGGAAGGAAGTTGAAATACATGTACTTGTTGTTGATAATGTTACATATATAACCAATGATTTTGTGTACTTGTGATATAATGGGAGGGATATATAACTAATGATTTTATAGTGTACTTGTGATATAATGACAGGGATATATAACCAAAGATTTTATAGTTCCCTGATTACCATTCCGTAACCTTAATTAGCATAAAACACAAGATCCGAATTCAATTTCAAATATTTAATTTGGAAAATAGCTAGGATAGCACCTGGGTATACCAAATGAATATGAACTTTATTAATTATAACATTTGCAATGAAATAAAAGATTGCCCAGTATATTATTGGCCACTAATCTCATACAAATTACCCTAACAAATGCATGTAATGACACTGTAAAGCCATGAATCAGTTCATGAATTACTGCATTCATTTGCTATAAGCTGCTTCTAAAAAATATCCATGTGTTTACTATGGTAACCCAAAGCTGAATGACAATCCTGTGCTTTACAGCACGAATCTCTTGTGTGAAAACTGCCATCTAGCGGTTACTTCATTACAAAAAAGGGAAATTAATTTTCTTCTTATTCGTACCTCAAACTAAGATAATTATATTGTACTTGTGATATAATGGCAGGGATATATAACTGATGATTTTATAGAATACTTGTGATATAATGGCAGGGACATATAACCAGTGATTTTATAGTGTACTTGTGATATAATGGCAGGGACATATAACCAGTGATTTTATAGTGTACTTGTGATATAATGGCAGGGACATATAACCAGTGATTTTATAGTGTACTTGTGATATAATGGCAGGGATATATAACTGATGATTTTATAGAATACTTGTGATATAATTGCAGGGATATATAACCAGTGATTTTATAGTGTACTTGTGATATAATGGCAGGGATATATAACTGATGATTTTATAGAATACTTGTGATATAATGGCAGGGATATATAACCAGTGATTTTATAGTGTACTTGTGATATAATGGCAGGGATATATAACTGATGATTTTATAGAATACTTGTGATATAATGGCAGGGATATATAACTGATGATTTTATAGAATACTTGTGATATAATGGCAGGGATATATAACTGATGATTTTATAGAATACTTGTGATATAATGGCAGGGATATATAACTGATGATTTTATAGAATACTTGTGATATAATGGCAGGGATATATAACTGATGATTTTATAGTGTACTTGTGATATAATGGCAGGGATATATAACTGATGATTTTATAGTGTACTTGTGATATAATGGCAGGGATATATAACTGATGATTTTATAGTGTACTTGTGATATAATGGCAGGGATATATAACTGATGATTTTATAGAATACTTGTGATATAATGGCAGGGATATATAACTGATGATTTTATAGAATACTTGTGATATAATGGCAGGGATATATAACTGATGATTTTATAGAATACTTGTGATATAATGGCAGGGATATATAACTGATGATTTTATAGAATACTTGTGATATAATGGCAGGGATATATAACTGATGATTTTATAGTGTACTTGTGATATAATGGCAGGGATATATAACTGATGATTTTATAGAATACTTGTGATATAATGGCAGGGATATATAACTGATGATTTTATAGTGTACTTGTGATATAATGGCAGGGATATATAACTGATGATTTTATAGTGTACTTGTGATATAATGGCAGGGATATATAACTGATGATTTTATAGTGTACTTGTGATATAATGGCAGGGATATATAACTGATGATTTTATAGTGTACTTGTGATATAATGGCAGGGATATATAACTGATGATTTTTATAGAATACTTGTGATATAATGGCAGGGATATATAACTGATGATTTTATAGAATACTTGTGATATAATGGCAGGGATATATAACCAGTGATTTTATAGTGTACTTGTGATATTATGGCAGGGATATATAACTGATGATTTTATAGAATACTTGTGATATAATTGCAGGGATATATAACTGATGATTTTATAGAATACTTGTGATATAATGGCAGGGATATATAACTGATGATTTTATAGAATACTTGTGATATAATGGCAGGGATATATAACTGATGATTTTATAGTGTACTTGTGATATAATGGCAGGGATATATAACTGATGATTTTATAGAATACTTGTGATATAATGGCAGGGATATATAACCAGTGATTTTATAGTGTACTTGTGATATAATGGCAGGGATATATAACCAGTGATTTTATAGTGTACTTGTGATATTATGGCAGGGATATATAACTGATGATTTTATAGAATACTTGTGATATAATTGCAGGGATATATAACTGATGATTTTATAGAATACTTGTGATATAATGGCAGGGATATATAACTGATGATTTTATAGAATACTTGTGATATAATGGCAGGGATATATAACTGATGATTTTATAATGTACTTGTGATATAATGGCAGGGATATATAACTGATGATTTTATAGAATACTTGTGATATAATGGCAGGGATATATAACCAGTGATTTTATAGAATACTTGTGATATAATGGCAGGGATATATAACTGATGATTTTATAGTGTACTTGTGATATAATGGCAGGGATATATAACTGATGATTTTATAGAATACTTGTGATATAATGGCAGGAATATATAACTGATGATTTTATAGTGTACTTGTGATATAATTACAGGGATATATAACTGATGATTTTATAGTGTACTTGTGATATAATGGCAGGGATATATAACTGATGATTTTATAGAATACTTGTGATATAATGGCAGGGATATATAACTGATGATTTTATAGAATACTTGTGATATAATGGCAGGGATATATAACTGATGATTTTATAGTGTACTTGTGATATAATGGCAGGGATTTATAACTGATGATTTTATAGTGTACTTGTGATATAATAGCATCGGTATGGTGTAGTAGTGATAAAAAGATGGTGAAATGGAGTTTGCAGTGATAGATGATGGTGTTATGGTGGTACTTGTGATGATAGTGATATGGTGGTAGTTATGATAATGATGGTGAAAAGGGTGGTAGCAGGAACAATAAAGGTGATGGGGTGATAATGGTTATAAAGGTCATTAGGTGATAGCTGTGATAATAAAGGTGATAAGGTTGTTTGGTGATAGTAATGATGATGATGATAGAATCCATGATAATTGTGGTGATGAGGATAGTATCCATGATAATTGTGGTGATGAGGATAGTAGCCATGGTAATTGTGGTGATGAGGATAGAAGCTATGTTAATTTGGTGATGAGGATAGAAGCCATGATAGTTATGGTGATGAGGATTGTAGCAATGAAAATTGTAGTGATTAGGATAGTTGTCATGATGATTGTGGTGATGAGGATAGTTGCCATGGTTATTGTGGTGATGAGGATAGTAGCTATGACATTTGTGGTGATGAGGATTGTAGCCATGAAAATTGTGGTGATGAGTATAATATCCATAGTAATTGTGGTGATGAGGATAGTAGCCATGGTAATTGTGGTGATGAGGATAGTATCCATGGTAATTGTGGTGATGAGGATAGAAGCCATGGTAATTGTGGCGATGAGGATATTAGCCATGACATTTGTGGTGATGAGTATACTATCCATGGTAATTGTGGTGATGAGGATAGTGACCATGGTAATTGTAGTGATGAGGATAGAAGCTATGATAATTGTTGTGATGAGGATAGTAGCCATGATTCTTGTGGTAATGAGGATAGAAGCTATGATAATTGTGGTGATGGGATGGGATTTGCCGGCATTTTTGTCGATACTGTGCAGCGACATTTCTATCATTATAGCACAGGGGCCCACACAGGTGCCCAGGGACAGAACCCGGCCAGTCCATTATACTGGCACCGATGAGTCAGGCGTAATGCTGTCCCCTTAGCCTGAATGTTAAGAGGGAAGCCACTACTACCAACTTTAAAGTCTTTGGTTTGACCTGGCCGGGGTTTGAACCCGCGACCTCCTGATCCACAAGCCGACGCTTTGGCGCTTAAGCTATTGCGGTCAGTCATAGAAGCTATGATAATTGTGGTGATGAGGATAGTAGCCATGTTAATTGTGGTGATGAGGATAGTAGCCATGTTAATTGTGGTGATGAGGATAGTAGCCATGTTAATTGTGGTGATGAGGATAGTAGCTATGTTAATTGTGGTGATGAGGATAGTAGCCATGGTAATTGTGGTGATGAGGATAGTAGCCATGTTAATTGTGGTGATGAGGATAGTAGCCATGTTAATTGTGGTGATGAGGATAGTATCCATGGTAATTGTGGTGATGAGGATAGTAGCCATGGTTATTGTGGTGATGAGGATAGTAGCTCTGATTATTATAGTGATGATGTTAGTAGCCATGGTAATTGTGGTGATGAGGATAGTATCTGGACAATAAAAGTGATGATGATAGTAGCCATGGTAATTGTGGTGATGAGGACAGTAGCCATAATAATTGTGGTGATGAGGACAGTAGCCATGGTAATTGTGGTGATGAGAATAGTAGCCATGATAATTGTGGTGATGAGGATAGTATCTGGATAATTATGGTGATGATGATAGTAGCCATAGTAATTGTGGTGATAAGGATAGTAGCCATGATAATTATGGTGATGAGGATTGTATCCATGGTAATTGTGGTGATGAGGATAGTAGCCATGTTAATTGTGGTGATGAGGATAGTAGCCATGTTAATTGTGGTGATGAGGATAGTAGCTATGTTAATTGTGGTGATGAGGATAGTAGCTATGATAATTATAGTGATGATGTAAATAGCCATGGTAATTGTGGTGATGAGGACAGTAGCCATAATAATTGTGGTGATGAGGACAGTAGCTATGATAATTAAAGTGATGATGATAGTAGCCATGGTAATTGTGGTGATGAGGACAATAACCATAATAATTGTGGTGATGAGGACAGTAGCCATGGTAATTGTGGTGATGAGAATAGTAGCCATGTTAATTGTGGTGATGAGGATAGTTTCTGGATAATTATGGTGATGATGATAGCAGCCATGGTAATTGTGGGGATAAGGATAGTAGCCATGATAATTATGGTGATGAGGATTGTATCCATGGTAATTGTGGTGATGAGGATAGTAGCCATGTTAATTGTGGTGATGAGGATAGTAGCCATGTTAATTGTGGTGATGAGGATAGTAGCCATGTTAATTGTGGTGATGAGGATAGTAGCCATGTTAATTGTGGTGATGAGGATAGTAGCCATGTTAATTGTGGTGATGAGGATAGTAGCCGTGTTAATTGTGGTGATGAGGATAGTAGCCATGTTAATTGTGGGGATGAGGATAGTAGCCATGTTAATTGTGGTGATGAGGATAGTAGCCATGTTAATTGTGGTGATGAGGATAGTAGCCATGTTAATTGTGGTGATGAGGATAGTAGCCATGGTAATTGTGGTGATGAGGAAAGTAGCCATGTTAATTGTGGTGATGAGGATAGTAGCCATGTTAATTGTGGTGATGAGGATAGTAGCCATGTTAATTGTGGTGATGAGGATAGTAGCCATGTTAATTGTGATGATAAGTATAGTAGCTATGTTAATTGTGGTGATGAGGATAGTAGCTCTGATAATTATAGTGATGAGGATAGTAGCCATGTTAATTGTGGTGATGAGGATAGTAGCCATGTTAATTGTGATGATAAGTATAGTAGCTATGTTAATTGTGGTGATGAGGATAGTAGCTCTGATAATTATAGTGATGAGGATAGTAGCCATGTTAATTGTGGTGATGAGGATAGTAGCTATGATAATTATAGTGATGATGTTAGTATCCATGTTAATTGTGTTGATGAGGATAGTAGCTATGATAATTATAGTGATGATGTTAGTAGCCATGTTAATTGTGGTGATGAGGATAGTATCCATGTTAATTGTGGTGATGAGGATAGTATCCATGTTAATTGTGGTGATGAGGATAGTAGCCATGTTAATTGTTGTGATGAGGATAGTAGCTAGATAATTATAGTGATGATGTTAGTAGCCATGGTAATTGTGGTGATGAGGATAGTATCTGGATAATTAAAGTGATGATGATAGTAGCCATGGTAATTGTGATGATGAGGACAGTAGCCATGGTAATTGTGGTGATGAGAATAGTAGCCATGATAATTGTGGTGATGAGGATAGTATCTGGATAATTATGGTGATGATGATAGTAGCCATGGTAATTGTGGTGATAAGGATAGAAACCATAATTATTATGGTGATGAGGATTGTATCCATGGTAATTGTGGTGATGAGGATAGTTGCCATGATAATTGTGGTGATGAGGGTGGTGTGGTGATTATGATGGTGATGAGGTGATCATAATATTAATGGTTATGAGGTTGGTAATAGTGGTGATGATGATTTTATTCTGATTAACATGATAGTGATGATGATGTTGAGAGTTGTACTAATGGAGATGATTAACAATGGTTTGCAGTATTGGTCTTAATAGATAGTTTTCACATCAGTGAAGATCCCATCTTTGATGGCAACGTCAAGGGATTTTCAGATGAATTGTATAGAAGCGTAAATTTTCTTTTCTTTTAATTTCTTCATTTTTGGTCTAAAAGTTAAAAGCAAAAGACCATTGGAAAGCTCATGAAATTCATACTTTTACAAAACATTTTTTTAATTGATAAATGCACATAGAATAAATACACATAAATAAAATTATTGACTCATCCTTAAACAAAATGTACAGTGTAACTTTTTTATTGTATTTTTTTTACCTATTTAACTATCAAAATATAGTTTTGATATTTAAAATACTTTATAAAAGCTGTTATATTTAATATAAAATTCAGTAAAATAGACTGAAAAATAAAAACACAGAGGTGAGTTTAATACAGCACATTTTTCCAGATTTTGTTCTGCATTAGCTTCTGCCTTCAAAGATGGCTGCCTTAATCTGTCTTAACAGTGCTTATGAGATCACATGGAAACTATCTATATATGAGAAATATAAGTAAATATAATTTTATGCATTACCCCTGGACAGTGGTCCCTGGCTATCCTGATCCTAACATCTGGCAAGGACCTGGATGTAGAGGACAAGGTTGTACTGCCTCTAGCTGCCATCATTTCCTTGGTTTCAGCTGTCATCGGATACCTTGCTGTGAGTTGTACCCTAATACACTTTGAAAAGAACTACATAAAACCTGACTTGGTCCTGATCCAGCTTAAGGTTGTATCCCTTCTAACCTAAACACAGAAACTTCTTTTAATAGTGAAATATTGTTGTAGATATAAAAATCATTAACTTTCTATATAAAACCATCTAATTTAAGAATTTTCTCATTACTTATTTCAATATTTAAGTAAATTTCAAAGTATCTTAGTAGTAACATCAAAATAACTTTAATTCTCTGTGGATACTTGTGGATGAGTGGCAGAGGTACCTTCTTTACATTGCCACTAGACATGTCATATTTGAGTTTTTAGTAGATAAAAATTAATCATCGTTTTCATTTTATATATTTCAGGTGCGATTGGAGAACATCAAACTGATGATTGCATATACTTGTTTATGGATTACTATACCAGCTTATGCCATCTATTTGATAGTCATGGTAAGTTGTTGTTGGTTTGTTTATCATCCCACCAACAGTATTTCAGTTGCCGGAAGATGGTCTCCACTTGAAGCAGATATAGTGCTGCCTTCATTGTATAGCATGCCCTGAACACATGGCATGATAACACACACAGTCACATTATCCTGACATCGGCCAACCAGTCATGGAACTACCCTTATATGTTTGCTTGACCATTAGAAACTACCATTGAAACTACCACTACCATTGTTTACAACCTAGGTATGTCGCAGCCTAGGGTTGTTGTTGTTGGACTTCATGGCAATGTTTACAATGTATACCATTGCCTCCAGTCTGTCAATGGACTTAATATTTGACCTTGTATTTTATTGCTTGCAGTCTATCAGTGAACTTAATATTTAACCTTGTATTTTATTGCAGTCTATCAATGGACTTAATATTTGCCCTTGTATTTTATTGCTTGCAGTCTATCAATGGACTTAATATTTGACCTTGTGTAGTATTGCTTGCAGTCTATCAATGGACTTAATATTTGACCTTGTATTTTATTGCTTGCGGTCTATCAATGGATTTAATATTTGTCCTTGTATTTTATTGCAGTCTATCAATGGACTTAATATTTGCCCTTGTATTTTATTGCTTGCAGTCTATCAATGGACTTAATATTTGACCTTGTGTAGTATTGCTTGCAGTCTATCAATGGACTTAATATTTGACCTTGTATTTTATTGTTTGCAGTCTGTCAATGGACTTAATATTTGCCCTTGTATTTTATTGCAGTCTATCAATGGACTTAATATTTAACCTTGTATTTTATTGCTTGCAGTCTATCAATGGACTTAATATTTGACCTTGTATTTTATTGCAGTCTATCAATGGACTTAATATTTGTCCTTGTATTTTATTGCAGTCTATCAATGGACTTAATATTTGACCTTGTATTTTATTGCAGTCTATCAATGGACTTAATATTTGTCCTTGTATTTTATTGCAGTCTATCAATGGACTTAATATTTAACCTTGTATTTTATTGCTTGCAGTCTATCAATGGACTTAATATTTGACCTTGTATTTTATTGCTGTCTATCAATGGACTTAATATTTGCCCTTGTATTTTATTGTTTGCGGTCTATCAATGGATTTGATATTTGTCCTTGTATTTTATTGTTTGCAGTCTTTCAATGAACTTAATATTTGACCTTGTATTTTATTGCTTGCGGTCTATCAATGGACTTAATATTTTCCCATGTATTTTATTGCTTGCGGTCTATCAATGGATTTAATATTTGTCCTTGTATTTAATTGCTTGCAGTCTGATGTTTTACTTAATGACAATGTTTGCTATGCATACGATTGCCCCCAGTCTGTCAATCAACTTTATGACTTAATGTTTGCAGTGTATTGCTGGCTATCAATAGACTTTATGTTTGCCCTTGTATTTTATTGCTTGCATTCTGTTGAGGGACGTAATGTTGGTGGTCATATTTCATTGCCTGCAGACTGTATAGACATTATTTTTTCACTTTTATTTCATTGTTTGCAGTCTGTTGATGGACTAGATAACACAGAGAGCAGCAAGAGCATTATTGCTGTCAGATTTCTTGCAGCTGCAATTGCAATAGTTGTCAGAGCAACCATTTTGTTTTATGGAATAAAGGTCTATCTGAACTTTGGGAAAGGTTTAAAAGAAAGAGGTAAGTGTGGGTTTTATAGAAAAGCGGTACACTGACATAATTTTAGTCATATTGGCAAGTCCAGCTTCTATTGGTGAAGACAGAGGCCAGACAAATGCTTGGATAGAACCACCGGTGCACCACATGTTGGGTGGGAGACCTTTCCATAGGAAAGTTCCTGCCCAGACCGTAACTTGGCCCTACTAAGTGAGAGGCTGCAGAGTTACAAGTTGGTGACTAACCACATGGACATGACGTCCTTTTATAATTGTTGCGTGGGATGAAATTTGAAGTGCGTTAAGTGCTTACCCAATTAATCTTCTAGGCCACTTTTATTAAAGAAACCATAAATGTCTTTGGAATATAAATGGGCAACATGTTTTGATTTGTGTTTTTCCTTTGCCTTATAAGTGTTTTGTCTCACTTAGTTTCAGCTTATATAGCTGATTCAAGACAAATTTTAGGGTCTTGCAGTTATTATTTAGACTGCTTTAATAAATGTTGCCAACAATTCGTTTCCTTGTTTATAGCTTGGGTTATAATTTCAAAAGAAAAGAACCTTTCTATGACTCTGTAACATAAATTGATGCAAAAGACAATTGGTTTAAACTTTGATTTCTGATTAGGTGTCATGAATGTTTACATAATCCACTAAAGCAATGATTTTATTCAATTATTATTTCTTTTCAGCATATGGCAATACTGGGGCAGGTCAGGCAACATTTAGGGATCAATGAGTCATCGGCTAAACAGTCATCAATCGAGACTGTTTACCTGATATTGCAACTTTTGCTCTAAATTGTTTGCACCATGTTCCCATTTTCAAACAACATTATTACAAAGGATTACACCAGAATGCAGGGAAAAGGGCATGCTCTTTCAGCAGAGTATTGTTTTGGTAGACTTTAAATCATTTCTTATCTGAATGAAAGACTTTAAAGAATAAAATTTCCCTGAATTATCTCTAAAAGCAAGTAGGTCCTTTCATTTGTTTTTCTCGGTTTTTATGCTTATGCTCTTTGGAGTGCATGTTGACTTTTCTGCCTTTCTTGTGATTCACATGTTAACCATCATCAACAAACACTTCCATTTTCTTTTTTAATTAACAAATCTTTAAAAGTATTTAAATGGATTTTAAGCCTTTATTTATGGAAAAGTAAGAAATTTCACTGTTATTGCAATATCTACAAAAGAACAGGTGATAAAGTCCAAGAATTCCACCTTAAACGACCTACTTACTGTTTGGAATACCTTGGATATTAAATATCAAGGGAGACATTTCACCAATGTTGGTTCTGAGTTTTACTTCTGGCCCAGTTTTCTTGAAGGAGGAAATTTGAAACATAACACAATATGAGAAAAGTTTACTATTTAAACTTTATAATGTTATGCTATATGACATTTTATGCTTCATTTATGTTTATTTTTATATAATGTTACTGATTATATGCAATATGATACTTAAGTGCTTTTTTATATATGCCATATTGTAACCATTATTATACTCTAGTATAAGTGCAATACCATGAATTGTCATTTTATGAAATTGGTGCAGTAACTTATTGTTACCTATAGGATGCAGTGTTTTTTTTCCATTTCTCTATAGTTTGAAGTCTATGCATATAACATCTAAGTAGATTATTTAATTAATTGTTTGATGGAAATCAAAACTTTATCATCTACAGATGACACTGTTTTGGTATATAACCAACATGCATTTAAAGATGGTATCTGACAGTTTGGCTGTACCAGTTACATGTAGCAATATCCTACCACTGCTTTGGGAAATTTAGGCATAATTTTCTCATGTACATAATTTCATACTTTAGTCTACCTAAAGGTGGCTTTGAACACTACCCATATTGTTAAGACAGATATTTTTTGAAAAAATACTTTAAAAATTTATTCTTTCCTATTTATAAATATGCACAATAGTGATCGCTGCAAGAATAGACATGGATGTCAGAGCAGATACCCAGAAAATTAGTTCACACATGTTTTTTTGGTTTAAAAATAGTTATCTCTGCAGCGTGGCTCATATAGGAAAATCCTGTTTGCTGCAACAAGTGGGGGGATTATGCTTCACTGTTCACACAGATCTAAGGCATCAATGAATAGCATTTTGCAGGACCTTTTCTAGTAATAATGACATATCTGGTTATTTAAAGCAAAAAATGGTTCAAACAGTTGGATACCATCTTCAAGAAGTATTTGGTATGTTATAGTGCCTTATTTGAAATTTCAGGTTAAGACATATTGATTTTTTATTTTTATCTACACACTGTGAAGCTGTGTATCGTTGCTTTGCTTTACAGCAGCTTATATGGTGACAATTATCAGAATTTTATGACACCAAAGTACAAGAAAAGCATTGATGCAAAGCATCAAGAGGCATTGAATATGTTTGAAACAATACATTATTCATTTAAGAAATATTGAACATCTAGCAATCTAAAAACACTTGTACAGTGCTGCTAGCTGGTGAAAATAAAACCATATGTTTAAGTTGTTAAAATCTGGTTGGTTATATATATTGTATGAAGTTGAAATGATAAAAAATCTGTAAGGCCTAATGGAAAAATCGCAACGCCTTGGCCATTTCTACGAAACAGACTTGTCCGAATACTGCCAAGGGGTTACAAATGACATGATAACCACAACAACAGCCCATTGCCAAATTTCTAATGGAAATTCATAATGGACGCCCTGCTTCAGCGTGGTAGCCAATAATATTATCCCTGTCTATATGTCCTAGGCATAAAGCAGTCCCAATGTCGCTCTGCCTGTACTACATATATCTGTACTTGGGATTTTCATGTTTAGCCATATAACTTATTTGTTATTTGCAATACCTCGCAGTCTGACAGACACACACTTGAAGGTGTGTCAGCATGAAATTTACTGTTGTTGTCGTCCAGGTCAAGGTCATATTTGAGATTATGTTGATGGTCAATTCTTCTTAAAGCTGCTCAAGATTTAAATCCATGCCTCAGCTATAACTTTTCCATTATTACAGTACTTCATAAAAAACTTTACTGTCTTACATACATACACTGGAAGGTGTGTCAGCATGACATTTATAGTTGTCATCAATGAGGTCAAGGTCATATTGAAGGTCATACTAATGGTCTTTTCTTATTAAAGCTGCTCACCTATAAATCCATTTCTCAACTTTCTATTATTACAGTACTTCATAAAACATTACTTTCTTACAGACATAAATTTGAAGGTGTGTCAGCATAATATACATACAAAAAAATCCATCAAATTCAAGGTCATGTTTAAGGTCACTCTTTATAAATGTGTAATTAAGTGTAATGCACTTCAATCTTTCTTCCCCATTTTACAGACATACCCAAACTGTTTATCGCACCTATCATTTACAAGTACAACCATTTAGGTCAAGGTCATATTCAGTATCATTTCATCTTTTGTAGCATATGTCAATGTCACTGCTATTTTTCGAATATGTATGTATCTCTTACATTCTACTGATGAATTTTGTTGTTGTTGAATGAGCTTTTGTTAATCATATCAAAGTTTTATCACTATTTTAAATGTGAATGTGTATTTTATTTGTGTTTATATAAAGAATAAGTTTGACTTATAACTGTTATTTAACTTATTTCTTGGCAGCTTTTCATTCAAACTCATTTACATACTTGTTTTAAAATGTAATTTCTCTCTGTAAATACACATAACTGAGACCATTTTATAATACTGCAATATACTAAATTCAGTTTATTCCGGTGGTTATCAGACCCTAATTATTTCCCCTTGATTGGTGAGGGAGGTGGAATATGGGACTCTTGTTTAATGGCTAATTTCACTACACAAGAAGTAATACAGGGAAATAATGACCATCTGAAATAAGTAAAGAAGCAGAAAAGAAAGTCAAATACATTTTCTTGTTGCTGTGTGACAATGATCAGAACCAGTGTTTGGAAATGGTTTTTCCCAACACGGGTAGATTAATACTATATAGGTTGACGGGTGTTTTGTTACCCCAGATGTTTCGCACCTGATGTTTTGCCACCTAGGTCCCAGGTGTTTATACAGGGACAAATATATTCAAAATACATGAATAATAGCTGACAGAGCTTGCGATACCTTAACATTGACTCCTTTTGGGAAAAGTTCCAACCCTTATAGCTCAGCAAAGAGAAAATAATGCCATTTGCAAGAGTTTGGGAGTTATTTTGGGTTTCGTCTATGTAAGAGTTTTCTATAAACAAAATGTTTATGGGATGGGATCGGTTTTGCTGGCTTTTTTGTCGATACTGTGCAGCGACATTTTTATCATTATAGCACAGGGGCACTTATGAGGTGCCCAGGGACTGAACCCGACCGGTCCATTATACCGACACCAACGAGTCAGGCGTAATGCTGTCCTCTAAGCCCCGAGCATTAGGAGTGAAGCCACTACTACCGACTTTAAAGTCTTTGGTTTGACCCGGCCGGGGTTTGAACCCGCGACCTCCCGATCTGCAAGCCGACGCTCTACCGCTTGAGCTAATGCGGCCGGTATAATGTTTATGCTGGGCATAACAACGCAGCCCGCAATTACCAATATATCAATGTAGCAAGTGATAACGAGGCAAGCGCAGTAGCAGGTAATAGAAACACTACATTTTTGGAAAATAATAATTAATAAATGACATGCAACTGCCATAGACATTGATATTTTATTATAAATTTTTTTATAAATGTGTTATGAAATCAGTTAATGCTAGAGTTCTGGAACGTAAAAGCTTGCCAATCATTTTCTGGAAACCCATGTTGTGCATCCTGATCTTTCTTGTTATAAACATAACATGTAATTAACATATGCCAGCTTAGTTGTAAATTTGACTTAACATGGCATTTAGATTCATATTATATACATCCTATACATTTTATAGAACTGTTTGTATTAACATTTGCATTTTTAATTGTAGCTAAGTGCAATGCTTATTTAAGCAAGCTTTAGACTCTAGCAATGTTGGGATCATAAAAACTACAATATGACAAGATGTTATATAAGTATTACAATATATATTAAAATAGAAAGAACTAAGGTTTATACAGGTTATTATAATGTAAAAATGACAAAAATACCCCGAACAGACCTTTCATTTAAATATAGAAAAGCAATATCTTTGAACAGTCATTCGGCGAAATGACCAGCTGTGATGTTCAGACCGATTATCAGAGCTCTTACCTGACAATTTGAGATATTTCTTCAAGACAAGCAATAAGAAATTGAATAAATTCTAGTGCTGATAAATCAATATAAAAAATCACACTTTGCAAAAAAAGTACATTTCTGTCAAAAGCAATGAATCATAATTTAATGATAATAACAATGTGCGTTGTTAATTTGAAGTATTAACTCCCTAAATAGAAATGTTCAGTTTAATTTTAAAATGTTATGTACTTTTCCTTTTAATTTGTTTTTATTTTTTGCATTGCTTCTGATGCCTTGCACCAATATGACTATGCAATGTAACAAAAACAACAACAAAAAAATCTTATTACTTTTATTATTATTACTATTATTATTATTATTACTGTTTTTATTATTATTAAAGTGTTTGCAATAGTTGTAAAAGACGTCGTATTTGAAGACTGATTATAAAAGAACTAGTAGTGCAATACAGTATAGTAACGTTTTGGACTGCGCTATGGGTTATTGCAAGAAAAACTGAAATAAAAGTAGAATAACATAAAAAAAACAAGATGGCCATGATGGCCCATAATCACTCACCTGAGGACATAGGCTTTTAGTAGGCTCATATCTGGAGTCAAGTAATTAAGAGTTATTTACTTTTGAAATCTTTGGACAATTAGTGTGGCCACTGGGTCGATAACACTTTCTAGACCTTTACCAAGTGACCTACTGAATCCACGTGACCCACTTCAAAACAAATCAAAGATTTCATACGACGACGAATGGATTAGCTTACCCTCGCCATTCACCTATAGGTATATGGCGACCACATTTTAACATGAAAATTAAAGTAATGGCTTATTGATTTAGCGTTTTGATGTTTGGGGGTGTAGGTCCTTATATTATTTGGCTTTGCTTATGTTTCCTTAATACTACTATATTGTTATTATTATTGTTGTATAAATAAAGTCCTTATTTCTGATCGAAATGAGGTTCGGTAAATTAAAAAGCTATGTTATAAATTGTGTGATCTAAATCACAGTTTAAAGGTTTATTATAAGATACTGGAAGATTAAAAATGAAAAAAAAAATATTGTATTGTATACCACAGCTAATCGAAAAGATTTCTTACTGGCAAACATTCTGGCCAAGTTCGGTAAAGATTAGGCCATCAATGTAGCCTCTTAGCGTATTTCACAAGGTTTTCCTAAATTTTGACCTAGAGACCTAGTTTTAGGCCCCACGTGACCTTGTTACAAGCTCACCCAAGATTTCTTGCGGACAAACATTCCGACCAAGTTGGTGGAGATTGAGCTATAAATTTGGCCTTTAGTGTGTTCACAAGCTTTTTCTAAGATTTGACCTAGTGACCTACCTTTCGACCCCACGTGACCCAATATCGAACACATCCAAGATTTCATGCAGGCAAACATTCTGGCCAAGTCTGACTGACTGACTGAAACTAGTTTAATGAGGGTCTACTCGCCCTGGTTAGGGCTTTTTTATGACCCCGCCTTGTTGCCCAAGTTTGGTAAAGATTGGGCTATAAATGTGGCCCCTAGTTTGTTCACAAAGTTTTTTATAAGATTTGACCTAGTGACCTACTTTCTGACCCTACGTGACCCAATAACGAACTCATCCAAGATTACATGCAGGCAAACATTTTGTTCAAGTTTAGTAAAGATTGGACCATAAATGGGGTCCCTAGTCTGTTCACAAGCTTATTCTAAAATTTGACCTAGTGACCTACTTTTTGACCACACATTACCCAATAGAAAGTTTCCATGTGATGTCAGAGGCCCTGATAAGACAGATAAAGCAAAAGTTAATGCAGGTTGAAATCTGAAAATATGTGTTGTTTTTAACTCACTTGTGTTCTCATTATTTCAGTATATTTTATCAAATTAAATTAAATTTTGTCCGGAGCATAACACAATAACTGTAGGAGTTATCAACATGAAACTTCATAGGTTGATAGATCTTAATAAGGAAAAGTGCAATGAACAAGAACCACAACACTCGTTTGCATAGTTAAGGTGTTGTTTCAATTTGTTGTTGTTGGGGTGGGGGGGGGGGGGGGGGGCGCACCCAACGGCTCTGCTGGTTCTCTTGACGCAATTTGTAGAGCTAGCGTCCGGAATGAATGAGAAAGGAATTGAACTGAGCGGCACATTTGAATAAAATAGCTTTACTCACCGATATAAGCCGTGCGTGGGCGAATTATTTACTTTATACGTGCCTTGGACAATAGCCACCCCTAAAAAGTATTTGCTTTGTCGAGCAATTTGGAATTAAATAGGCATTTGATATGGTTTCAATTTTTTAGTTTGATCAAGTACAACATTTGAGTTCTATACCGAGTTTCAATTGAAAATACATTATTTCTTAATCACCCCACCCCACCCCACACGAGATGTAGTGTACTTTTCGGAAGCATGCCCAATTCCGATTAAGTTTAAACAATTAATGGACAAGTAGGGATCCCGGAAATGTAATGTACATTATTTATATTTTTGTTCGTAAAATGAAAAGAAACTTTATAAGAAAATAGTAAAGACTGTGTTGAAATAAATTTAAAATACCAAAGTTGAAACAAATGTTGCCCCCCAGACGTTTGCCCCCCCCCCCCCCCCACCTGTAAGTGCAGACCAGACGTTTGCCCCCCTTTCAAATATAAAGGTCGGACGTTTGCCACACCCACTCCCACCCCCTCCAATGGAACGGCGGATGTTTGTTTGCCCCCCCCCCCCCCATCAAATATAAAGGTCGGACGGTTGCCCCCCTATCAATATATAAAGGTCGGATGTTTGCCACACCTACCCCCTCAAATGGAGCGGCGGATGTTTGTTTGCCCCCTATCAAATATAAAGGTCGGACGTTTGCCCCCCTATCAAATATAAAGGTCGGACGTTTGCCCCCTATCAAATATAAAGGTCGGATGTTTGCCACCCCCACCCCCGCCAATGGAACGGCGGATGTTTGTTTGCCCCCCTATCAAATATAAAGGTCGGACGTTTGCCCCCTATCAAATATAAAGGTCGGATGTTTGCCATCCCCACCCCCTATTAAATATAAAGGTCGGACGGTTGCCCCCTATCAAATATAAAGGTCGGATGTTTGCCACCCCCACCCCCTCCGATGGAACGGCGGATGTTTGTTTGCCCCCCCATCAAATATAAAGGTCGGACGTTTGCCACTCCCACCCCCTCCAATGGAACGGCGGATGTTTGTTCCCCCCCCCCCCCCCATCAAATATAAAGGTCGGACGTTTGCCCCCTCCCCCCTCCACATCAAATATAAAGGTCGGGCGTTTGCCCCCCTATCAAATATAAAGGTCGGACGTTTGCCACCCCACCCCCTCCAATGGGACGGCGGATGTTTGCAACCCAATCAAATATAAAGGTCGGACGTTTGCCACCCCCACCCCCTCAAATGGAACGGCGGATGTTTGTGTGCCACCCTATCAAATATAAAGGTCGGATGTTTGCCCCGCCCCCCCCCCCTATAAAATATAAAGGCCGGATGTTTGCCCCCTATCAAATATAAAGGCCGGATGTTTGCCCCCCCCCCCCCCCCCCCTATCAAATATAAAGGCCGGATGTCTGCCCCACCCCCTTCTTATATAAAGGCCGAATGTTTGCCCCCTATCAAATATAAAGGCTGGATGTTTGCCCCCCCCCCCCCCCCCCCCTCCTATTTTTCATATGGCGGACTTTAGTTTTAACCTCTGGCTGTAAGTAACTTGTAATATCCAATAATTCTAGGAAAGTATTACTCACTACAGTCACATTTCATCGTTAAAATGATTATTTCACACAATCAATCAATAAACCAACAAAAATGCGGCGTTATTTCAATTGTAACGTAATTGACGATTTACCTTCGTGGCATAATTAGTAATTCTAATGGATTGGGGGTGGGGTGGGAGGCGGGGGCAAATGTCCGGCCTTAAGTTTAAAGAGGGGATTTATAGACATTGGGAAATTTATGGAAGAGTCCACTTTCGCTAAAATGATCAGAAGAAATTTTGTTCTGGAAGTGTTTTGTCCGTACTCCCTTCTTAGCAAAATGCCACGCTTTATAGCATTACGTATCAAGTTGCAAAAAAAAGAGAAACGAGAAGGTATATTGCTTGTTGATGATAATTTTATAGTCTACTGATCCGCAGCTGGAGAAAGCACCGTGAGTAGCAATTTGCAGTTTTTGTTTTTTAAATACACCGCAGTGACCAATTATAAATACTATAGCGACGTCCAGAAGGAAGACCCCAAACAAATGTCTGGCTAGAACCACCGGCGCACCTCAGGTCAGCTGAAAGACCTTCCCACATTAAGTACTTCGTCCCGAACAAGACTTGAACCCACGCGGTGAAAGGCTATGCGGTCAGAGCAGTTACTAGTCGTCGACTCTATCACTACGTCACAGGCGTCCCTGTGTGCCGTTTTCGGAGTGCTCAGAAATGTTCAAAAACAAGAAAAGTTGTTGATCCGAAGCATCAAAGGCGACGCAAAAAGTTGGAGATGTAAAGAGATTAAAGCAATATGGGAGCAAATAACAAAGACACTTTAAACGTTATGGTTTTTATTTGAAAGTTATCAGTATACTATGATTTTTCGAGAAAAAGCCTGTATAGGTTTTCTAAAGATGATACATATATGTAGAAAAAATGCAAAGTTATTACAATTAACTATAAAACTAAAGTGTACTAGCAGAAAATGCACATGTGCAGCAGCCTCACATTACACAAATAAGTATACTTCAGATAATATTTTTCTCGAACGTATTATGTGTGTTTCTTTTCAGTATCTTATTGTATATTTTCAAAGTTATTTTGAAAGTTATAGTCACACAAAAATAAAGATAAAAACATAAAATAGAGCACATTTTACCGATTTGGACCCTTATTGATTAGCTTTAGAAAGTCCACAAAAAAAACTTTCCCCATGTGCAAATTTCAGTGAGCATTCCATAAAATAGGTATCGCCAATGAAACATATCTCTTATTTGTTCACCGGAAAGTGTACTTATTTGGATATATTTATGTATAGTTTGTGTTGCCCCAAAGTACAAAAATGTACTGGGAAAATGTTTTTTGTTGTTAATATTTACCGTTTTTATATATCCTCATTCCTTAATACTGTTCTAAATGGTTTGCATAAAGTGTGTTTCTTTGGAAATTGTAGTAATGATTTTTTTTTTAAAATCCAAATGAACAGTATACTGGAACAGTACGTTAGTTTGTGACGATGTGAACACAATCTGTTATATTTCAGTCCAAGATTTAGTAAACGCTTTGCTTGCTCAGTGTGCTGAAAATTCATTTTGAAGTTTAGAAAAAATACCTTAAAAATGCTAATTATATTTTGTTTGCTCTATAATATTTACCAATAGTTGTATTTCGTCTGGTCCAATATCTAATAAAGCATTCCCGGCAAATAAGTTCTGTTTTGTTTGTCAAACCATTTACTGAAGGCTCCAAATGATTTTTAATTATTGTTGTAAGACGGGTTTAAGTTGTAACTTCCATAAATACTCTACATCATCGAAATTATGCACAGCACATTATCGAACTCCCAACAGAAATTTCAATTCAGAAAATATTAATGTATTTTGTTAAGCATAAAATTCGACGATACTGGAATGTTTGTTGGCTAAAAACTAAGAAAGCAAAAGTGTTTTATTGTTTTTTAAATTATTTTCCTTCACAATATATGCACACGGCGATCGATGGGAAAACAGAAAATATGTGTTTGCCTGTTTCGGCATATTTATGTGAATAATAATAATAATAAAGTTATGTTGCTAAAGGTTTATGCCTCCGCATTTGTCAGACTTTCACAGTCAGTTTAATCTCTGACATTTCAAAAACGCTGAGAAGTTCTGGCTCCGAGTCATGTACTATTTGGGGAAACAATACAACCTCGTAAGAGTCTACGGTTTAATCGTCGTCATCGTAAATGAGGTCATCGTTATCACGTGACTGGTCAACCATCGCTGTTGGAGTCATCGTTCTCACGTGGCCGGTCTACCATTGTAGTTATGTTGTCAAGCTCAACTTCGTTGTCCAACGACACCGACCTTTCTTCATGATGTTTGCAAGTGACCACTCGGATTAGCCCTTTAACCCAGCTCCGGAAATGCCTGTACATAACACAATAGACCCAAAAGTTTAAATGAAGCTGATCACGAGCAGAATTTCGTACGTGCCGTGGATAATTCTATTTGTCTCGAGCGGGAATATGTTCCTGTTGGAGTGGTTTAAACTCAGCGTGATCAGATAAAACAATCCATAAGGAAACTCAGGGATTAGAAAAATAGCAACGATCAAAATGATGACAAACGGTCACGGCCCTGTTGTTTTTCCTGTCTCCGTCTGGTAGACTGAGGTTTCCGGTTGGCTGGCGACCAGCTCTCGCATGCCGCGGACCATCAATACGGCCAAGATGATGAGTATCAGACTTGGTAGCAGATGACCGAGAATCAAAGTACACCAAATGTACACACATGTCCATCCGCAGGGATTAGGTAGAGCCCATTGACAAAAACCATTCAATGTTTTGATATCGAAGGCATGGTAGACATGCAATACAAACGAAAGAACGTAGATGACCATGATGGCTATACCAGTATTCCGCAGGTTGCAGTATGTGGGAGCATGCAACGGAAACCGAATTTGGTATAATCTTTGGGCAGCAAGCAATAACCGTTTGCCATACAGACACCGTGTGAAAAGCGCGGGAAATGTACAATCTAGAAATCATTGCCCCGTTACACCATTCTGCGGTCAGGAGCACGTTTGCGTGCAGATATATGTGAACGGTGGCGGGTAATGTTACAAGTCCGGTTAGCGAGTTCAGATATTGCTATAGAAACTAAAACCATATTGGTCGCATTGCGCATGCCCTTGCTAAGAAACGCGCCAATCACAAGTACATTACAAACAGCTTGTGAATATTACAATCACTGGCCAGATGTAACCATACAACGGTATTTCAAACGGAAATATTCGGAAGACATGACTGCTATACGAATAGTAATTCCAATCAGAATAATTCGCGTAGTCAGGGTAACTGTAATAGTCTTCCGGATGATGAGCGCCGGACTGGTTCAATGAGGTGTTATTATGGTCCATGGCTGTCATTGGAATGGTCACCGTCCTGAAAAAAAAATGAACGTTATTGAGATCTAAATCGGTACGTTATATTATATATGTGGTGTGCTTTTGATGTGGTACAAATCTGTGACACCGAATAACCTTGGCCGTTTCTACAAAACAGACTTGTCCGTAAACGCCGAGTAGTAAACAATGACATGATAACTACAACACACAACGACAACAACAGCAGTCCATTGCCAAATCTCTAACGCATTCCACGAAGGGCACAGCGTACCGATTGTGGCAACTACGAACCACGTGGATTAAGCAGGTTTTATTCTCACCTGTTTAAAGTGCTGTATGAGGATTTTAAGATTGTTATTAGCTCAGTATTTTTAAGTGAGTTTCATAAAAGATTTTGTGCCTGTTGAATTCATTATTTGATACATTGCAGGCGCGTTTCTGCCATTACGCACTTTACGCACGTGCGTAACTTCCGTTCGAAAAATCGAAAATCTGAAAGTACCAAAAACACTAAGAAAGTCGATGCCTACATCGGGGTTAGGAATGATATATCTTATTTCCGTAGTTTCTATGATATAAAATCTTACCACACCATTAAAGTTGAAAAGGTTTTAAAATGATTAAACTTATACACGTCAGGACTTTAGTCGCATGTCCGCAGTTTACCTGTTATTCATTAGAAAAGAACCGAATATAATCAAAAGTATTGCTACAAAGGTTATTTCCCTTGTAATTCAAAAATGGCCCAGATACGCGCCTGATACATTGAGACATATGCAATACAAATGGTGCAGCACAAGTTATGTGCATGTGTACTTGTTCGAACATTTTTAAGTTCACTTCAAGTCAAGTATTTATCGAATATCGTTGCTGTGCGTTAATAACGAATTGTTTTATTTTAAAGATATATTGGATGCCTTTTGATGCTTTGCATCAATGATTTTCTTGTAAACGTCTTACAAAAATAGGCCGTGGAGTCGTCTGTTTAGAGGGATCTGATGTCTTAAGAGTGCTCGTGTCAGGGAGGTGGTGGGGTTGGCGGAACATTCATGCTATTCAAAATTATATTTCCTATACATTGCACCTAGACAATCATACGGTATAAAACAATTTTACATCAAACGTTAAGAATAGTTGTCTTCTCAGTATGAATTATATTCCTCGCCCTCATAAGTGCCCATGTGCTTAAATGATAGAATTGTCGCTGCACAATATCGGCAAAAAGGCCTGCAAATCCCATCCCCATCCCTGACTTCGCTAATGTGACCATAATTGTGTCGGTGCGACGTAACAAAAAAAAAATAATAACAACAACACACACACATACATACACACACCAACAATAAATCAACTACCGTAATCAGAATCACAATGCACGTTATGGTACGAGAAAATTCGGTTGTGAAATATAGCCATTAATTTACATTACTCGAGCTCAATGTATCAGGCGTATGTGACGGTAATGTAATATTGCAATTCGTGTAACATTAAGCCTGCCCAATTCTGATTAATCAAGCAGACGGTGTAGATTCGGATTATTCTGCACTTGCTTGGATCTGCCCGATAAGGATCTGCACCTGCGGAAAACTCACTGATACAATATGTCATCGTCGGACACCAACGGCCGATCCATTCCGTTACTCTCCGTCCATCGCCCGTGGAATATTAAGTTCAGTTTCCGCCGTTTCTGGTAATAATATTTTATTGGTTGCTTCATAATCCGATGAAGATTCCAGTCCAGTGATAAAGCTCGTTCTTCCATTGTTTCGGCAGACTTGTCATAATGGCGATGCCATTGTTATACTTCTAGTCTCCATGCTGAAGAGTATGGATTTTGTAAGCAGTATTATGATTGGCCATATCTTGTTCTATTCAGTTTGATAAGACGACATAATATTTACCAATAAACCCACGGTCGACGAATGTAGTAAAACGGACTTTAAGTTGCCCTACATTTGTAGCCAATCAGAAGCTATGAAAATTCAAATTCCTCAGCGATTTATTTCAATAGAACTCCGTTCCATTTTCTATTTTTAATAAACAAAATAGAGCGATCTATTTTTACTAAATGGTTTTATTTTCTACTGAGCATGTGCAACAAACCATGCATTCTGGCTTGACATCTCCCTTTGTGACGACAATCTATTAAGATATTTCCATAGAAAAAAGAAGACTGCACTCGCTGCGCTCGTATCGCATCTATTTTCTATAGAAACGTCTATTCTATACATAGTCGAGCGTAGGTATCCGACGTTGACAATTATTATGTATGACTGTGACATAACGTCATCGACGCATTGGTTACTCAGAAACTAACATTCCTTGGCCCAAGCTAGACAGTCCTCGAAACAATAAATCTGTTGTCAAGTGTCAAGAAACCTTAGTTAGACCACAACAAACAGTGACTTGTCCTTAAGGTATATAACAGAAATGGAAAGTTTATATTCTTTTTTAGTACAAATGCATTCATTTACCAAGATAAAGATCAAACCTTCTCCGCCGTTCTCACGTGTTTTCAACTTCACATTTGCAAACTATTTATAATTGATGGTTTAGAAACTGGCCGCAATAGCTCAAGCGGTGGAGCGTCGGCTTGCGGATCGGGAGGTCGTGGGTTCGAACCCCGGCCGGGTCATACCAAAGACTTTAAAGTTGGTAGTAGTGGCTTCCCTCCTAACGCTCGGGGCAAAGGGGACAGCATTACGCCTGACTCGTCGGTGTCAGTATAATGGACCGGCCGGGTTCAGTCCCTGGGCACCTCATAAATGCCCCTGTGCTATAATGATAGAAATGTCGATGCGCAGTATCGGCAAAAATGCCGGCTAATTCCATTCCATGATACTGGTCACAATTAACATTTTATCAACCGATATCGTCTCTTCTGATTGGTCAAATTCCGCAATGAAAACCTAATTGCTAGACCACGTCTCTTCCGACTGGTCTAATTATATAGTGTAGCCCTTACAGCTAGACCACCTCTCTTCCGATTGGTTAAATTCATACGTGTAGACCTAATAGCTGGACCACCTCTCTTCCGATTGGTCTAATTATATAGTGTAGCCCTTACAGCTAGACCACCTCTCTTCCGATTGGTCAAATTCATACGTGTAGACCTAATAGCTGGACCACCTCTCTTCCGATTGTTAAAATTAGTAGTGTAGACCTAACCGCTAGACCACTTCTATTCCGATTGGACAGATTCTGTAGTGTAGACCTAACAGCTAGACCACCTCTCTTCCAATTGGTCAAATTACGTAGAGTATACCTAACTGCTAGACCACTAATCTTGCGATGGGTCAAATTCCGTAGTGTAGGCCTAATAGCTAGACCACTTCTCTTCCGATTGGTCAAGTTCTGTAATGTAGACCTAATAGCTAGACCGCTTCTCTTCCGACTAGTCGAATTACGTAGGGTAGACCTAACAGCTAGACCACTTCTCTTCGGCTTAGTCGAATTACGTAGGGTAGACCTAACAGCTAGACCACTTCTTTTCGGCTTAGTTGAATTACATAGGGTAGACCTAACAGCTAGACCACTTCTCTTCTGATTAGTCAAATTCCTTAGTGTAGACCTAACAGCGAGAACTCCTTTGCTATGATAAGCCCGACGCCACAGGTCGAGACCTAGCGACTACAACATTTTATTAAAGCTTAAGTCTAGACTCATAGGTCTCAAAAGTATTGAAGACTTCCGGGTTTAAAGGTGGTATCCGAAAGTTTGCCTTGATCAAATACGATTAACAAAAACTTAGCCAATGTTTACAGAATTTGCACATAATTTCTGCATAAACATATGCTTTTTTTAAATGAAGACGATTTTCAACACAACCTCAATTGTCAGACAGTACAAATCATTAAGAAAGTGCTCCGAATGTTCTTTCTTTCCGGATCTATAAATAAGTACGATGGGGATTTCTGCTAAAAATAAGTACCGACCTTTAAACGGCATGCCCGGATGATGCTATAACGTGATCTGAAAAAGTGATAACGCGATTATCTTAGTTTTGATAAGCTACATGTGCAGCATAGCTCAGAAAGAAAATGCAGTGTTGTAATGGCAGGTTGGGTGGTGGATTCCACTTTTCACGTACATGAATAACATGATTTTGCGGGATCTTTTCAAACAACAATAATTTATATGGCTGTTTGAGACATGCTGGTCCAAACTGTTTAAAACCACCTTTAACAAAAAAGGGCTTGTCCTATGTTTGTAGATTTAGGCTTTAAAATCGCGAGAACCTCACCCACTGTCAGCACTTGCGCCATTGGGACGAAAATGTAAACAGATAGCGTTGATCAAAAGAATGTAAACTATGCGACCGTGCAGTTTCTTGATGTGTGGCGACCAAAATAACAACAACAAAAAACAACAACAAACAACGGGGTTGTCACCGCCAGTGTGTCGTTGTAATTTGTATCTTGATAGCTAACAACAGATGTTACGACGGTCTGGTAAACATGTTTTAACGTGTGAACAAAGAATAAAGACGCAACTTCCGCACTTTATTCGTCCGACAGATTGTGCAGCTTCACAAAACAGTAGTTTATCAATGCTAAAGTTGTTTATCTTCAGATAAACGTTAACCTGGATTGGGGGAATTGGTGCATAATTTCTGCAAAAAAGTCAAACCTAAGTCTAACAAAAGACTATTTTGAACACTGTCCAAATTGTAAAAAAACGTAAACTAAATCATTCTTCATCTATAGCCTATTCTTTCTAAAACTATAAATAACCATGATTGTGATTTCTGCTAAAAACTGACATTGACATCATCTC